>JBAGKK010000027.1:91955-133509 GCA_037177015.1 Euceroptres primus
TTTTGAAATTCTGATAGCAGATTCGTTTTCAGCGACCCCGAAAACATAAGAATATATTATATTCTTAATGAGTAAATATTATTAAAAATGTATGAATTTTGAAGTAGCTAAAGGTCGCTTAAACGCTTACGCATACGCAGGAGGGATAATAATGTTTTTGATCATATTATAAATATTATTAGACAAACTAGGCTTAGACTTTTCCAGACAATAAGACTATAGGCAGCGGTTGATAGAAAAGAAAACCGAAATAACCGGAAAAAACCGATTTCTACGAATAGGTTATTAGAAATTTAAAAATAACGGCTTTGGTCTCGGTTTGAGTTTATAAAAACTTTAGTATCCGCTTTCGATTTTACTCCCTGACAAAAACGTTTGGGTTTAGTTATCCTGCAGATTCTTCCACATAGATTATATGTCAAATTATTTCAAACTTTGTACAATTGGGTATTTATAACAGAGTTACAGCCGTATTCCTGCTAACTTGAACCGAACTTGACCAAGGCTGTTGCAGACTATGAAATATAGGCAGCGATTGATAGAACAAAAACGTTAGGGTTTGGATATCGAGCAGATATTCCCACTCGAACTATAAGTAAATTATTTAAACTTTGCACAACTGGGTATTTAACAAATTCGTATTTATATCAATGCATGTATTATCTTGGACTGGACTGGAAGAATTTCGAGGAAGAAATATACCTACAAGTCAAACCATCCACTAGCAAAATGTCAAGGTCTTAGAGATCCCAAATGACACGAAATTTCAATTAAGCAGGTCTCAGTGGTGCTAAGCGCGGGCTCATTTCTCAGAAATTTATGCTCTAATGACTTAGTCTACTGAATTTCTTGACGTCATTAAGTAATTTAGGTTCCCTGCAGGATCTCGCAGTGGCCTTTGAGTCCCGAAGAGAAAGCACTCCGATAAACATTTCAATTAGAAACGGATTATGGTCCGACACGCGAACACCACCCACGTAGAAGGTTCGAGACCCCCGGAGGGTCAGTCGCGATCTAGCCCCCGCGTGTTTTTCGAGGTTAGGTAGGTAAAAGAAGAGGCAAAAAGAGAGGAACCAAAGGAGATCGGTTTTCGGGATGACGATGGACCACCCAGGAGTTGACTTCCCGAATCGATAAGCTACAGGGGATCCGCCGGGCTCAAGTTCGTCGAATTCACGTTCACAGGACCATTCGTCTTCCTTCGGGAACCCTTTTGCAATCTGGGATCACGAGAAGCACGATTCGCGCGTTCCTTCTCTGTCAGCCATAGATTCTTACCCCTTCACGTTACCTAAGTGCACGTATACGTGGCGATTTTGCCTCCTGCCCAAAGTAACATATTACCATTGGTTTTGAGTAAATCCTTCTAAAAATAGTTGATTGATCCCATTGAAAACCGAATCACCATATTCAAAAGCATTATTGAAACCGATTCTCTCAATCGGATTGTATAATTGTAAACCAACTGATCCTGATTGAATAATCGGTTTCAATTATTATTCTGAATCAGGTTAATCGATTTTAATCGGGTTTAATCGACTATTTTTAAGAGGGAACTTGGAGACTCTTGTACAAATGTGATAAGCTCTTATAAATATAAAGAAATATACAGAGAAACGTTCCTTATTAGGAATTTTTTAGATTTGTAATTTAGGATAAATTAATCTTCAGGGACGTATTATTCAAATACATAAACGTTTACAACATTTTGAACTGTTTCATTACTTCAAAGAAGCACGGAGCCAATATAGAGAACGCCTACAGATAGTCTGCCCGTTTGACGAGAAAACAGTAGTGTTCCTCAAGATACAGGGCTGTATACATTCGACTAAGTATACATTCGACGCGTAATTACATCTGATTGAGATATGAATTAATAAAAAGCATTGATTGATGATATAAATATAGGACGACTTTTAATAATATGCTAGTTAAATTATGATATGTGTAGTTTTCTAGGGGTGTAATTTTGGACAATTATCTTCATATTTAGATAGACCCAACTTTACGTAAATTTAACACCCGCAGAATACAGATAAAAAAATCATTTTGTTTTTTCTGTGTCCAAAAACTTTTTTATGCAGGAAGAATCTTATGGATTTAAACGTGTATACTATTCTATTTTTCTTTTTTCTGCCAAACAATTCAAGTAAATAAATATCGCTTCTCAATCTTGTTGCCTTTTTTTTACTGACGTTTGAAAATTTGCAGGAGAAAAGTAGTTACAACTTCTGCCGGAAGGTGTCGGCAGTTTACAACTTGAGGCACTGCAGGTTACAGGTTCTCACCTTATTGAAACCGATTCATTTAATCGGATTCTGTAGTCGTAAACCGATACCACCCGATTGAAGAATTGGTTTCAATGATGTTTGTGAATCAGGTCATCAATATTTTTAAAAATTAGTGCGGTTTCTGCACCGACAATAGTGACTTCAAAACTCTAAGACTTGCCTGTTTTCTCTCACCTACCCTTTTACCCTCATTCTGGGTCTCATGTTAATTTCAACTTTCCACAACTTCTGTCAACTTGAGGTCCCTTCCGAGCTGCAAGGAAATTCACAAGTCTAATTCTTTTTTCCTTAATAATCCAAGACCAGAAATACCTGGAAATTTGAGTGCGTCCACTCGCAAATTTTTGGTGCATGGGCTTAACATCCTTAAAAGAGAGCGTTGATTAGGATGATACATTGTTTGCCCTACCATCATAATACCTTACCACCATCCTTATAAAATTTTGTTCCCTATTCGAAAATCTAATTATCAACAATTTACAGATACTGAAGAAAAGAAGAACAAAATGCTGCTTCTTTCTGAACATTGTTCTAATTCAACCTCATGAACAAAGTCAAAAATGGTTGACCTTTTAGATCTCTGGCAGCTCTCATTCTATATCACTTCGGCCCACCCTGCAGGAGGTAATATTCGTAAAGGGGGTCGCCGTAAGGGATTCGCGGATTCATAACTCTTTTCGCGAAAATGGGGCGATCCTTTCAGAGCCATTTTCAACGTCGTTCACTTTCCCCTTTGCGTCGCTTATGGTCGTAGTCTGCACAATGGAGTTGTTGAAGCGTGGTGCCCTGATATCTCTCCCTCGTATCGACGACCACCAAGACGTCGGCGTCATTCCACACCGTTGAAAATGCCATGTACGCAAACTTCTTCATCCCCTGAATTTCGGTCCTCGTGTGCCGTGATTGCGTTGATGCATTTCCTCCCGGAAAGAAGGCATCGATTTATACCCGGGAAAAATATTCAGACGAACTATTATTAAAATCCTGAGGACCGAAACCGAAATTTGGTTAGAACTAGATTCACAATTTTGATATCAGAAAATTATAAATTTATATGCACTTAGTAATATAATAAGGACATGTAGAACATGGGACTGTGGCAAATTAAATGAAAACTGAAATACTTTTTCCTCTTGGTAAATTGGAAGTTTCCTACCCGTATTTATCTCGTCCAAACTTTGCTGTTTCCCCTTCGGTGAAATTCACCCCATTCGTCTTTACCCACGAGCAACCTATTTAGGTGTAATTTAATTTGCGTAACAAACGTAAACAACGAGATAATAAGTTAAACTGTCGGTTTGACTCAAGTTAATTTTACTTAGCTTTTCGTATTTTGCGATAATAAGTCATCATGCAGGAGGAGATCGAGTAAGTTTTCACTTTCGGTCGTCACTTTTCGCTTCTCATATTTCAGTTTTCGGAGTTTTTCTATATTCACGGCACATATAAAAGACAATGTTAAGTGATAATGTTATTTTTACCCAAACTCTGCCAAAGCATGAAATATATATTTTCTGAAAGTGTTCGGTGCACCGATTGAAATGATGCATGATATGTGGCGATTAATATACGGGAATCAAGAAAAAATCAGTTTTGAAAATTGCGGACTAGGCTGTGCTTCTAAAAAGCGTGATCCTCCAATTCAGTTAAAACTTCGTACACTGATTTCGATTCGCTGATTATGAATACGATAGCGAAAATATGCGTGAATTTCATTTTCAAGGTCAAAACTTTAAAAAACTGCAATTTTGTAATTAGGTCATTCTTTTAGCACTAATTTGATAAGTATTGAGTCTTAAAAAAAATTCTAATAAAAGTTGTCGCATTTGAAAAGATGTATATTTTATGTTTTATACCTTTTTCCCCTAAAAACATTTGTTTTTAAGAAAATTGAGATCAAAACCGCGTTTATGAAAAACGAAGTTCTTTTTAATACATTTGACTTCAATTTTCTCAGAAAGGAATAGTCTAAGGGAAAAATGTATACCACTTAAAATACGCATCTTCTAAGTGGCTATAATTTTTATCGGAAACTTTTTTCTCTAGAAAATGTAATTATCGAAATAGTGCTAAAGTAATGAACAATTTTTTTCTCAATTTTTTAATTTTAATTTGTTTTTCAATTTTTCAATGTTCTCAAAAACGAATAGTTTCAAAGTAAAAGTACACTGAAGCCTCGATTTACCAGGGGTTTCGGGGATCTCCTGAATGGCCTTCTGGTAAACCGAGGTCTCTCAAACGTAAACCAGTCAGGGCCGCATGAACTATTTCTGTTTCATTTTTGTCACGAGTGAAAAATATTTTTAAAATATAAGTTTAATTTAACGTTTACTTTAATGTTAAGTTTTATTTAGTTATTATTTATGAATTAAATAACGCATAACCAAAACACTGAAAACGAACTGATGCGAACCGATGGAATTCTCCGCGTAGACTACTGCGCCACTACTGCACACTTTGTTGCTTCGGTACTTGCGAAACTCCGCTGAGCTCCGAGCTCAACTTTTTCGTCCCTCCATCTCACCCCCCTCTCTCCCCTGGGACCCCTCACCCATAAAAAAATCCCTGGAACTGGTATCTCGAGGCCCAATAAACCGAGGCTTCAGTGTATATAGAACGTAAAATATGAATCTTTTCAAGAGCCACAACTTTGATCTGAAACTTATTGCTCTATATCCAATACTTATCGAAGTAGGTGTTGCTAAAAGAATTGAGAAATGTGTTTTTCAATTTTTCAGTTTTCTCAACAACAAATGGTTTCGGAGAAAAAATGTATAGAACATAAAATATGCTTCTTTCGACGAACTACAATTTCGGTTTAAAGCTTTTTTCTAGAGAACCAATAATTATCGAAGTAGTGCTAAAAGAATGAAAAAAGCTTAGCTTTTCAAAAACACAACTTTTGACCCATTGGACCTCAATTTTCTCAAAAACGAATGGTTTCTATACATTTTATTCCGAAAACCATAAGTTTTTAAGAAAACTGAAAAATTTGAAGATAAATTTTTCATTCTTTCAGCAGAATTTCTATAAGTGTGGGTTCCCGAGAAAAAAGTTTCAATAAAAGTTGTAGGTCTTAAAAAGATGAACATTTTATGTTCTATACAATTTCTCGCTCAAACCATTTGTTATTGACCTTAATTTTCTCAAAAATGAATGGATTCAGAGAAAAAATGTGTAGAACATACAATATGCATCTTTCCAAGAGCTACAAATTTTTCTCTAGAACTAATACTTATCGTCATAGTGCTAAAAAAAATTGAAAATTTGTTTTTCAATTTTCTAAAAATCGAATGATTTTATGAGAAAAATATATGGTGTATAAAATATGAATATTTTCATGAGCTATAACCTTTATCTGAAACTTTTTTTCTAGAATCAATACTTATCGAAATAATGATAAGTTAATGAAAAATTTATTAAAAAACGGCGGTTTTTTTAAGCTTTGATCTTGAGAACGAAATTTATGCGTATTTTCACTATCATATTCGTAATCAGCGCATCGAAATATATGAGGATGCGAATTTTAAACTAATTTCAAAAACTGGTTTTCCAAAACACTTTTAAAAAATATATATTTCAGGATTTGACAGAGGAGGGCACAATACCATTATCACATAACATTGTTCTTCACAATCAAGAGTTGCAATTTTTAATTTTAAGTTTCTCAAGTCAATTGAATTCCTTCCTTAAGATTTTTTTTACAGATAAAGGAAAAATATAATGACTTGCTGTAAACATTTCATCTTATTCACATACAGGTGCATTTCGGTGATTTTTTTATCAATGCAGCCCTCAACCGGAAGCGAGTAGTTAAGGCTTTTGTATTTGTCTATAGGGACGAGAATCGCGAGCTCATATTTCATTATATCCAATTGGTGCAATCAACAAAATTTTCGTGATTACTTGGCAAAGATAACATCATCGGAATCGGTAGTATGGAGAGGACAATGCGGGCGCAACATTGGACCCTCATAAACTGACTCCTATCGATCGCCGTCCACTATTCGACACTCAGCTTTCAAACGCGGTTAAATATTTGACATACCATAAACGGGGGTAGGTCGGAGCGTAATATGTACTAAGCAAACGACATAATCTTCAATGTAAATGCAATATCCGCGATATTTGAATCGGAGCTTCAGTACGTGTGAAAGGTAAATGAGGGGATTGTTTCTGAAATTTGTACTAAACAGAGTAAACTTGAGATGATTTTTACGTAAAGAATACAGCTGCAATCAAAATTATTGGCAAACTTACAGTTACACTAATTGTAAGGAAAAAAATCTTAATACACAATCCTATTTTGAAAACCTTTACAAATAGACTTTTTCTTTAAGGTCCATAATACTGAAAATAAAATCTTTATTTAAAGACGCATACCATTTCTTATTTTCTAGAAAAGTTACGTCATAAAATCATGTCTAAGAGAAAACTTTCTTCAGCAATTGCGCAGTTCTTGACTTTAGGTATATTTGCAATCATGAATAGGGAATAGCGTTATGACTCACACCCTATATTCCTTTATCCATTCATACTTGGAACCAGTACAGTAGATCCGCTGGAAAAGTTTTACGGTCGTAGCACGTGCGTAAATTGGGTATAAAGGGACATTTTTCGAGCAGTCTCGCCCTATGCCCTAAGGACACACGTATAAAAGATAAAGTGGATGCACTTTTGTACGTGCTCACTTCACTCTAGACTTGCGCGACGTATTTACCCGCCTTGCAACATCAAAACTTGCGAGAAACTGTCTTAAGTTCCAATGAATAAAAGAAATGTTTCTCCGTTCGAAACCTTTGTAACAGGTGCAAAACTACTCTGATATATTATATACATTGTTTAAAGAATCTCTAATTTTAAACATTTATATATTTTATTACCTTAGGGTTTTCTGAATAGCAAATTGCTTGATTTGTTCATAGTATCCTCTAAGGCAGAGTTTTAAACTGTAAACCAAATTAAATTAAACATAACTTCCCGAAAGATCGTGAAAAGTTAACCTTTATTCTTTGTACTTCCTAGACGAAGAGTTATATATGACATAACGTAGGTGATTCACGTTTAGAAGCTTGTACGGTAATCTTCCTTGCATGGACTCTAGGAGTACCACGAGCTTCAGACACTTTATCGCTGTTGCAGCTTCCGTTTAAACGAAAAGTGACCCAGCTTTACTTGTGCTTAGAAGGAAACGCATAAAACGGTATCTATGGCAGAAAAAACCGAAACTGAGATCCCTGGAAGAACGTTTTCAGGCCCGGAAGCGAACCAGAAAGAAGAGATAGCTGCTTCCGTCCCTAGGTACGAGGTCAAGCAAACATTTACCCAGCACTTCCCAAATAATTATTTATTTATTTTAAATCAGCTTTCAGGAATATTTGACTTAACCACTTACAACATCAGACTTTAGTTCTCGAGATGTTATACGTATACGATTCTCTACATCTTGTCACATAGAAGAAACTAGTGATTAATCTTATCGGACGTCAGTTTGATTAAAGTTATTATTTACACATATCAATTTGGTACGTCTAGAGTTAAATCAAAAGACACTGTGCCTAGTTTTATTCGTTTGGACTATTTTTTATTCCGTAGAGAGTTATCTTGTAGGAGAAATATTATGGATACAAACGTTCTTGTTTTAGAAATATTCAAGCTGGTCAAGTCTCTTCGGCGTCCCTTTGTTTCTCGATGTCTCCCGATGTCCCTTGATGGTGGTAACCTATTATTTAAAGAAATTGTCGGAAGGAGTTAAACAGTTCCGTATAGCCATCGAGGTGTCAATCAATTAATTTTAAAACTTTAAGGAATACAAACCGAAAGTCTCGTTTGACGGAGATTCAGAGAATTAGTTAATTGTGAGTTGCAAAAATTGCAGCATCAAACTCTATTATCTTCTTTATTAATAGTGTATTTTAGTGGCTAGGAGTTGTGGATTAAATCAGATTGGTGAGATAAGTGTCAAATTTATCATTGATCTTAAATGTTCCAAAGGTCTGCAAGGTATTTGATTTGGATCAACTAATTGGGAATTTGATTTTGAATGTCCCATTGGTCGCAGTTGCTACCTTGTTCAGTGCAAAGCAAGATTGTAATCTCACCATTTCGTCAACACCCTCGGGGAGCCATAAGCCGAGATTACTTGCACCACTTATCTAACTTACTGTTGCAAACATAGATCGTAACTAAACTATAGCAACAATTTCAGTGTCGCAGTCAGTTTTTCAAACAAAACTTTAGTTCTTCAACCGTCCATATTAGTTTGACTGCTTCTCATTCCTCACAACCTGAATGTCTTATTTTTCGCTGGAATTTATACCTATAATTGCGTTCTCTCATCTTGTTCTATTGTTTCAAGGATCGACATATTGATAATGGAAAATAAAAAATATGAGACTCCCTTTCACGAAATTCAGATTTTCAAAACGCGAGCATCAACTCCCCTTGATGGTGAGACGACTATTTGATCACCACAACGTGCTTCTAATGAAGACTACCGTTAGGGTCCTATTGTTGGCAGTGGTATCTCCATTATTTTCGCAAAATCCTTCCCACTACGGGCCAGACAAAGAATTCGACAGGCATTGTCCGGACGTCTCTTGTCTCTTTTTTCCCTTTCTATCTAGTGCTTCTCACTTTTTTTCCCATACTAAATGTCAATGATTCTTCTACGTCTCTCGTCTCGCTATTCTGATCTTTGTCGTCCTCAGGCGTTCGAGTAGTCTCAGGACGAATCAATCCTTCAGGATCCGCGATTGCGAGGATTTCTGTGGCAGTCATTGTTTGTCGATGATGTATTTTTCCCAAAGGCTGTAGACTCGTCACGAGGGTTATGATAAGCCGAGGGCGAGACGAGTCTGGATTTAAAGCGTTGTCAATTTTCATATTGTCGGAGATTTATTTAGATCGTCTGGTTCCGACATTTACGTTGACATTGTAAAGGCATAGTACTTTTTGCTTCATGCTTTGAGACGTGTGGGTATATCTAACTTATAAGGGTCGAATCTGTTAAATATTATATTGAGCAAAACATCTCAAGTGCCACGGCCGATCTGTCAGCAGTCGGAATAGTTTTTATAGTCGCTTTTTTATTCTAATCCCTAAATTTAACGGATATGCTTTGTTATGGGTCTTCCAGGGTGGAAGTAAATAATTATTAGCTGTTCGATCGCTATCGAGAGAATCGGTTAAGAGAAGGGGATGGTGATATTTCGGTAGAAGGAGAGCCTACATGACTAGAAGTAGGGTGGTTTCGGGGTACGGTTACCGATCTCTACGGCCACGGTAATGGTTATAGCACCATCGCGTGCAATCCCATTAGCACCGATGCAATTTACCCGATCTATCACACCCTATTAAGCGGTGCGCTTTCCACCCCCGCGGCGCTCGATCGCTTAACGCTCGTTTTAATCGAGTTTGCACGCCGGTCCATTCTGCTTTTGGCAATGGCTAGCTACGTTTTTTGAACCTGGAACAATAATCAAACACAGAAATCTCTTTAAGTTTTCATACTTACACTAATATATTTAGGAAATTAGTTATAGATTCACTAACAATAATTTATTGCCGAAGAAAAGTTACTTCTTCTGTAGGTGAGGTCAGGAAACCGCAACGACCTTCAAAGTATCACCCTACCTAAAATTAAGAATAAGAGTTATTGAGATGTTTACTTTTTAGTATGAGGCCTTTACTACTAGGTATCATATTTCTTCATTCATAAAAAATGTTTGCTCCATTTTTGACACATAGTGCAAAATTTATGACAATGAAGAGACACTACGAAAAGACATAACAGGGGTAAATTCTCTTTTTCGATTAAAATAAAATAAGGAAGTCTTGGTAGAAACGCCAGCTGCTTTCCAAGTGAGTTGCAGCGTCCGTGGAATAGTCCTCGATTTCAAAACTCAACGTGCGGATAGTTTTCAAGGATCTCTCGTTCGTACCAGATGTTGCACCCTTGTTCAAAATCACGAGTCTTCCCTTTATTTTCAGCTTCCCGCGGATGTCACATCGTTCTGTCAGTTCCCCTCTAACACCGAATTTGCAATTCCTTGAGCTTGAATTTGTTAAAGTCACATACAGTGGGAGATTTTATATATTTTTTAAATTCTTAGTCGCATCATCTGCAAACAATGCCTCAAATTTATTTAATAATAATGATATTTGGATGACTGTAGCTGAACGTTATTATGGCGTGACTTTGACATGATAGCTGAAAATGAATTTCGATCCAATTAATTACAATAGAACCGACATCCTTTACAATTGTAGTCCAATGTTTGCGGATGAAGTTGCTAACGCAGTTGACTCTCTGACTGTAACCGAGAGTAAATTGTGTTTACAATTTGTCCCAAGGTCTGCGTTCGGACGTTACGTTGTCTCACGTTAATCAAATTTTTGAAATTTGATGCCATAATAGCATCCAAAAAAGCGTTATATCGTCCAGTGTTTTAGTTCTTTGCCTTATTAGTTTTCACGATAAACCTTCTATGTTAGCATCAATCTTGTTTTTTTTAATAGATTAAAAACTCGGATTTTTGCTGATTGCTGCTTTCACATTTTATTAGCACTTTAATTTCGTGAAATTCGCCAGCGGGCAACGGCGCCCCAACAAGCCATCTCTGCATACGCAGTGGATAATAATTAAGAGCAAACCGGCATCATGTCATCGTGATCGTCGACGTTCATATCGTCTCCTGTAATTTTAAGTTTCACAATGCAGCAACTGATTAGGCTCGTTCTATGTACATCGCGTCCATACCATCCTATGTTCCATGTAATCATCGTCCATGTTATGGAGGAGGCTTCTCATTCCCCTGCCTGGGTCCGGTCTCTCTTCCACAATGTACCCATAACGAGATGATTACAGGCATCGCCGTCGGTGACGGTGGTTCTGTAGGATTCCGCAAATTGGGAACCCTAGAGGTGTGTCATGTAAGGTTACAAAATTGATACTAGAATTAGTCTCAAGGATCAAATTTCAAATGAATAAATTTCAATGAACCGGCGAATTGTATTCTGAAAGATGAAATCACGATTAAGTCGATTTTATTTCAAATCGTATGAATTATGACAGACAAAATAAAAAGACAGAAAAAAGACAGACAAAAAAAAGATGAATTGTATTCTGAAAGATGAAATAACGATTGAGTTTATTTTATTTCAAATCGTATGGATTATGACAGACAAAAAATAAAAGCATAATAACTTATCGCTCTCTCTTTTTTTAATTAATTCAAAATTATTCAACTCCGAAATTATGACTCGAAAAATATAACAAACTATGCTTGTTCGTCAATGATGTAATAGAAACTTCACACTTCTATAATTAAGTAAATCTTGCAAAAGTTTTTTTCATTTTCTCTTTCGCATACTTTTGAACTTCAGAATCACACTCTTTCATAACACTTTTCACAAATATGTTCTTTCCTAGACGCTGTTTTCAATTAAAAGCTAACTTACATAAGTAAATTATTTTCAAAGCTTTTTTGTAAGTAGTTGGCTCATATAATCTTACAAAACATTATCGAGAGTTTAATAACATGCAATAATATTAATAAATCGTTTACAATTCCATGCTACTTATCGTTAACTTAAATGTCTCAATTGATGCAGTGAGTGATTCACTTGAGAGTTACTTAGTGCCTGTTTGAAGGAACATAGACGTTGGATTCTAAGAAAATATTGTAAGCGCTGATTCAATAAACAATAATCAAATTCTTTCTTCGGTATAACAGAGTCCGGAAAGATGACTATCCCTCCTCCCTGCCAGCATCTCTCAAGTAAGCAACCCGGCTACAAGTAGAACCTTGTCACCAAGACCTAAGTCAGGTTGGGAGACCGCTTATCGTGGGGTAAGATCTCGCTGACAGCCGCCAATTAAAACATGCTAACGAGCTGCTGATCTCGCGATATCTCAAAGCGAGCCTAATTAAACTACCGAGTTGGAGGGGTGAAACTCGGAAGGAGGCAAAGCTAAAGAGAATGCTAGTGGAAGAAGGAAAAGAGAAAGTCACAGGAGCAAAACTGCAAAGAGAGCTAACGAGAGGAACCAAAGCGCCGTCCATTACTAGAGCCGGAGTATTACCCAGTCAACCCAATCAAGTGTCATCGAATCATATACTCAGTACTGTCACCATTATTCACATTTATCAAACCGACAAAGTCGTTGGAAATGAATCTTAACGAAACTGCTTTGTTAGGTCTTTCAGTATATGTAAACAGAATAATAAAGATAATAATAAAATTCTTATCAAGTAATAAAAATAGATATAAAACAATTATGTGTTTTATGATAATTTTTCTTTCTAACTGAAAATAAACGCCTATGATACCACATAACGATTTGAGAGATATTTGTGTGCCCCAGATTTTCTATTGAGTTTGCGATCTTAATTCTTGAGCTATGTATATTCATTGAGTAGTTATTCGATGTGTACTGAACATCTGGCGAGATGTGTTTACATGTAATTGTATTATTATCGGTGTCATTATTATCCAACCTCTCGTCACCGTTTATCACTCGTTAATTCTGTGGTCGCTCATCCGGGTGTATACGTACATACTATATACATTTCCAAGTTCTGTCAACACGTTTTAGTTGTCTGAGAAAACATTCTCGAATGTATCTTTCCAGCGTTTACTTTGCCCACTACTTCTGTTCATTAGCGATTATTAATTGAATGCCTTTATCTCACTCTTCAGTAGCTCAGTTCTAAAATCAAGAATCAATTCTTCCAACGCTGCACGCTATGAATATTCATTCTGCAAAAAAACTGTAACACTTGCTCACTTGTAAGTCATTCTGGTTGTGGAGAATTAGATACAACTTGTTTAAATAGAAACATATTTGTTACGTAACTCACACAAAAAACGTCGTGTTATAATTTAATTCTGAACAGCAAGAGAAAAAAGATAACGTGTATAAAAAGTAGAATTCTTTTTAATGATCAATTCATTATTGCAATTTTTTATTTTCGTTTGCTATAGATATCCTATTAGTTATGAATTGACCAAAAACTTTCCAACCATTTACTATATAGGATTTTATCAGAGGGGGAGCCTAATTTTGTATAAAAGTTATTTTAAAAAAACTTTCTTAATAAATCTTTTAAATGTAAATCCATTCCTAAAAAAATGCTTTCACCGTATCCCCTTTTAGCCTAAAATTGCACTGATTAAACCCTTCGTTTACTCGGAACAGTAAAATTATCCGCGGAAACAGAATGGAGTTTTCATTAGACCCTTTTTCATGGACGACCACTGTCACTGAGTTATGAATGTGTGGGCGCATACATATACACTTAGCACTCGAAGCCCTGCACATCCGCTCTAAGCCTTGGTACGTGACGGGGAGTATTTGTAGACGCGTTATTTCTCGCACGTGATCAGATTATCCAATTCACAATACCTGCATGAAGCGCGGAAACATCAGGAGAATAGGGCTAGAAGCAGAGAAACGCGAAGGGAAGTGGTGCAAATCGGAAAGTGATTGGCGATTGTGAATGGCAAAAATCCGAGATAAAAATTTAACAATAGTCACACGCCTTAGAGGAATGGCTGAGATGAAAATGTACCTTGCACGACACTATCACATCAGAATCTCAAAAATTATTGCCTTTAAAAGATTAGGACCGTCAAAGATGGATGAGTTGTAATGTTGATACTGGGCGATGTGATGGATCCTTAGATAGGCAGGAAAATCTTGGGATTATCTGGAAGAAGTGAAATTCACAACTCCAAGATTTTTTCTTAGGTCAACATCACCACCGTGGACTCACATCACTTGAACTAAGCTTCTTATTTCTCGTCACTGTTAGGATAAGGGTCTAATAGCTTATCTTTAATTACCTTCCGAACTAATAGAGTACGCCAGTCTTTATAAACGTCATCGATGTCGACGCAGATGATGATATCTTGCTCGTCCACATAAGAGAGGATCCAATTGGCAAAGTGACAGCAACCGACGGGAAACTGAAGCTACATTCATAATTGTCTTGTTGACGAGGTGTTGAAGGATCATCTAGCCAATTTCAACAAGAACGATATCGGTCTTACTACTTTTAGTGCAGAAGAAACACTGCAGCTTCTTCAAATACTTCATGGTTGTTACTCGATAAAAAGACTCAAGTGATAGCCAAAGCGGAGGATGATGCCTTTTATCATCATTGATGACGACTATCATCATTGTCTTTGACTATCATTTGGAGTTTCCTCATCGAGTAGTAATCATGATCGTTATCGTCGACTAACTTCCTGTTGAAATTGGTCAGTTGATCCTTTGTCACCTCATCAACAAAACTCATGAATGCAGCTCAGGTTTTCCGTAAGTGATTGTCACTTTGCCAATCGGATCCTCTGTAGCGACGACAATCAAAGTATCACCGTCTGCGCAGGCATCGACTCTCAGATCAACAAAATAAATTTTTTAGAATTTACGAACTGTATATCGAAAAAAAAGAAACTGGTTTAAAAAAGATATTAATCATCTTTAAATAGAAAATATATTATCACTTATGAACACTGAATAAGTACTGCACCTGATATGATAATCAAACATATTCGTTCATATAAATGTCACGTTATCCTCGACATAAGATGCGGGTAAACGTAATAAATCCAACGAACCAACCTCTCCAGTGTCCCAGGCTGAATTTTAAACTATAAATTTTAGCAGTTACTGGTCTTTATCCGGCGTCTGGTATCGATACGGACACTCGAGGGGTCCTCGCTAAGCTCGGCGAAATTCATTAAACTTCCTCTGTGACATATTGCCCGGAGACTGGAAAGGGGTAGGAGCCACCCCTCTTTCTCGCAATATTTTATGGCTTCGCCGACCAGACCTCAACGTCAAGGCGCGGTCTGCAATTGATGCTATCATTTTCTCGGTAAACGATCGCTCCGCTTACATAAATTCTCTCGAACGATCTCGATTAACGGACAGGCAAATCAGGATTCACTCGATAAGCGTGTAAACTAATATGAAAATACAAGCTAATTAACTGGACATTATCAAGAGGATTCATGATGAAACTATGTCAAATAACTCGATCAAAACATCTCTTTTTTCCACATATAATAAATTAAATTATAAAATAAATTACAAAGAAATTGTGTAGCATTATACCTGTCTAGAGAGGATTAATATCCATTGAGAATCCTGATAATCCGCATGGGGTAGGAAAATAGATTCCTATATTGCTATTACTCCTGTTTGTCGTTTCTCTGATATTATGTATACACTCTCAATGACAGTAATTTTCTCGATTTCCATTTCGCTGCACGCGCCATAGAAATCGAGAATTACTCTCGCTACGAGGATGTTTGGGATTCGATGGCAACCTTAGAGAAAAGAAGCGAGCTTACTTCCTTCCTCATTTCTTCTTTCGTGTCTTTCCAATGTTCCGCCCTCGTCTCTTGAGAGTTCCCATTCCTATTCATTCACCTCTTTTACTAGTACCGTTTTACTACCCAATTCGCCATGAAAAAAGCCCCCCAGGGAATTAGGTTCGCTGATATACATTGCCGAATCTTCCGGCTGGTGTCATTGATGGCAAAAGGGTTTCAAGTCGATGCGACTCTCATGCAGATGAGAAACCACATAATTTCAATTTTTTTATCGTTATGAATAAATCTCTAGATAAATGAAAAATTATGAATAAATATGAATAAATTTAAATAAATAATTCTAGAGAAGAATTAATCTATGTAAATAATAAAGTTATTAAACAAACAAGAAAATTGACTCCCATCAGAGAAATGTTCTGTTGATACAACAAATATCCTCTTTACATAAATAAAATCTCTTCTTAAATTAAAGGTTAAGAGACTGCTTCTAAATTTTAAATAAAGTGCATTGCATCTATAAAATGTACCGGAATTTCAGCTGTTATTAAGGACTGCAACTATAAGAACAATAATGACCAACACTCCATCTGTAGTAGCAACAATGACCATCATCAAAAGCAGCGGATACTTCAACTATAGCATGAGCTGGAGGTACTACAATACTTATTAATACTATTTCTTGCAATTAACAGCAGGATTTCGTTTCGTGGAAGTTGCAATAAGGAAGGTATCGTCATACAATCACCCGAAATTTATCTTAGATTTAATCACATTTGCTTACAATGGAGGAAAAGATCTTGGACCCCATTAGAATCCATGTATAAATATTTTCCAATTCAGACAGAATTTCGGAAACGAACGCTTCTTCGGATAGGAAAGGATCCTTTCCAAAATTCCGTTCGGAAGGGAAAAAATTTAAACATGGATTCAAATGAGATTAGGAAAGCTTTCAGAACCTTTTCTAAACCTTTTTGTTTTGTCTTTTGTAGCAGTGGAAATATTAATATAAGCTTTTTGTGTACAATGTTTAAAACAAAAAACCAAAAAGTACCTGTTAAACCTTTATAAATTATAAGTCTTAGCTAATATTAACAAGTGTAATTATGAAAAAGAATGTAATTGGAATGTGAATGAATGATTTGAGAAATAGATATTACCTTCTTTCTTGAGATAAAGCAATTGTCCCATAGTCTGAGTTCCAATTTGTGAAAATCATTACTAACAGTCGGTAGTGAGTTACTATTGTCGGTAATGAGGTGCCCACTAAGCTCATCAGTCTGAGCCAAAAAAAAATTGGACAAACCATTTCATGAATTGGAACTCTGATTATAAGACAATCGCTTCATCTCTAGGAAAAAGGTAAAATCTGTTTTCCAAACATTATCTTCAATCACATTTTTTGTTTGACGAATTGTAGTACGCACTCTAATTCCACCTTTGGTTCTTGGACGAATTTCACTAAATGCCTCATCAATTCTCATTCAAAAATTTAAAATAAATACCTGGTCACTGATCAAGCAACAAATTATAAACTTTTAATGAATATTAAAAAAGCAATGAAAGTTAAGTAAGTTTAAAAAGCTACTTGCATTGACAAAGTTAATTCCTGCAATGAAATTGAAACTATCGTGAAGCGATTAATTGAAAAGCCACTTTACAAAGCCTTTATATCGGAAAATCAATAAATAATGTGTTAGCTCTGAAGAATTTTATAGCTTTTCCAAAGAACAAATAAAAGAAAATCATTTTATCAAAGTTGTGGAGTCTTATGGTAAGGAAATAAGAACGCAATTAGCAGACCGCTTTTACCAGGCTCAAACTACACACGAGTACAAAAAGGGCATTTTCAGTTCGAAAAATGTACGTAAAAACATATTTTTGAAAATCTTACGTATATTTCATTTTCGCACTCGTTAAGTTGTGTTTTTGGTTACCAAATTTTTTCACCAACATTTAAAAACAAATAAACCTCGTTTTCTAACATCGAATACAATCTTTTAAAACACACAGACGGAAATATTATTGTTATGGATATCCGGGATGTCTTATCATTTACGCGTCGTGATAATAACAATCCACAGTGAATTCAGTCGTTCGAACTTTGTAACGTCGACTCGTTATGCTAGTGCAAACTCGTTTTGTTTTCCACCTACAACATGAAAACCAGCATGCGAAACTACGTAATTTCACGCATGGATAAACTACTACTGCTTGCACTCCAACTCTGTTTCCATCCCTCTCTTTTTCATTCTCTATTACCTACTCTCATTTAGTGTCAAAGTTTGAAATCGTCGCAAGGTTGATGCAAATCTATAGTAAATGCAATTCGCAAATAAATTTTTCAAAACAGAACTAACTCTCAATGATTACCATTTTCTAACAAGTATCAAGGTACTAGAAAAGAAGATGCAAATTATAATGGAGGTAAAAAAATTGAAAAAAAATTTTGAAAAGCCAATCACTTAGAGGTATCGATTTGAGAAGAAATTTTGTAACAGGGGCGTTCCATTTTAAGTGAAAAAGTTAAGTCACCGATTTTGTTTATTTTTGGTTATTGCATTGTTTTTAGGGCACCAAATAAAAGTACCAAACGATTTTGCAAAACTTGTAATATTTTCAAAGATATTTACTATTGAACATTTAGGTCACATTTTTATGTACTCAAGAAACTTTGAAAAAACTGAACACTTATAATTTTTATAAACAAAGTACGTATACGAATCGTCAATGTTTGCATTTTTCAGTTTAAAAAATTATTTTTTGACTCACACAGTATTATTAAGGACTAAAGGATACTAAATTGTTATAAATTTTGCCTTTTAATAGTTAATTGTAATTTTCATTAACAAAATTCATTAAAAAATTGTCCAAAAAATGCATTTTTCAATCCAAGCATTTTTTAATCCTGCAGTACTATTAAGTACTGAGAGATACTACATTATTATAAATTTTAGCTTTTATAATTATTGACTACAATTGTTATTAACAAAATACACAATCAAATCGTCAAACTTTCCATTCTTCTATCCAAACAGCATTTTTGTTTCAATGGCAGTATCAAGAACTAAGGAATCTGCATTGCTATAAACTTTCGCTTTTACTTAATAACTGTAATTATTAATAACAAATTACATGAATAATAGCCTTATATTTGCAGTTTTGGTGATAAAAGATCATGTTTTTGTCACAAAAACTGTAAATATAGGGCTATTATTCATGTATTTTATTAATAAAAATTACAGTTATTAAGTAAAAGCGAAAGTTTATAGCAATATAGATTCCTTAGTTCTTTATACTATTGAGTAATTCAAACAAAACTAATTTTTGGATCGAAGAATGAAGATTTTGTCGATTTGATTTTGTATTTTGTTAATAACAATTGTAGTCAATAATTAAAAGCTATAATACTTTTGATTTTAATGGAAATAAAAAATGTAGTGCTAATAAAAAGTAAAAACCACGTATTTGATTACACAATTTTTTTCTAACAATATTTTCGTCGTCATCTAAACAAATTATTTACATTCAGTGAGTACTTTTGCATGCATTTTTACCGATTTAGAATACATTTTCATTGTTTGCTCTCCAATAAAAAATAATACTTTGGAATTTCCTATTTTCTTCGCTTTATTTATTAACACGCCATTTTTTTTTAAAATTAAAAATCGCTGCTCTTACACTTGTCGGACGGAAATTCTCAAATATTATATGAGAATGAAATATTATATGAGAAATATTGTACGATTTTCATATGGTTTGAGATATTTTTTGTAAATATTAAACTGATTTCCTGTTGGCAAAGTAGTTTGGTTTAACCCAAGTACCTTATACAATTTAAGATTGAAGAAGAGGTAAGTAAAGCCTTTGGACGCTACCTATTAGTGACCGTATTTCGGACATTATATCTCCGGCAGATGCAAAAACCCTCACTTCGTATGCAAATCAGCCCCGCCCTGAATAAAATATTAAGCGAGCCACTGGGATTCTCAATGAGGGGGGTGTGGAGTTACGCCATTCTCTGGCAAACGACGACCCTTCCGCAAGTGCGCACTTTTTTCATTACTTTTCGCATGATACCCACACGAGCTGGTGCTAAAGTTCGGCTGGTTGAGGAAACCATCCTCTTTTTTACCTTTCACACAAAAGCTTTACCCAGCCGAGATGGTCCTCTTTCCCAGCATTATACCCTTCGAACTAAATCGAAGGCTCATTTACTCGGTAACGATCCTTGTTAGTGCTTTAATTTTAACCATTAACAGAAAATAATGATGATGCCAAATTACAATTCGTTTTCGTTCTGGGTTTTGGAAGGTGTGGGACGAAGATTAGATAATCAAACTTATCTTTTTCTTCCTGAACATATTGAAATATTTAGAAAATTTTGGTTTCAGAATTTCCACTTGAATATAGAATTTTAGAATGTTATGAGTTGTCGTGTTGCCCAGGACATTTTTTAAACTAGTCGAAATCCTACAAAATAACGCAATAGGATGAAAAACGCAGGACATTGTAATTTAAACTGAAATTTAATTTAAATAAAATTGGCACAGCGTTCAGCATGCGTGTTTTCACTGCGATTTCCAGTTGTACTGTTGCCAGTAGTGGCAACTTCCCGGATTAATCGAAATCGAAACGAGAGTGCGAGAGTAACGAACGTTTATCGTCAGGAATAATAATTTGATTTTCAGTTTGCATCCTCGGACACGTGTCCATCGAGGACTCGATAAACCTGGATAATCAGAATAACCACCGTGTCACTGCGCTTGCTTTATGGATTTTCATTCGCTAGAAAATGACACGTTGCAAAACAACCTTGTGCACTTGTACATAGTATTGCAATGAGTGCTTTCATAAATCGAAAAGAGTACGGCAAAGTATCAAATGCACCCCCATTACAAAAATAACCACTACTGTAAATAATATTTTTATAATCATATTTGAAACTTTCCTTTATAATTTTTTGAACTGGTATGGCAATTTTAAACTTAATAGTTAGTGATAAGCAGTTATTAAGTTAGTAAGTTAACCCTAGTGATTTTCTTGTTTAAACTCTAAAAGAATTCATATTAATACGACTTTATTAAGCACAAAATAATCCGTTTTATTCCTTTTTATCAGTATATGTGCACACAGACGTATTCTCTCAGAGCGAAATACCGGTAGCCAGTCGCATATCGCGCTAGCTAACCCCTGCGCGTTCTCATTCGATTTATGACGCAATCAGATACCGCGGGTAGTGTGGAACTGACCATAAAACATGGGAAACTACGTTGTCACCCTGCGGTGGTACACTCTCAGCGAAAACCAGAATCCTTGGTCGAATAAACGTGCTCGTCACCGACTAATGAAAATATCACCTAACTTCCGCAACTATCCTCACGTAAAAAGATGAATTTTAGCTATTCAAATAAGCCAAATTTACTTTTACAGATATTTATTGCATTTTCACATACCTGTTTTTCTTTGTAGATTTCTCATCGAGAAATAAAAATAGAAAAGATTTTTTTTTAACATTTTTCATCCGTCATATTCAATCAACCATTTTGGATTTTTAAATTCTGTTATCAGATTTGGATTCAGCGCCTTCAAAAACTTTAGGATACCAATTTCTTTTAAATCCAACGATTTTTAATTTTTTATGCGCCACATGGGATCCGCCATTTTGAATTTTGAAATTCTATTATCATACTTAGATTCAGCGACCCCAGAAACCGCACGATACTCAATTACACACTGGTGGCACGACTTTGCTTTGGTCAAACTCGGGTCATTCGCAGTTAAAGGGTCAAGTAATATTTTCGAAAACATATATTTGCAACTTAGTCAAAACTTCGTATTTCCACGTATTTTGATGCGCTGAGTATAATGAAAATATCATTTTTTAGGACAAAACTTGAAAAACTGTCGTTTTTAAATAAATGTTAGGAGTATCTCAATAAATATTGGTTTTACAGAAAAAAGTTTCAGATAAAAGTTGTGGCTCTTAAAATGCTGCATCCATTTTATTCTATACATTTTCCCCCTAGGACTACTCGTTTTTGAGAAATTTGAGGTCAAATGTGTGAAAGAATCTTACCTTTTCAAAAACGCTTTTTTGACACTTTTCATCTCAAATATCTCAAAAGCGACTGATTCCAAGGAACAAATGTATACAACAAAAAGAAATGCAATTTGTCAAGAGCTACAACTTTCATGGAAATTTTTTTTTTAGAAGCAATATTAATCGAGATATTGCTCACTTAATATTGTTCTTTCGCCAGGGATGCGCCCATCCTATTGTAGATACCCTCGAGAAAATCCTTGTGTTAATTTCAAACAGGGATTTCCACGAGAAAGTGCTCGCGAATTTCGTTGAGGAATTTAATTTAATTTAATGTGTAATACCTTGCGTAAATCATGACTGAAATTAACACGAGGATTTCCTCAAGGATATTTTCTTGCAATTAAACAGTTGGCACCAAAATAATAACTGAGTAATCAGGCCTGAAAATGGGAGGGAGCGGTTGTTTTTTTTTTTAAATCAAAAAAAGAGTAATGGAAGTTGGTTTATAGCTCAGAATACTCTGAGGTTCGTATAGATTTAGAACAGGCTAGAATTAAACTTAGATTGACTGCTATCGTATAACTGACATTCAGACTGAATAATGCCGTGTAATTATACACTTCACATGAAGCTGAGATTTAAAATTTACCACACCTAAGTACTCTTTTTGATATAAAACATCGGAAACTTATTCATATATCTGATTTAGAAGTTTCGCATCCTGTTCTCGTGAGAAAATCTTACAACAAAATATTGTCAAACATTGGTACCTATATTTAGGTAACTTTATTATGATAACTTAATATAACTGCGTACTGTATAGAATAGAAAAAAGTAATTTAAAAACAGATTTAATCTGCAAGAATGTACACTCGTCGCCTTTGTTTTTCTCGCTCGTTTATAGTGTTTTCGCCCTCTTAGAGGTGCAAAAGGGGATAACAGTTGTTCCATTAAAACGATTTGGTACTCGAGTACGTATGTACTGCGAGCTGGATGAGTCAGCGGCACTCGGGCACTCGCAAGCGAAGCAAGAGTGAGTGCACTCGAGAATTCGCTTCGTGTAATTAATTCGCTGTGAAATGCTACATTAATTCATAATGGGCCATGTGTCGTGCGTGGCAGGTACCTCACTCGTTTACAATGAGTGTACGTTCTGTGGTAAACAGTAATTGTTCTTTCCTGTGTAAACTATACTAGTCCCATAGTCCTTGGCTTTCGCCCTCTAGCGATAGTTTTCTTTAGCGAATAAGAGAAAATTCATCATCGATAAGGGAAAGTGAGATAGTAAACACTATCTGAGATAGTAAACAGAATGCGGAAAGAAAACTGTGGCCGCTTCTAACTCTTTTTAAAATTTCAACCAGCTACCAGTTCAATGAGAAGACTATTGAAGTCGCTCCTGCTACTCCTGTGGTTCCGAAGAACTTAAACGTTGTTTAATCTCACTTGAAATTACCCAAAATATATTGCGTCAATAAATATTCTGCATCTAACGTAAAAAGTTTGATCAGCTTTGATTTGGTCAGTCTTTAAATAAAGTTTCAGAATCAGTCGAAAGACTTGCTTATTTTACAGACTTAGAGGGTTTGATCCAGTATGACAAAAAGACAATTTTCGTCAGACAACATTGGAATCCGCTATGGACTAAAATATCGGTATTCTAAGGAAGTGTATTAGAAAATACTATCATTTACTGAACACTGGGTGTTGAATTATTGCAAAATCACTTCATTAATTATTACAAGTTAGAACTATACAGTTGCCTTTGATCTAGGTCAAGCCAGAAACCAAGATGAAACTTGTCGATTTATAGGCGGCAATATAGAAAAGTGACTGAAAGTGAACACCTGTTTTTCTTTATTCTTAACTCTTCAACGTTGCTTTTTATTTATTATCATGGACTGAATGCTATTCTTGTATTACATTCTCAATAGTAGGTGTTGAATACAAACATGATCATGACCTTTTCACTCAGTAGTTGCAAAAGTAGAACGATAAATACACCAACAGCTCGATGAGTCGCACCTTAGTATGC
This sequence comes from Euceroptres primus, assembly GCA_037177015.1. Classification (NCBI taxonomy): domain Eukaryota; kingdom Metazoa; phylum Arthropoda; class Insecta; order Hymenoptera; family Figitidae; genus Euceroptres; species Euceroptres primus. The sequence goes on from JBAGKK010000027.1 coordinate 115,672, forward strand.
AACGCAACATAAAGGCACTTCGACTACTCCGTTTAGAACAACGAATGCCTCCAGCATGTTACTTTATCACGTTGACTACATATGACTGGATCAGAAAATCAGACACTTACCAATGTCAGTAAAAAAGCACCCATGAATTTAGGATGAGCCGAAAATACAAAAATTTTGATTTTCATCCTCGGATCAACGGAAGAAGTTGTCTTTGCGCATCAAAATTATATGTGACAAACCTTTTTAGAATCAAATAATATTAAGACCTGTCACCAGTTCAAAATAAATAAAAAATAAGTTCCCGGGATGTAAAATTTAAATGGTTCTACGTTATATGCTACCTGAACCTGTCCAAAGCATTCATCGTCTTAAATATGATTTTCTTTTTTAGTAATTTTCTCAACCTTGGTTTATCCAATGGAAAAATGACGTAAATAAAAAAGATGTCTTTTATCGAACTCTACAACTTATATTGTAAAAGTTCTGCGGTGAAATCAATAGCTTTGGAGCAAATTGAGAAACACTTATTAAATCAATCTGTTTGTTTGCACAAGTTAGTTGTGCAATTCTTCAGCGAGGGTTATTCGTCACTGAATGTCACAAATAGTATAAAATAGTGTATAGAATTATAACTTTAAAGAATATAATCTGAATTCAACCAACAATTTCCTCGGTTTCACTTTTCACAGGGTGATTGTCACCGTTTCCCAATCGGTCATTCACTAGCGAAGGTTATTTACTGAAGGTCACTGAAGGTAAAAGCGATGTCGAAACAATTATCGAGTGTTTTGCTTATATTTAATACCTCGTCTTTTCGAACGTTACATTTTCTCAATCACTTGCTAGCGAAGATTGTTACCTGAAGGTCACTTAATATAAAAACAACTATTATCTATCAATAAATTATCGAGTAAGTATTCTATTTCTATTCAATAAGTCGAAATATCTCGGTTTTATTTCGTCACTTTGCTTCAACCTTATTACACGATCAATACTTTCCAATTTGTTTTCAAATGTTGAAGCTGGCATTAAATAAATTAAATCTATGCAGATAACTCGCAAGTCACCCAATCCACCCAACGTATACAATATGAGGAAGTTCAGTCAAATCCAGGCAATTTCCTGGTGAAAGTTTCGGATAAAAATCATATCCGAATGAATTAGAGCCAATCCAAAATCTGTATTTGAACTATTCCAAGGTCGGACCGATACAGTTTTTCAATTCGATTCAATCCGAGCCAATTCAAAATCAAATCAAACTTTTAACTCAAATGTATCCGAAGCTAATCTGAAATATTCTTGGCGAAAGTTTCAGATAGAAATCCTATCTGAATGAATCCGGGTCATACCAAACTAATTCTAAATTTGTATCCGAGCCACTTCGAGCTATTCCGAAGCAAGTTTTCAAACCGAATCAACCCACGCCTATTCAAAATCAATCCGAATAAATTCCAGCCAATCCGAGTCATTCTGAGCTATTTCGAGGTAAATTCAAAGTAGTTTTTCAATCCAAATCAATCCGGATAAATACGGGGCTAATCGAAAAAAATTATCAACCCTTATGGAAGTTTCGGAATGAAATGGATTCAGTTTGAATCAGCACGAATCTGAATGAATCAAATCAAATGCAAATGAATGCGAAAACTGTTTCCGAACTATGGATTAATTAGGGATGAAAACAAAATCCATTCTGAATCACACCATTCGCTTATTATCAAGTATGATTGAATTTGTTGTGCTGTTTCGTATTCAGTTTGAATTATTATGCAACCATTGCGCATTCAATCTGATTGATTCCGCTCATTCTGAATGATATTGAATGATTCCAAAGTTCAATCTGAACAATTACGCATCAATATAAATACAGTTTTGATTTCATTTTAATCCACCAGAGGCAAATAGTTCAATCCGAACGATTGTCCGTATTAGATCTGCGTTCAGTACGAATTATTCTACCTACATCCACTAAAATGTTTCAGATTCAAACGGATTGTATCGGAAAGTTTCGGAAATAGATTTCGCGTTCATTTGCACTCAAACGAATTTTCTTTCCGATTGAGTCCAAAGCTTCCACCCGAGAATCCTAGTGAAAAGTTCGTTCGGATTAGCCTCGAATTCATTCGAATTGACATTTCGGATTGAAGCAATTCGAACTTTTAATCCCAATGAATCCGAAGCAACTTTTCAATCCGAATCAATCTGAAATTTCAATTCGAATGAATTCGAGGCTAATACGAACAAACTTTTCAATCCGGATCATTCGGATTCGTGCTGATTAAAACTGAATAAATTTCATTCCGAAACTTCCACCAGGGCTGGGAAAGGCTCGGATTTCGAATTGGCTCGGATTCATTGAGATATGCTTTCTGTCCGAAACTTTCACCAGGGATGTTTTCAATTCGAACTTTTAATTCGTATGAATCCGAGGCTAATCTGAAGCAATTTTTCAATCCAAATGAATCCGAGGTTAATACGAAGCAATTTTTTAATCTGAATCAATTCGAATGAATCCGAGGCTAATACGAACAAACTTTTTACTTGGATTGAAAACTTTGTTCGTATTGATTCGGATTTAAAACCTGCTTCGGATTCATTCGGATTGATTCAGATTTAAAACTTGGTTCTAAATTAGCCTTGGATTGAAAGTTCAGATTGATTTTCAATGGGTTCGAATTGATTCCGATTGAAAATTTGTCTCGGATTGGCATCGGAATAGTTTGGACTGGCTCGCATACTTTTGGATTGGTTTGTATTAATTCGGATAAGATGTGTAACCGAAACTTTCGCCAGGGTTGGAAATGTTTCGGAATTCGAATTTCGGATTATCTCGGATAATTCGGATAAGATTTCTATCCGAAACTTTTGCCAGGGTTGGCAACCCTAAATGGAACTGCGTAACCGATTCACATTGAAGAGTTTTCTTCACACTCAATCAGCCTGCCCAACTGGAAAATATCCTTATCGTAAATTTATATAAATCATCGAGACCTCAGACTCAGAGGAACGTTAGTCGGTGCATAATATGCAGGCGTATTACGCCACAAGCAGCAGCAGGTAGTAGATTTCAGCTGTGCTCGACGTTCTCCAATCCAATGGTTATATGCTACTCTCTCTGTTTCCCTTCTCATTCTCATTCTCTTTTCAGTGTCAGCAAACGGCAGAGCGGGGGAGATGCTTGCTGATCCTATCGCAGCGGCAGGTGTAACAGAAATCGAGCCACTCGATGAGGCCACTTTTACTCGATTCAATAGCGTTCAGATATTCCACCTGAACAAGGAATTCGGTGGTGGCCCTGGCCCCTTTCACAGAACAGGTAGTGAAATGCAGACTGCGTGGCGCCGAGCCAAACGGAAATTTCGCCGTCTTTTTTTTTTAACCTCAGCGGGATTCACGGAAACCATTAACTTTATTTGAAGCGAATTTTATTTTGTTTTTATTCTATGCACGAATACAATAAAAGCAGTCAAAAAATGTAATAGTTTTAAATTTTATTTATTGTTTTCCTCACCAAAATTATGGTAGACTATGTCCAAAAGTTACTCGAGTTCAAAAGGTGTGACTTCCAAAAGTTAATATTCAGTATTGTCTGGATTTGAAGTTTCATTTCAAGTTTAAACTATAAACCTTCAAAAGCTTTGTTTCCTATCTGCTTAGTCACCGAGGAAGAATCGAAAAATTTGTCTTGAATCAACCGAAGAATTTTGTTATCCCCTAATAGGATAAGAGCACCAGTGGTTGGCACCTTAAGAGGAAATTTAGACTTTAGGAATTAAATTAACATACAAAAAACTCAGATACTGAAATAGTGTTGTTAATATTTATGCTCGAAATTTAATGAAGAGTACAATGAGATGTTCAATTTTTCTGAAAAAAGGGGACAAACGTGCAAAATTAGTAAAAATAAGTCTGTGGGCGCAAAATTATAGTCCTTGGCACTGTAAGCACCGGTGTTTGGCACCCTTTCCGACGTCAGTCGTTGGCACTCCTCTGACATAACCTCTAAATTTTCTAACTTCCTTACTTTTATTAAAGTTTTACTATTTCTTTATAATATAAACGAAAAAGAACAAGAGTTTTATCAACTTATAACGTTCCTGTAACAATATTAAGAAGTGTCGTCAGCTAAAGATTTTCTTTAGAAAAACCGAAAAAATCTTGGCACCCTCTTAATAGAAATGGATTTGATTATTTAAAGAATTTTGCAATTATTCTAAATAAATTGTATATGCACTATATGCGAAAATTATAGTAGAATTCATCGAGTGTAAGCAAAATACGCTATATATTTGTATTCTTTTATAATTTGAAGAAAACTAGAGAGGGGTGCCAACGACCGGCGCAGTGTCAACGGCTGATGTTATCGAACTGTTCTAGAACAAACGAATCACGGACGTTGTACAATAATATTCGTTCTAATTTAGATCTGTCACTGTGCCATTACATTGTTATATTGGCGTTTTGTAGTTCTGTTAAAATTGAGTTACAAAACCGTTTACGAACACTGAGTCCACTCCCGGTAATTTTTTGTTAGTCTAGTTTTTATTTAAATTATTAGATGATTTTTTTATCGATATAAGGGAAGCGTCCAAAAGAAATTGGAAGTAGGTGTATTTTTAGTTTCAAAGAAAAAAATAACACGCGCATTTTCAAATTTTAACCTCGATTTTCTTGAAATGCGGTTTTTTGAACTTCCAACTTGAATCCAGGTATGTTATAATTCATTGTTATATAACTTTTATACAACACTGCTCTGTATCTACTTTGTAACATTGTTACAGATTTGTTATAGATGGTAATAGTAACATCGTTCTAGAATTGTCACAGATTCGTTATAGTTGATGATAGTGACATCGTTCTAGAATTGTCACAGATTTGTTACAGTTGGGGATAATAACATCGTTCTAGAATTGTCACAGATTTTTTACAGTTGGCGATAGTAACAACGTTCTAGAATTGTTACAGATTTGTTATAATCGGTGATAGTACCATCGGCCTAGAATTGATACAGTTTTATTACAGTTGGGGATAGTAACAGCGTTCTAGAATTGTCACCTATTTTCTACGGAAGATAATAGTAACATCCTTCTAGAATTGTTAGATTTGTTACAGTTGGTGATAACAGGGATCCGAACGAAACTCTCGTTCCATTTCATTACTCACAGAAAAAAATTATTTCTTACTGAAATGTGGTTTGCTCTCTCAAGATTTGGACAAAGTTAGATGATACCAGATGTTAAATTAATGATTGTAGCGAAATTATTTTTATTAACTGCCAGTAACAAAATGGAACGAAAGTTTCGTTCGGATTCCTGGGTGAGAATAGCATCGTTCTAGAATTACTATAGATTTGTTAGTTAGTGATAGTAACGTCGTTCTAGAATTGATGCAAATTTGTTGTAGTTGCTAATAGTAACACCTATTCTAAAATTGATACAGAATTTTTACTCTTGGGGATAGTAACAGCGTCCTAGAATTGTCACCGATTTGTTACAGAAGATGATATTGACATCGTTCTAGAATTGTTACAGATTCGTTATAGTTGGAGATAGTAACATCGTTCTAGAGTTGATACAGATTTGTTATAATTGGTGATGGTAACAGCGTTCCAGAATTGATACCTATTTGTGACAGTAAGTTTCAGCTTTCTAGAATTGTTACAGAATCGTTACAGAATTCAAGGATGACGTTTTGAGTAACTTGTTACTAGCCTGTTACAGAACATGGTTTTTTGTTCTGTAACAGTTACGTAACAGTTACATAACCATGTTTGCTAGGATAATCGCGATGGATTGGATGCAACCGGGCTTTCGCGCAGGTTAGGTGCTGATGATTGGAGCAGGAGTAATCGCGAAAGCACTCGCCAAATCATGATTGAGTTTCGCGTGCGGTAAACAAAGGGGATTCCACCGCGCAGGCGCGCAAGATGGAGACGCGAAGGAAGGAATTCCGCGACGCGAGATAGAACTGGTCGGGACATGCGAGGAGCCGCACGCTCTCCTCCTTCCGCGAGTGATTTTCAAATCGATTAGTTTGTTGTGTGAGTTAAAACTCGAGTACCTTCCGCATCAGAATCGACTGCAACTCCCGTAGTTGTGACTTCGCCCCACGCCGTACTTAAGAAACGTAAATGGGAAACGACGAAACTGGATATACGCATGTAACTCTAGGTACGTACCTTCCGTGAGGTTGTTTTATTTTCTAAGAATTATCTGAGACTCTACCAACAGTCCAACGGTTACTTCTTGACCACTCAGAAGAGAAAGTTTGCAAAATAATTGCTCTTCATCAAGATTTTAATTAGCTTCTGTTATACAATAATATATGTTTACAACAGTTAAAATTGTTAATCATAAAACGTCTCCAATTCGTAAAAGTAACTTTAATTTAAGCCTGTAAAAAATAATATATTGCAAATATAAAACATACAAATATATTCTACTTTGTCAGGTGTAAAAGTAAAAGTTAGTGAAGAAATCGAAGAATTAGAAATAATGTTTTCGGTTACATAATCCAAAACATGTATCGATGTATCCCGTAGTCAACAAACTTATTCAGCAGTTAGTATAATGATTTATTTACTTAGAGGTCTTCTCTATTAGTACTGAGAAATTCCGTTCGAATAGTGGGATTACTTCTTGCTGTTCGTGCTGAATTTCCGTAGGACTAGTCCAAACATGAAGGAGGAGGCTATACCAAAAAAAACAAGAGTTCTATATGGGCCAAAAAAAAGTTCAAAATAATGTGCAAAAAATGAACTCTGGTTTGATTCAAAATGAACTCAAGTTTGGTTAAAAAATGAACCCAATTTTGGTTCAAAATGAACCCAATTTTAGTTCAAAATGAACCCAATTTTGGTTTATATTGAACCCAATTTTGGTTTTATCTTGAAACCAATTTTGGTTATTATTGAACCCAATTTTGGTTAATATTGAACTCAATTTTCGTTCATATTGGACTCAATTATGGTTCATATTGCATCCAATTTTGATTTAAATGCATCCAATTTTGGTTCATATTGAACCGTTCTTTTATTTTATAATTTATTTTGAATAAAATCTTGGTCGAATGAAAATTCATTTTTTTCAGATCATTTTGAACTTTTTTTCGGGTTCATTTTGAAGTCACATTTGATATGTGCAGTCTTATAGAATTTCTGCACGACTAGCCTATAATATTTCCTGCACTAATAGGTCATTTTTTAGATGCCTCAATTTTGTAAATTGTATTTAATACAATTATGTGATTATAAATTGTTCTAAAGTGACAGTAAAGTGAGCTAAGCGAATTTAAAGTATGTATTATAAAAATAGTAAAAAAGGTTTTCAGTGTCTGATGTTTTAAAATGTGTTTCAGATACTGTTTATATCTTATAAAAACTGAATATTGTACTAGTATTGTAATCCTCTGGAAGTCTGTTGGCAAATTAAGTGTGCAGATTATTTTATTTAAGAAGAAAACGTGTACCTGAAATATTTACTACAAAACAATATGTATTTTAATTTTATTCCCGTCTCATAAACATAAAAAAAACTTAAAGAGAACCGAGCATGACACCTCGAGTCAAAAATAGGTCCATATATATCTTTTCTTCCCAGAGAAATACATTGTAAATAAATTAATAAATTAACAACAAAGTAAAGCAATCAATTTGATAAATTTTGGCTTTATAAATGAGTGAAATTCAACAAAAAACGATATCGACTGATGATGTTAATTTTTAGGTTATGTCATCCGGGAAAAAAAGTTCGAAACTCTTAAATTTCAATGAAACATAGGTAACGTATCAGCTAATGTAGATTATTTTACCAGAAATCACATTTAATTTATATTTAGATTTAGAATTAATAACATAAATTCAATTCAATTAAATGTTACTGGCTGAAAGTTTATTTACAATTTAAATTTTTCAAATTCACTGGTCAGCTATTCCAGGCTGTAGAAAAAGTCCAGAAAATCACCAGATCATCTGATATTTTTATGGACTTACCCAAAAAAAACGCCAGATGATCTGGTGCTTTCTAGGCAGGGTCATTTAAAACAGGTAAATTTTTCCAAGCTGAAGAAAAAATCGAGAAACACCAGAAAATCTGATGTTTTACTGGACTTCCCCTTCCCCAGAAAAATACCAGATGATCTGGTGTTTTCTGGAGTTTTTTTTAAAGACCAGATGATCTGGTGTTCTCTGGTGCTTTTCTGGGACAAACAAAATTATTTGCTGTTCTCTGATGTTTTTTTCTGTAAAACACCAGATGATGTGGTGTTATCTGGTCTATTTTTGTGAAAAACACCAGAGAGATGTTTTACGGGACTCCCCCTTGCCCAGAAAAATACCAGATGATCTGGTATTTTCTGGAGTTTTTTAAAGACCAGATGATCTGGTGTTCTCTGGTGCTTTTCTGGGACAAATCGAATTATTTGGTGTTCTCTGATGTTTTTTTGCAAAACACCAGACGATATGGTGTTATCTGGTCTGTTTTTCTGGAAAACACTAGATGAATTGGTGGCCTCTGGTATTTTTCTGGAAAAAACCGGATGATCTGGTATTCTCTCGATTTTTTACTGGAAAACACCAGATGATCTAATGTTCTCTATTTTTTTCTGGGCTTTTTTACAGCCTGGAAGAATTTTTCGGTTTGAAATGACCCTGCCATTTAAATGACCCTGAAAATGGGTCATTTATGACCAGAAAATTTTTTCAGGCTGTAGAAAAAGTCCAGAAAACACCAGATAATTTGGTGTTTTTCTGAACTTCCCTAGAAAAACGCCAGATGATTTGGTGTTTTCTGGACAGGGTTATTTGGGACTGGTAAATTTTTCCAGGCTGAAGAAAAAGTCCAGAAACACCAGATCACCTGATGTTTTTCTGGACGCCCCCTTCCCCCAAAAAATACCAGATGATTTGGTTTTTTCCGGAGTTTTTTTTAAAGACCAGATGATCTGATGTTCTGTGATGTTTTCCTGGAACAAAACAAAATATCTGGTGTTCTATAGTGTTTTTTTGTTTAAACACCAGATGATATGGAGCTTTCTGGTCTGTTTTTTTGGAAAATACTAGATGATCTGGTGTTCTCTGGTGTTTTCCTCGAAAACACCGGATGATCTGGTGTTCTCTCGATTTTTTATTGAAAAACACCAGATAATCTGGTGTTTTCTATTCTTTTCTGAACTTTTTTTACAGTCTAGAAAAATTGACGGGTCTGAAATGATCCTGTCATTTAAATGACACTGAAAGTGCGCCATTTAGGACCAGACAATTTTTTCAAGCTGTAGAAAAAGTCCAGAAAACACCAAATAATTTGGTGTTTTTCTAGACTTGCCTAGAAAAACGCCAGATGATCTGGTGTTTTTTGGACAGGATTATTTAGGACTGGTAAATTTTTCCAGGCTGAAGAAAAAGTCCAGAAGCACCAGATCATCTGATGTTTTTCTCTAAATCCCCTTTGTACAGAAAAATACCAGATCATCTGATGTTTTTCTGGAGTCCCCCTTCCCTCAAAAAATACCAGATGATCTTGTGTTTACTTGATTTTTTTTAAAGACCAGATGATCTGGTGTTCTCCGATGTTTTTTTTGGACAAACCACATTATCTGATATTCTCTGGTGTTTCTTCTGCAAAACACCAGATGTTATGACGTTATCTGGTCCGTTTTTCTGGACAACAGTAGATGATCTGGTGTTCTTTGGTGTTTTTTCTCGAAAATTCCGAATGGTCTGGTGTTTTCTCGATTTTTTACTGGAAAACACCAGATGATCTGGTGTTCTCTATTTCTTTTGGACTTTTTTTACAACCTGAAAAAATTTACCGGTCTGAAATGATGGAAAAGTGGGTCATTTAGAACCAGTCAATTTTTCCAGGCTGTAGCAAAAGTCCAGAAAATACCAGATAATTTGGTGTTTTTCTGAGAAAGTCCAAATTATTGTCCATTCATTGAAGACGTTCAGTTTTTTCAGGCTGTAGAAAAGGTCCAGAAAACACCAGATAATTTGGTGTTTTTCTGGGAGAGTCCAAAATATTGACCGGTCAATTTTTCCAGACTGTAGAAAAAGTCTAGAAAACACCTAATATTTTTCTGGATTTCCCCAGAAAAAAAACACCAAACTACCTCGTGTTTCCTGGACTTTTTCTAGAGTCTAGTAAAATTGACCGGTCCTTAATGATCCTGTTTCGAAAGCACCAGGTCATCTGGTGCTTTTCAAGCAGTTTTGTCACTAATGTTGATTCGATTTCGAATTTGTTTTCTGTGTAATTGTAATAACTATTATATTAAAAATACATAGTTATAAAAAATACATAATACCGAAGAATTGAATTGTTAGTTGCAACCTCATTTTGAAATAAATTTACGCGTCTTTTATATGCGGCACTTAATGACCAGTTTGTTACCTGTTGTTGTGAGGATGCTGTACAGTGGTCTACTTAAAGCGAGAGAACAATGGATCGATTATGGTACATCCTTCAAAGTTGAAAGTATCTTAGAAACTTGGGCAAGTACTGAGGATAATTAATTCAAAGTACTGATTAACTCGGGATATTGAAATTGATTGCTATGTATTGTATAGAAAATTATTAATTTGAATAATATACTGATTTATTTTAAAAACTTCCTCTAATTGTAAGATTTAAAAACAGTTCATTTTAGTTTCATTTGATTACATTAAAGGCAGTTCCTTAAGCCTCAAATATTTTATTCCTACTTCAAAGTACATTGTACAACCGGTCATATGAAGGTCACTAAATGTCATAAGATAATCATTACATGTCGAAAAAGAGAAAAAAAACTGTGGGTCGATAAAATTCCAAGTCGATGGGTTTAACCTGTTTTGAGAGTCATTGATCACGAATTTACATGTAAATTCTTTTATGATTTCATCCTCAAAATATTAAAAAATTGTACAAGCCGTAAAATAACATTCCCATTTTTTAAATATTTGTTTTGATTCAAAGAACTAAATAGTTTTTAAAATAATCTGTCATGAACGTTTACCATCCCTGATTTGAAATGATGCTTTTTTAACAGAAAAGATTTTTCACATTTTCTAAGGCCCAGGAATGACTTGTGGAACTAGAAATGACGCACTATAGAAACTTGGAAGTTGTTTATTTTTTAAAATTGATTTCAATTTTTAACTGAATTCTCCCGAACATTCACATTTGTAAACCTGGTATAAATGTCGAAGTTATTTTCTAAGTCAGTTGGAGCGAAATGAAGCAATAAATGCCTCTTTCAGTGACGAAACCAATCCCATGATTGTTTTACGCCGCACCGATCCAAGCCCCTATATAAAACATGAGTAAAGCTATAAAATTCACATGGAACAAAATCAAATTAACAATCTTCACAGTCCACAAGAATAATTTTCTTTTACGACTGTCCGCTTCTTTTTCATTATTACGAAAGCATAAAAACTCAATCAAATCGTCCTTGATGCAGAAAATACTCTTCAATCTAATCACTTGAAAGATAATTAGCCTGTAGGCGGACCGCTGTGTACAAGCATAAGTGGAATGCGGAACATGAAAATATAAATCGCGAGAAAATGAATCTAGGCAAGGAAGCTAGGCTAAAATATTTTATATCTTAATGTATTTCTTCAAACTGTTTATAATGAAAAAAACTGTAGTTTTTCAGTATTTTAAAACATGAAAATGAACATTCAAAGTAATGGAAATTTAAAGTATTTTATTTTGTATTGTGAAGCTAATGCAAAAATTGATTCCGGGTCCATCGTTATTACGACATTTGTTTAATCAGCAAAATCACAATTTTTTCAACGCAAACATTTAATCGGTACATAGACTTGCGTGGGCAGTGACGTAATATGAATAATCACAGCAAGTTCTGATGCGAATTTATTAAATTGACATACAATTGTTTTTACTCCTAACCAAATTCTTTCAATTACACAAAGGTATAAATGAAATACCATTTGTCAAATTTTCAGTTCGAATCTTTTAAGTCATAGTTTTAAAAAATGAATGTTGCAGATCATTGTGTATATTAAACATGAAATGTTTACTTGCATCTGACGAAAATTTCCATTCATATCCTTTAAAATAAATTATTATACAATTTTTCATACATGTATATTTATGTAAATATGTCTCAATTTTACTACCGATTTTGCAGCATTTTAATAAAAAGAACATTTCTGAATTTTCCAGAAAGCTGCAGGTCAACTCAGTTTTAGGGCAGAAGCAATTAGCCGCACTGGTGACTTGGATGCTTCAGAGTCTTTTGAGCTCCAACAAGTAGAACGATCTGGTGAATTAATTCAGTCCCAAAACCTCCAAGATGACTTCACTCAATTAACCCTAAAGTACCGGAACGGAATATACCAAAATTGAGTTTCCAATGCTCAGAGTCCTCGGTTTGCTTGTTTTCTACATGGAATTCTATGTAAGTGTAAGTAGACTCCCAAGCACTAATTAATATTATTACTTATATTACTAATTAGCGATTAAAAAACAATACTCCATTATTCTCATTACTATTTTTAATATTAATTTATTCCATGGGATGTACATGATTGGCGAATTGGCAACTGCGATTGGCAGTGCACAGTAGGGTGGTCCACATTTTTTTTAAATTTTCATGATCTCACCCCCCAGATTTGTTCGAATCTCAAATAAAGAAAACACGTGTCTTTTGTTTTGAAATAAATTTATATTTCGAAGCAGCTCAAGGCGCATAAAGTTTTACGTGTATTTCCCATGGGGAAAAATGTAGTTTTTTTTAATTTGCGATAGAATCGTTAATATTAGATGTTTCTTACATTTTCTTGCACACTTTTCTTGAGAATTAATCGCTGAATGCAAATCAATAATTAGTTTTTGAATTTAACTCTTATATATAAACCACTTTCATAGGGTCCAAAAAAATCCCATAAGTGCAAAAATGAGATATCGCGAATTTTTGGCGTTTAATATTTTTTTCTGCATTTTTTTTTAATTTTTAATACGTAAGATATTAATTTCTAAACATATTTTGGTATTTTAAAAATTGTTTAAATAATTTATTATTGTTTTTCTTAGAATAAAGCTAGAAAATAGCGGGTTTTTTTACATTCTTCAACTTTTCTTCCACTCTCGAGTTATAATAAGATAATATTTATTTAAAATTAACGAAAGTTATTGTTTCAACAATTAATTGTTGTTTATCTGACCTAATAAAGCTAGAAAAGTGCCGTTTTCTCTAAATTCTACAATTTTTCTTCGATTTTCTAGTTAAAATGAGAGAATAATTATTGAAAATTAACAAAAGTAAATGTTTAAACAATTATTTATTGTTCGTCGCGACATTATCTTGGAATAAAGCTAGAAAATTGTGTTTTTTCTATATTCTTTAACTTTTCTTCGATTCACTAGTTATTATTTGTTGATAACTACTAAGTCGAATAAAAGTTGAAGAATACAAAAAAACCGTAATTTTCTACCTTTATTCTAAAAGAAGATCGTGATAAACAATAATTATTTGTTTAAACAATCACTTTAGCTAATTTTCAATAAATATTATCTCATTCTAACTAGAAAATCGAAGAAAAGTTGAAGAATGTAGAAAAAACAGCTATTTTCTAGCTTTATTCTAAGAGAATATCGTTACAAACAATAATGAATTGTTTAAATAATTACTTTTATTAATTTTCAATAATTATTATCTCATTCTAACTACAAAATTGAAGAAAAATTGAAGAATGTAGAGAAAACCGCAATCTTCTAGTCTTTAAGAGAATATCATGTTAAACAATAATAAATTGTTTAGACAATAACTTTTAATAATTTTTAATAATTATTATCTTATTTTAACTGGAGAATCGAAGAAATATTGAGGAATGTAGACAAAACCGAAATTTTGTAGCTTTATTCTAAGAGAATATCGTGATGAACAATAATTAATTATTTAAACAATTACTTTTGTTAATTTTGAATAATTATTCTCATTCTTACGAAAGAATCGCAGAGAAGTTAAAGAATATAGAAAAACCCGCAATTATGTAGCTTTATTCTAAGAGAATATCATGATAAACAATAATGAATTGTTTAAACAATTACTTTTGTTAATTTTCGAAATTATTATCTCATTCTAACTAGAGAACCGAAGAAAAGTTGAAGAATGTAAGAAAACCGCACTTTCTCTAGCTTTATTCTAAGATAATATCGTGATAAGTAATAATTAATTGTTCAAACAATTACTTTTGTTAATTTTCAATAATTATTCTCACTTCAACTAGAAAATCGAAGAAAAATTTAAAAATATAGAAAAACCCGCAATTTTGTAGCTTTATTCTAAGAGAATATCGTGATAAACCAAATAATTAATTGTTTAAACAATTACTTTACTTAATTTGCAATAATTATTATCTCAATCTAACTAGAGAGTCGAAGAAAAGTGAAAGAATGTAGAAAAAACCGCAATTTTCTAGCTTTATTCTAAGAGAATATCGTGATAAACTAAATAATTAATTGTTTAAACAATTACTTTTGTTAATTTTCAATAACCATTGAGTATTTCTAACTAAAGAATTGAAAAGCAGTTGAACAATGTAGAAAAAACCGGGATTTTCTAGCTTTATTCTAAGAGAATATCGTTACAAACAATAATTAATTGTTTAAATAATTACTTTTATTAATTTTCAATAATTATTATTTCATTATGAGTCGAGAGGGGAAGAAAAGTTGAAAAATGTAAGAAAAACGTAATTTTCTAGCTTTATTCTAAGAAGAGATAGTTATAAACAATAATAAATTGTTTAAACAATTTTGAAAACATCAAAATATGTTTAGAAAGTAATATCTTGCGTATTAAAAACAACTTTTTTTAAAAACTGCTAAAAAATCAGATTAAACGCCAAAAATATGCGATATCTCTTTTTTGCACTTACATATGGGGTTTTTTGGGACCCTATAGAAGTGGTTTATGGTAGTTGAATTCAATAAGTAATTATTGGTTGGCATTCAGGGATTAATTTTCAAGAAAAACGTGCAAGAAAATATAAGAAACATGTAATATTAACGATTCTATCGTATATTTACAAAAACGTTTTTTTTTCCCATGGGAAATACACGTAAAACTTTACGAGCTTTGAGCCACCTATAAATATCAAATGATTTCAAAAAAATACGCGTTTCCTTTTTTTGGAGTACGAACAAACTTGTGGCATGAAAATTCAAAAAAAATTTTTAATGCATTTTAGGACCACCCTAGTGCACAATAGGAAGGTCCAAAAATGCATTACGAAATTTTTTTATGTTAGAGGATCGTGATCCTCCCCCCATTTTGTGTGGTTTCCGAAAAAAAGAAATTGCGTATTTTAAAAAAAAATATCTTCGACTCTTTGAAATTAACATGGGATTTTATACAAAGAAAGCTCATTTTCCAAAAAATTGTCAAAGATAACTACTAGTTAATAACTTTTTGCAAATTAATATTAAGTTACTTCTTAAGAATGTTCAACGAATAATTTCCACCAAATAACCTTTAATTTTGAACCCTCCAACCCGTTTATATTGTGCCCGGAAAATTTCCCAAAAAATGAAATGTAACAGTTCTATGTGAAATTTATGCTAAAAGTACGAATTATGGAATTTTTTCAACATGAATTATTTTCATTCGATAAGTGACAAAATTACAAGTATTTTCTAACTAACTTTTAATTGTTTAAACAATTTTTATTTGTTTAGACAATTGTATTTTTCCTATAAATCATGATAAGTTAGTACTTTTTGGGATAAGTTACACGGCAACAAGTGAATGTTAAGAATAATATTTTTTGTTTAAGACATTGTTCAATTGTTTAAACAATTTCCATTTTTTTCATGATAAGTTAGTATTTTTTGAGATTATTGATGCAGTAAGTAAATATTGAGTATAATATTGTTTGTTTAAAATATTTTTCAATTGCTTAAACAATTTACATTTGTTTACATTTTTTTGCAAAATATCATGAAAAGTTATTGTTTTCTGGAATAAATGACATATTGAATGAATATTAGGAGTAATATTATTTGTTTAAGAAACTTTTCAATTGTTTAAACAATTCTTATTTGATTAATTTTTTTCGCAAAACATCATGACTTCTTTTTAATACAATTTAACTGCCTCATTAAATCTACAAGAAAAAAATAACTGTCCATAACTTACTGAAAAAACTGTTTAAACGAATGATTATTCTTTAAACAATTGAAGTATAAGTTCTGAAACAAGAAAGTACTTAATAATAAGCGACATTATGTAAAAGATTAGAAAATACTAGAATTTTCTTCACCTTTCCCATGATAAGTTAAAAATGAATGATTATTAATTGTTTAAACATTTGAAGAATGTCTGAAACAAAAAGTATGGCTCTGATCACTAATTTCGTGTGACACTAATTTCAGAAAATAATACTGTTTATGATTTTTTACGAAAAAAATGAAATTTGTTTAAACAATTGAAAAGTATCTTAAACTAATAAAATTCTCATTCAATGTGTCATTTATTCCACTGTCTTCTTAAAGATTCAGCACTGAATTCTAACATTGAACCATTTTTTATCAAGCCACTTAATTTGAGAAATATTAATACATATTTGAATAGCTCGTAAAGAATCACTTTCCAATTTGAAAGAAAGATGAAGATTAAGAATGGTATAAAAATTATATAACGAAAAATAAGTAAATTGTATAGATTTAAAATAAATATCATTCAATGAAATTATATAATTTTTTTCAGCCACCTCTCTGTAAAACTTCATTATTACATACTAATGAAATATAATTGTGTCTTGTTCTTATACAACAAAACACATGAAGGGTGGCAGCACAGAACTAGATAACCAACATTTTTATCGAAAATTGATTTTTTGCATAAAAAATTCTTTAAAAATCAAATACATGTCGCGCTATTAAAAGGATTTCTACGAAATATCATTTTTTACCCTTTTATTGTACACTGTATCAAATTTGGCACATAAGTTTAATGACTAGTTTTTAAAAATAACGTTTAAAATTTTAACAAAAAAATTCTACATACATATATCTGAAAAGCATAAAAGCATCCTAGAGAAAGTTTTACAGGCAGAAATTAATTTAAAGAATTTTTTGTTTAGTTGCAAAAATTGAAAAATTGAATCATCCAAAAATACCATTTTTTAAAAGAAAATTGATATTAACGAAAGAAATTGGTATCTTGAAATTATTAATGTTTATTGATAAAACTATATAATTTTCTTTTTTTTATAAGACTTTCAGCGACAAATAGTTTGTCACAGTGTGACACCCTCACATTAAATCTTGATTTTCTCGGAACAGATAGTTTTTTTTTTAATCCATATTTTTTATTCTCATTCAGCGTCTCCTTATCTCGGGGGTAAGTTTTTATTTTTCTAAAAAAATTGAAAATTCGATTTTTAATCGCCATCCAACTCAATTTCTGAAAATCTAAGAAATTGTAACCTCAAAATTCTCGGTCGGTTTATTTGGAATAGGCTAACTTTTTGACATCAAACTTTATTTATCCGTATTCAGCAACTCAATATCTTTGGATCAAGTTTTTATTTTTTTTATTCTTAAAATTGGAGTTTTTATCAAAATCCGCAGCCGAGCCTGCTCGAATTTTAGGCTAGTTTCACTTTGATATTGTCAACTTACATATCTATTTCCTCGAAACTGGTTAACTTTTACTGATCAAACTTTTACATTCTCATCATATGAGAAGGAATAAGATTTGCGTAAAATTTGACCCCCCCCCCGTTTTTGTTAAATGTCGACGTTTTGAGACCCCCTGAACCCAAACAAGTGGTTTTTGTGAATGTGTCTGCCTGTAGATTTTTTTTCTTGGTAGCACGATAACTTTCGAAAGAATTGACAG
>JBAGKK010000027.1:180763-192412 GCA_037177015.1 Euceroptres primus
AGACCAGAAAAAGACCAAACGTGGTTTGAAACTGGTCTTAAAATGGTATTAAGTTGGTCTTTCTTTTCACAAGGGTAACTGGGGCCACCATATGGCGCCAAACTCGTTTGCCATGGCAGCGCCCATTGTGGGCGATCTATGGGTGCTCAACGACCTTATTAGAGACCTGAACCTTTCAAAGAAATCATTTGAGGTATTAGCATCCAGATTAAAAGAAAAAATATGCTTTCTCCAGAAAAAAAAAACATTTTGTCGTACATGAGAGGCAGATCTGCTCCCCTTTTTCTCTTCAAAGAACTAGCTAGTATTCTGCACTGACGTTGCTGGTCTTTTGAAAAAAATGGGTCTAATAGAATACCAGGCAACTGAATAGCGTCTTTTTAGAGACAGTTCCAAGAGGAGTTTAAAGTGTGTGCTTTTGCATAATGGCAATAAACTAGCTTCGATTCTATTTGCTCATTCTACCAGTTTGTAAGAAGAGTATCAGACAATCTGTCTTGTCTTGGAGAAGATCAAATATCAGCAGCATCAATGGATGATTTGAGTGGACCTAAAAATGGTTAATTTTTGCTAGGATAGCAAAGTGGCTATACTATCATATTATATGGCTATAAGTATCCTTGTTTTTAGTGTCTTTGGGATAGTAGAGCTAAAACTGAGCACTGGATAAGAAGAGATTGGCCTTCAAGATATGACATAGTTGTTGGGCAGAAGAATGTAATAAATAAACCATTAGTTTCCAGAGTCAAAATTATCCTACAACCATTACATATTAAATTAGGACTAATAAAACTGTTTGTGAAATCCTTAGACAAAGAGGGTTCCTGCTTCGATTACTTAACACATAAATTTTCAGGTCTAAGTGCAGAAAAACTAAAAGGCGGTATTTTCAACGGTCTTCAGATAAGGCTTCTCATAAAAGACTCAAGTTTTATACATTCCATGAACAAAATTGAAGTATCTACCTGGACTTCGTGTGTTAAAGTCGTTTAAAACTTCCTTGGTAATCGCAAGTCAAACGATTACGCAAAATTAGTAAATCGTATGATGATACAATTCCAACAGTTGAGATGCAACATAAGCATAAAATTCTACTACCCTTACAGCCATTTGGACAATTTTTCACAAAATCTTGGAGATTTAAGTGAAGAACCAGGAGAAAGATTCCATCAGGACATCAAAGTCATGGAAGACAGATATCAAGGCAGATGAGATACCCACAAGATGGCAGATTATTGTTGGAACCTTATGCGCGATTGTCCTAGTATGTACCATTCAAGAAATTCAAAGAAAATGAGCTTTCATTGTGTAGAATGAGGTAATTAAATGCTATTTATGTAAATAAGAAAAACAGCTTCTTATTGCCATTTTATTGTAATAGTATATTGTATCATCCATAACCTTAGCTGATTCACCAAAATTGCTAGATATAAATTTTTTTCGTGCCAAATTGTACATTGTTCTATTTTAATTATAATCAATAAAACTCTCTTTCATACTTGTTGCAAGAAAATCGAAATTTCAGCCTTTCATTCACGTAGGGTTTGAAAGACTATCCCGTGATGAAATTAATGTTTTCAAAAGTGGTTTTCATATGTTTTTAACACGGAATTCAAATTCGTCATTCAAATTTATTTATCACTTTTCATTTTAGAGTTATTCCACTTCAAAAAATATGAAGCCGGAATTTTTTGCACTTTCAGGTTGGAATATCTCGAGAACCAGAGCTGATGGAGCAATTTGGGTAGCAGATTTAGATTCAGCACACCAAATTCCTTCGGAAGCAGCTTTGTAGTACTCTGCACCAAAATCATTGTTGGCCTGTGATTATTTACTTCTAATTATTTAATTTCATTTTAACTTTTAATCTCATATTTGTAATTTCTTATTTTCTCATTCAATAAATTAATGGTCAATTCAAATTAAACAAATACCAACTACTTCAAACCATTTTTTGGCTATCCTCATCCCAGTTTCCAAATCATTTTACTTCGATCTAAAACGAGGAAGATTTAGTTAAGTTAATTTAATTAATTAAATCTAGCATGTAAGTTTCGTGCGTCAGGACCTCACAATTATTCAATCTAAAAACCGTGTCAACTAAATGGTTTGATATGACCTATAGGTGTGTATAGGTTCACGAAGTGAAATGAAACAGTAGAGAGTAACGCATTCAGCGGAAATTAGCTGGACTGGAAATTAGCGACATTTCGATTTCAGCAAAATGAGATGCACCAAAGAGAGGTTCGAGTACATTCACACTCCGGAAGCGAACTTGGTGCAAATCGCGGTGACCAATTAGCGCCAATCACCCTTCCATGTATACGTATACATACGTAAATACATCAAATACTGGAAGCGATCAAGCGCGTTCTCGCAAAACGGCTCGTGGTGTGCTGATAAATCCGATCGGGACGCAATAAATCAATTATAATATTCCACGGTTCGCTTGGGGTATCGGTTATTAGTAAAACCCGTCGCCGTTCCGGAAGGTGGCCATATATTCGCGAGTGTTTCTCTCTATTACAAATTTCGCGTTTTCCGTCGAATCCCTAAGCCGCGCCAACCCTGCGAGTCCGCCTACCGTGGCCTCTCACCCTTTTTCTCCCTTCTCTCCCTTTTCAATCCCTTTCTCTCTTCTACTCTACAAACTCTGATATTGTTGGCTTATTCTAGAATCTAGAGAATATAAGCACAGAGAAGTTCGGGATTCGCACTTCGGTGCCCGTAACATGCGACATTATTCACCCTTTATTGGATTTACCGTTTTTTCCACCACGAGTGACGACGTACAATGTCCGTAACGATGTGCAACGACACATCCAGAGCCACAAAATGCGCATAAATCGCACTAAACTGCACCGATACGAAGCAGAAAAGATATGTGGGGGAACGGTAAGTATAGAGAAGAAAAGAGGAGTGTCAAGAAAACTTGTTTTTCCCACTATCGAAATATGTAGGCCTTTTACTTGTTCAAAATAAATTATAATTGTTCGTCTATGTACATGGATAAAATTCCTGCAGAAATTCTTGTACTCCCAGTAAGTTTTAAAAACCACTACACCCATGTGGAAAAAGCCCTGATCAGCCCTCTTGAAGCTGTTGGCCCGCGTCAGGGCCCCACGTGGGCAAACCAAGCCGGCTAATCCGCGAGGGCCCCCGCGGATGCCCCTGCTTGTTTACTCTCACGTTAAAAAAATAAAATTTCTAAGTCATAAAGGTTAATATTTTTTTACCAACGAATTTTCCACAAAAAATGCATTTTTGACAAAAATTTGATGACAATGTTTTGGAAGTTGAGCTTAGAAATTTAAGATAATTCACGAGGGCCCCCACAGTGTCCACAGTTTGGCAGCCCTCACGGTTAAGTGATTAAAATTTCTAGCAATAATTGATTAATGGATGTTCTTATACATAGTACATAGTCCACTGAGTAGTGCAGTAATAATATGCCATCCAAATATGCATTCATTAAGAAGAAAATTAATTTCGCAAAATAGGGATAAAGTGCGCACAGAGTGTCTGCCTTCTGGTTGCAAATTTTAACATCTAGGAGATATGGTTCTATGGAAAAGTTCAACTCTGCTACGCTGTGGTCTCCAGTTCAAGTCCCGCTCGTGATTTTTTCTTCATTTTTTATTTTTCAAATATTTTTGTTCTTATTTTTATTAATTAAAAAGATATACATATTAATTGAAATATATTCAAAAAAAACTTCTAAATTGTTAATTATTAAAATTAATTTTTTGTCATGAGGGCAACCACGAGGGCCCTCACGATGGTTCCACAAGGGCAACCACGAAGGCCCCAACGATGGTCCCACAAGGGCAACCACAAGGGCCCCCACGATGGGCCCACAACGGCAAACACGAGGGCCTCCACGATGGTCCCACAAGGGCAACCACGAGGGCAACCATTAGGGAAATCCATGTGGCAACAGGGCAATCCACGTGGGCCCCTCACGAGGGCCAACTGAATTTTTCCACACGGGTAGTAGAAAGAACTTCGGAAAAATTTTTCTAAACTTATCGGGGAGTATTCATGCATTTCGAAAAAGCTGAAATATTCTATAAATAACTTGATTTTATTCCAGAAACATTGAACATACTTCTCAATTACAAGCCAATTTTAATATGTTCTGTCTGTGAATGAGTGAGTGATTTGAAATATTTGCAGAATAGCATGGATGTTCACCGGAGGACTCCACAGAATTTCAGCTGCCTTCCTGATTGGCTCTTTGCAATATTCTACGGCTTTTTACTAACAATTTTAAGCTACAAGAATATCTATGGAAACGAGGAAGTATTAGGTTTAATTAAAAGGATAACATAATAAAATTCTGTTTTATAGTCTACAGCCTTTTATGATCGCAAATAGTCGACATCACAACAGAAAAAAATCGTGCCTCTGGAGAAATAAATTTTCAGTTCACAATTTTTAACTGATTTGCAACTTTTTTCTCAATCGAAAATGTATGAAATTCTGCATCGTTACAGCGAAGGACATTTTTATAAAAGGTTCTGCACAATTTTTTATTTAACAAATAAAATAAGGAACAATTTTTCTTGCCTTTTCATAACTGCCGTTTCGTCAAACAAATTTTTACTTAGTCGAAAATTATTAGAATCAAAGCAGAAACTCTTTAAAAATGACGCCCACTAGTATCAGATATATGGAATGTGTATCTTAACGTATCGAAATTTTTTATTAAAAAATAATTGACCTAATAGCACGCTACCTTAAAATACTAGAAGTAACAATAATTTAGCAGAAATGCTTTTAATACTAAATCGAATTAGTTTTACTAATTATTTCTTAATTTATCGTCACCTAATTTTCACTGAATTTTTTTCAGGTTAGTTTTACTCTAAGCGAATGTTTTTGATTGCAAAATCAGCTGTTATAAAATAAAAATAATTACGAATAAAAAGTAAAATGTAAATCCTAATATTTGCAACTTCTTCCTTTTCATCGCAAGTTAGCATACGAAGCTGTCGAAAGGCGGGATCCAAGAAAGTTGCAATTTTGTGCAATATGTATTTGTATTTGTATTTCCACAATAACACAAGGTTTCAATTTGGCCCATTTTTAGGATCTAATTCAATAATTGCTTTCTTGAATTGCTGCAAATAACGAAAAAGAGATAATAAAGAAATACCTCCGATATATGATTATTAAGTTATTAGATATTAAAAGATTAAATAAACATAAAATAATAAATTAATAATAAATTATTAATTTATTATTTCAAAGTCATTTCTCTTAAGAAACATTCAAACAGATGAAGATCAACCGAAATCAGTGGAATAGAAAACAAAACGCTATCGTTTATGTGCGACTGCCGTTCAACTGTTTTTTTTTCTCCACATGGTATTCGCGTTTCTTGTCGTTGTTTTCAGCTATTCTTTAGCTATTATAATAATTTTACTATTATTAATTTATTATTTCCTCTTAAGAAACATTAAAACAGATTAAGATCAACTGAAACCAGTGGAATAGAAAACAAAATGCTATCGTTCATGTGCGACTGCCGCCGCGCTGCGTTCAACTGTTTCCCCCTCCATGTGGTATTCGCGTTTGCTGTCGATGCTTTAGCTATTCTCCTCTATTCTTCTTCCTCATTTCGTACTGATTAAAGGTTTTCTTATCCGCTAGATGTAAGACTACTGCGTACATACATCTGTTCCAGATTATTTTATTTGAGTTTTATTTTATCAGTATCTGCTAGTTTCGTAGCTATTTTAATCTTTTTACACAGATACTTTCATAGGCACAAGAGTCTATACTTTTTTTAAAATCATTATTATTTAATAGTTCTGTATATTAATATCAGATTCTTTATTTTTTCTGGTTTTAGTTCCTAATTACTTTTTTTTCATATTTTTTTCTTTATCAGGAAAAAGTTCCTAGTGAAATAATTCCTTGTGAATTAAGTTTTAATTATCATTTATTATGCCGAATAGTGATGCATGTCGAGCCGATAATTCTCGCTGCTCGATCGTGATCGATCGTTCCTTCTTTTTTTATTTCCCGATCGAACTCGGTTTGAAAGTTGACGTTTCTCGCGAGCATACAAATTTCCTGATAATATAACTCCTAGAAGGAATAAATTAACCTTTGAAGATTCGAAATCAAAATTCTGGTAATTCTACACCTTTTTGAGTAAGTTTAATTTATTCGGAAGTTTGTAATTAAAAAATTACTGTTATGTGCACGATCATTATCGAGACGAGAAGTTCACGCAAATGGACCGAGCAGATTGATCGGATCGGCTGTTTATCGTATTGTTCGCTCGATATACATCACTAATGCCGAAAAAACAGTGTTCTTGTTGCGGGAAATTCTTAAAGCCAAAGAGTCATCTATCAGTAATTCAGGATGAATGAGCATTAGATGTTCTGAAGAGAATATATATGATTTTCCAATCCAGATGAATTGTCTGTCATAAGAATAATCGTATCAGAATAAAACCTTTTGCTGCATTGAGGGTTTACGTCGATACTGGTATTTTGAATTCTGAAAAAGCAAGATGCTGTGCTTCTCATTTGGGTGATGATGGTTTTCTTAAGAAAGAGGCTCTCTCGTCTATTCAAGTCACCTCTGATTTTCCTTACATGAATGCAGAGTCGATTTCTGAGCTTCTAAACGAGTTTTGTTAAGGAGGCAAGAAAGAAAGGGTTGAATTTCGATGATCCCTCTGCGCTTAAGGATAAAGATTATTATAAACTTACCGGATTTATGAAAAATCAATTTAATGATGTTGTACAGTATTTGTCAATTGAAGTACGTTCGACAAAAGATCGTTCTGTGCATTTGTGCTTAGCATTATTGTTGATCAAGTTGCGCACAAATCTTTCCAATGTGATTTTATCAACTCTTTTTGGCATAGAAAAACGAAGATTTGGCAGAAGAATTACGATAGCAAGGACAGTTCTGATGTCCTTCTTTGTTCCTTATCATCTTGGAACTGGCCACATATCTCCAGATTCAGTTATAAAGGACCATACTGCGTCAACGGCAAAAATGCTATTCGCAAATGGAGATGTACGTATTCTTGTGGCTGATGGTACATACATGTTTATCCAAAAGAGTAACAATTACTCCTTTCAAAAGCGGACTTCTTCTTTGCATAAAGGAAGGAATCTGGTCAAGCCCATGATGTTAGTAACAACAACAGGTTATGTAGTGGATGTTTTCGATCCGTATTTTGCTGACAGCAAGAACAAAGACGATAGTATCCTTGACAGTCTTTTAAAACAAGACTCAAGGAAACTACATACTTGGATGTCTTCAAACTCTGTTATCGTTGTCGATCGTGGTTTTCGGGACTGTCTGAAGTTCTTTGAAGATCTTGGATTCGTTTCCGAAATGTCTCATTTTCTCCAAGAGGGATCGCAGCACTCTGCGACTGAAGCAAATGAATCAAGACACGTTACTAAAGTCCGATGGGTGGTTGAAGTAATCAATGGGTTGATAAAAACGTGGAGAGCTTTGATTGATGTTTTTCCAAATAATCAAATCTCGTACTTCGGGGATTACGTCAGAATAGTCTGCGCCCTTTGTAATGCTTTCCGACCTCCCAGAATTCATGAAAATCCCGATGATCATCTGATCGCTGAAAGAATGTTGCGACTGGCTTCGCAGCCTAATCACCTTCAAGAATGAGCAGAAAAAGAAAAATATCAGCTGAAGCAAACTCAATCTTACAAGGAACACTTAATGGTTGATGGAATGTACATACTCCCTTTTTGTCCACAAACAGGAGGAAGGCATTCTAAGAGTACAGATACAGTCTCGTCATACATCTTCCAAAGTAAACAGCTTTTGGATAGAAACTAATGCTGGACCAAATGCGATAAGTGGTTGGTACTGCCAGTGTAAAAGTGGTGCAAGAGTGGTTGGATTTTGCGCTCACATTGCTAGTGTTCTGTGGTATCTTGGTTACTCTAGATATCACCAAAACTCTCGCAGACCTTCACGTGAATTCGAAAGTCACGTGAATGATGCCTCGTGTTGGTCGGAAGAAGAAGGAGAAGGAGCATCATCTTCAATTCGCAGACCTAATAAAGTGTAAAAATATGCCTAATTTTGAAGGCTAAGTACCTCGAGGAAATTGATGGCTTTAACATACGTTGTAACACATATATGTGCGCAGTTTTTGGCAAAGTACGATCTTGCGCGAGCAATATTAACAATGTGAAGCCCAGCATGATTTGACCGAAAGTGCGAAAACCCATGTAAAATACGAATTTAAAAATGCCGATTTCTTGAAATCAAATCACTTTCAGGAAAAATTCTTTTAGGGGATTATGAGACCTAGTTAGATGAATAAAATAAAATACTTTTAGATCAATCGGTATTTGGCCCAAAAACCGGCCTTATTAATCTCCTCCTTTATTTGCTTTAAGATTATTCATGGTTAGGTATTTAAAATTTTTAACCCAAAACTCCCTTGCAGGAAGTATATGCGATGAAATCTGAGGTTAAACTCGATGTCAATTGAACGCGATTGACGAATCTTATACTTTTGGTTTCTGAAAAATTTCTATTACACGAGTAAATATTTTTTAGGATTACTCGACAATTATTGAATATTTATTTTCTTGTTCTAGATTAAAAGAGTAGGATTTACTCTTGATTTTGTGATTTTGCCAAATTTTCGCGAACACTTTTCTAGATTTGGCGAAGAACAGAACGTAAGATTTAAAAATAACATTGCTGAAAAACCTCTGACTTTCAAGTTAAATATTTTTTGACTCGTTTATTAAAATGATTTAGATATAAGCGCATTCGACGCAGAATTTTCTAAACTTTCAAATGTCTTAGACTCAATTTCTACACAGATTTTCTGTATTGAAGTGAAGTATTTTTTCAAACGGTCAATCCAAATGTACCCAAACTTTCTGGCGGGAGTGTATTTTCCTTGCTTGCACATTTATTTCTCAACTCTCCCATCGAGATATTAAGCCATTCTTTCGCTCTTTTAAAGATTCCTTATCAATTGAATCAGAAACTGTGATAAATGATGAACACATTTGATTTGCTTAAGACGAAAGTTTTGCACTGACCAGATATTTAAAAAGGCTGTGGGTGCAATGGTGTTTGTATTATTTTCATAGAGGACGTAGGCTTATTATCAGGTTTTGTGATAATCGCAGCCGCCTTGATAAATGGATGTGCCAAATATCTCACAAAAGTTTCAGAAGAGAGAGAATTACATTTTTTTATAAATTAAGACGTATTAGAAAAAATTTAATTAAATTATTATTATTAAATATATAATTGAGTTATACAACGGTTTTCCTTGGTAAATTTTTAAGTACTATAATCTGCACATTAATCAGGCTCGATACATTTTTAGACTTAGTGATATCTTTACCCTCAATTCTTTAAATTCTTCATCCAGTTTATCGACTAACATGTTGAACCCAGTTACAACGTAATGTAGGATAACATGCTTATCACCACTAAGAAGGTTGGAGAGAACTTGGAAATGACGCAGATGTTTGCAAACATCTTGCAGAATCAACCATTTCTACTCAGTGAGAAGTAAATGGTTTAAACTTTTAAAGTATCGTTATTTTGACACAACAAATCTAAGGATTTTTGCATCCCAAATACCAACTTTATCATCGGGTACTAACGTCGATAATCGGATTCCTATATTTGACGTTTCGTGACTCGTAACAGCTTTTTAATTTATTTCTCCACTGTTCCAAATCTCTCAGTTTACTGAATAGCCTCCTTTAGTTTAGCAAGTGGAATGTTGCAACTGTTGGACTCTTCTTCAATGTCATCTACTGATTACATGTCTGCAGGATTAATATTTTGTTCATTTTCTTCGACATTTGCGTCAATTTCGTCATTGACAGTTCCTGGGTGATGGTACTTTGAATCAAAAAGGCCTGATTTACGATTAGACTCTTTTTCAGACGATAATTTTCTCTATTCTCAAGCTTTCCCATTCTCTATTCATAGATCTCGATGATCACTCGTCAAGGACACGCAGAAGAAGTTCTATTCGTCACTTCCGAATTATGCCGGTGAATTCGAAGATTTGGAACGCACGGTGGTGCGATTTGCATACTCTGCCGATTTCAATGGCTCCCATACCCTCCTTCCAAACTCGACTTAGTTCTTTCCACCGTCTCCAATGCAAATTACAATATTCCCGGGCCGTTCGTTCGAATATGAAAATATATGCGTCTCTCGATCAAAATAAGAGTTCTACTCCGCTCTTTCTCTCCAACAAAGGCAATAACAAGACGAGTTCCATAAAGGTATAGCTGATCAATAGCTGAGAATACTCCACATCTCCGATAACACTTAAAATTAGTCATCGACTATCAATATGACATTTTATTTCCTGCTGTCGATAATTGGTTTCTTTATATTTTATTCTTATCAGAAGAATTCTTTTCAGAAATACTAATTTTCAAACGTTAAGTTGATTCTTTCAATCGTTTTAGTGTACACTTCATTTGGTTTGTTAATTTTCAATTTCCGATTATTTGTTATCGTCATGTTCGATGCTCTAGTACTAAAAAATTTATATCTATTGTAAAGATAAAATCATAGTCTACACTCTTGCTAGAAAGTTTGGGTACATTTGGATTGATCGATTGAAAAAACATGCTTCACTTCAATATAGAAAATCTGCGCACAAATTGAGTCTAGGACTTTCAAACATGGACTGTTTGAAAGTTTAGAAAATTCTGCATCGAGTGCGCTTATATCTAAATCATTTTAATAAACGAGTCGAAAAATATTTGACTTGAAAATCAAAGGTTATTTCAGAAAAGTTATCATTTTGAAATCTTACGATTTGCTCTTGATTTTATGAGTTTGCCAAATTTTTGCGAACACTCTTCTAGATTTGGCGAAGAGTTAAACGTGAGATTTCAAAATGATAACTTTGCTGAAAAAACTTCTGACTTTCAAGTCAAATATTTTCGACTCGTTTATTAAAATGATTTAGATATAAGCGCATTCGACGCAGAATTTTCTAAACTTTTAAACAGTCCATGTTTGAAAGTCGTAGACTCAATTTCTGCACAGATTTTCTGCATTGAAGTGAAGCATGTTTTTTCAAACGGTCAATCCAAATGTACCCAAACTTTCTGACAGGAGTGTAAGTATTCGTCTCTAATTTAGAAAATGAAAATTTAAATAACTGTATTCGTTCCTGAAGAATAACAGTCTATTTATAAACCTTGGTTAATTTTACCTAAAAGTTTGGCGATGCCGTTTTCTAACACACAAATGTTACACATCGTTTTTAATAATTATCAATCTTAATATATTAAAATAAACTTTAAAAAGATTAAAAATGATAAAGTTTCATGTAAAAATACTTATATTTTTATATAATAAAACTGATTTTTGGTAGACAACTTACATTTCCAATATGAAGAGAAAGAATGGAGGGAATTTCATCGTAAACGATGTTTCCGAACTTATGCGACGTCTGATGTTAAGCGATGAAACTAATTGCTGGTAGAAGCCGCCAATCTCAACAAATTTTAGTTTCAGCTTGTCAATGAAAGTACAGTCGGACCTCCACTATATAATAATTTCGGGAGGAGTTATTACTTGATGGAGGTAGCTCGGAGGGGAAATTAGAAGTTGCGCAGCAGGCATTTGCGCACA
>JBAGKK010000027.1:198532-211388 GCA_037177015.1 Euceroptres primus
GCAAAAGATCGAGCGCGAAGCGCGAGAATCGTGATGAGAATGTGTTCCTTAAGGTCGATAGAACCTTAAGTAAGTTAGTTGCCATCTGAACTTGAAATAAAAAACAAAGTTAACAATCTCTTTAAAAGTCCTGAACGCTTTGAGAAAATTAAACATGGTTTAATTTCTAAAGAATCAATAAAATGTTACTGAGTAGGAAGCATAATCTCGAGCTCTAGGGGCGCTCAAAGTTATTTTAATAGGAGAGAAATTCAAGTATTATGCTGAAATTTCGGAGAATAATAAAGAATATATTGAAGCATCAATGTCGGGTGCGTTTCAGTTTTTATTTTGAAAAAAATTTCAAAAATTAGTTTTTTTAAAAATAAAAATATGAAACACACCAGACATTGATACCTCAATATATTATTTATTATTTACCATAATTTCAGCGTAATATTTGTATTTCTCTCTCAATAAACCTGTCAAATATAAATAAAAGCGGTCGGTAGTTAGAATGTATATCACAAACTGTTAAATTCATATTCATAAAATTACAAAATTTACTTACGGTAGTAAAAGTAAATCATAAGGAATAAACTTGACTCTGTGCAAAGAACGAGGAATATTCCTTGAGCCCTGAAGCGCGCTCAGACTAGCGAGCGAAGCGATCTTCGCGTGCTATAAGGATCTCGCGCACAGCGCGAGGTTTAACGATAACGGAGCGCGAAGCGCGACGTTCAATAATATCGGAGCGCGTAGCGCGACGGCCACTCTGCGTGCTCTAGGCGCGCTCAAACTTGCGAGCGAAGCGAATCGCGCGCGAAGAGCGCGATGAGAATGTGCCCCCGAAGGGGGCCGGGCAGTTTTTCTAATTCCTTTTCGGACTAAGAAAATCTAAGAAAGTATTTACAATGATCGAAAAGATGATTATTTTGCGCGAGAATGGTTTAAAATATCATAATATATTTGATACTGTTTAGTTTATATTCCCTTATTAAAGATAATTTAACAATTTCATTTAATTTCATCACAAACCGTAACTAAGGATACGAATGGTAAGGTCCAATACTAACATGTTCGACTTTGTAAGCGACTAATTGGAAAACAGTAATAATATTCGAATTTTCGAATTTTTAATATTTAAATTATACTAAGAGAGGAATTTAAAAATATTATTATAAATAAGGATGATTTTTTTCAAAAATGACCTTATAAATTATTGTAAATTTGGTCTTAAATTGTTTGCAGGATGCCAAACAACTGTAATCAAAAACAAAATCCCATCTGCAAATAACTTTTAGCTAAAAGAGGTAAAAATCAGTTTAAATTGGTTCCACTTTTCTTTTTATAATATATTGTACAAAAATATTATAGGATACAATTGATGAAAATTTTAATTTAACACTATACAACTTAATAAAAATTGCTTATTCCCCAATTATGAATCCAAATGCCAGAAATTTAGAATAACTAAATAAATAAAATAATAAATTTAGAATACAAATTTTTGTAAAACTGGTATTTGATGAAAAAAATTGAAATAAAGCAAGGGTAATAAGTAATAACACAATATTGGGTTATCCTTCAGTATCGATCCTCCCCCTTTGTAATTCTAGCTTGAGAATATTAAATAAAATAAATATTATGAACCTGTAAAGCCTGTAAAAAACATTTTACAAATTTTGAGATGAATAACATCTGAAGAATTATTATTGCTAGTTACTATGTAAACGTATAACAAATTTTAATTACTAAAGTAAAAACTTTGTTTATTGTTGGACTATATATTTATAGGTCACGTAATATTAACCAGCAGATTGGCAGAGTATTGTCTTCATGTCTCTCTGGATCTGCAATCTGCATTCTATATGCATCGGTTTAGATTTTTAGAATATATTTCGCAGGAAAAAGGAAAAGGCACTTGGGTTTCTTCACGTAGATTCTTCCATCTCAAAAAATGTTTTATGTGCAGTTCCTCTGTCTTCTCATCAATAAACTATTAATGTTAAAGAAACTATTACTGGTTCTAAAAATTCTAAAAAATTTCAGAAAATTCTACATTTTTAAGAACATTCTGGAAAATCACAAGAGCAGTGTTATTAGGTGTCCCAGGACAACGTGAAAATATTTCATAGACATATTCTACGTCAAATTCCAAATTGAAAAGTTCTCTTCCAACTTTTTTTATCCGCAAGGTAGTTTTTAAGTTATAGAGGTTTGAAGTTAAATGGGAGCTCTTATGGTGCAAACAGTGGTTTTTTTGGGTTTGTTTCGCTTGCACGACAAGAGTTTCCATTTAACTTCGAACCTTAATAACTCAAAAAATACCTTACAGATAAAAAATGGTCAAGAACTTTTCGACTAGAATTCTGACTCTCAAATATAATACTTGAGGGTCGTGTAGAATACGACCCTTAAATACGTTCACTTTATAGTGCGATGCAATGGTGAAAATGCAATCGCATTTCTCTACATTTTCTAATATGTACCCATCAATTACCTTCCCGATATATTTATATAAACTTGAAGTCAAAAGAAATAACAACTAGAAACTAGTCTTTCTGAATATTTCGCAGATCAGAAATGGTAATAAAGGAACATGACACTTGCGGAATCACAAGAGATCCCATGACGGATCCTAAGAAAAAATTTAACATAGGGACATAGGAACATAGGAACCTTTCAACTCTCTAAATTTAAATCAGTGAAATTTCACTGGGAATCAGTGGCACATTTCTGGCTACCTCAATCAGTGAAAATTCATTTTTGTTTAAGTTTGATCTTTTACAACATGGACATCCTCATCCATCAAAACCAATTTTAAACCGCCAAATCGTGGAGTCCTTGAATCCCGAGATGCTCCCTGGATGCCGGAAATTGGACAGCGTCTTTCGCTGCTTCGTGGAGAGTTTTTCAGTCTATTTCCATCGGCATGCGTGCTTGTTTGTTATTTGGAGTATTCGGCTCTTTTCTGTGAGGTTACACCTCCAGAAAACTACAAGTAACATAGAGAACACTTTGTTTTTTCTGCGCGGTAAAACATATTTTTCAAAACTTGCTGAAAAAAGGACGACAGATTGTTAATTATATTCCTAACATTTCTGGTCACGGAGCAAAGGGAATTGAAGAAGGCACATCTATGCCTCACAATCAGATCTATCTAATCCGCTGCTATCCCTACACAAAAATCCTCATATAGTCAAGAACTCTTTCTGCAAGCTGTAATCCTCTTTGTGGCCGACTTTTCGTAAACTCGGAAATCCCCATAGACGAGTTGAACTGTCTACACTACACTAGTATCGGGTAATTGAACGGAACACTTGTGTGTGTATAAAATGTATACGTATTGGCGTTGATGTTCCATCCCCCAATGCCCATTCAGTGCCGCTAATAAGCGGTGGCACCAGCCACATGCTAATACATAATACCGATCAAACAACTGCTTAAACAGGCTCGAGTTAAGTGCACCCATTCATCGAACACCCTACCCCCACTATTTTCTTTTCCGCTTTCCTTTCACTGAAAGGACATAGGGTCGATAACGTATTGTCTAGCTCAGCTCCATGATCAATCATTGCACTAGCTTTCAGTGGTTTTTTTTACTGGTAATTTATGTGCCGAATAAAAAAGATTAGAAGTGTAAATGTTAATCTAGCTTTTATACAACCATGTACAAAAATTATCATTCCATTGGAAGCACATGATTAAAAACATGTAACAGTGTGTATTAAAAAATAAGTTTTCTTTAGATATGTTACATATTACAAACTTTTTCTATTGAACGTGAACCAGTTACACATAAATAAAAGCATTTTCGTGCGTTCCATTTATTTTGCAACACGTTAGGATGATTCAAGGCAATAATTTTCCTAGTGTGGAGAGTGTGTATCCCATTTTCGTGGGCTGATGATTGAGGACAGATGCAGCAAGGAGGGGAAGTGCACTATACAGTATGGATGAGGGTACATTCGCACAATGTGACCCCGAAATACTATGGAGCACCGACTCTAAGCTTCTCTCTCTTTCTGTTTATATCTCTTTCTATCATTCTTCCTTTAACGCTGGTTTCCCTTGCCGCATTGCTTACTACACAGTTTCTCTATTCCTCTCTTTCGTCAATGAATGCACCCCCGGTGTTCAAAAAATCACTCATCTATAACAAAGAGCCATGTTCGCACTGCCACAAATATGTTGTATGTAGCTGTAGGCATACATCCAGGGCACGAAGGTCGACCAGAAAGCAAGTGCTTTCACGACAAGTTGTGAGAGACTATATCCACACACCTGAAAGTCGCTTCGTTAGTGAAAACATGAGGGTCCTCAAATGTGCAATGTGCAGGGTATTGTGTAGATACTACATTAGATAAATAAATCGTTTAACAACTAAGCAGAAATAAATTGATATTCTGCAAGTTATTACCATTATTGTTATATAAGAGTTAGGTAGAAAAAGGTAAGGAAATTGCTGTATGATAGTTGAGACTTCTGTATGGACTTCTGAAACTGGAACAAGAATCAAGAATTGAAGCCAAAAATTGATCTTGGTTCACAAAGTTTCTAGTGTGTTTCGAGTCATCTATTTCCAATTCGTCTATCAAAAACCCTTAATTACTCACTTCATCAGTGGAAACTCATCAATAACTATCGAAAACAAATCAATAATAAAGAGTCATCATGTTGCAAAAGTACTGGCACGTGGCAAGGTGAAAGGATTCTTCTGACTGATAATTCTCATGGTGGTTTGTAATGTTTCTCATACAATACCAATAAGTATTTCGCTAAACGGGAAGACATGTTTCCATGTTTCTCATACAATACCAATAAGTACTTCGCCAAATGGGAGGACATGTTTGTTAATGAGAGACTGAGAAAATTGGTAAAGGTTACTAGGGTGATGAGAGGTGCTTAATGTAGAAAAAATCCTTATCTTTTCGTTTCAAAAATAGATTTAGGTCAGGAATAAAGGGCAATAAGAGTTAAAGTAGAGAAATTATAAAAATCCAATATCGAAATATTCCAGTGGCTATTTACACTGAATTGTTAAGCAGCTCAAAAAATTGTTTTACAAAATAATACCTCACTGCTTAATCTGCGGATTTGTTTCAACGATCAGGGTTTTCCAATTCTGGGACATCGCTTTTTCATGAAATCTGTTGCTCGTGCATTCGTCGAAATTCCTAATTAAATGACAGATTCGTATTCGTTCCATGGTCCCTCTATAAGCTTAATCCCAGAGAGAAGCCGATAATATCGATCGAATTCGCAGTAGAGTTAATTAAATTAAAATACTGGTATAATAGCGTGCCAGATGGCACGGCTAGAAATACAACCTGGTATTGAAGAGGGCCGCCCGCCAT
Source organism: Euceroptres primus (assembly GCA_037177015.1). NCBI lineage: Eukaryota > Metazoa > Arthropoda > Insecta > Hymenoptera > Figitidae > Euceroptres > Euceroptres primus. Next base: position 203,872 of record JBAGKK010000027.1, read on the forward strand.
CCCCAGTACAATACGTAACTCGTTTAGACCTGCAGGTTGACAAAAAAAGCAAGGGGAGGCAGTTAAGCGTGGTCTCGCCTGACCAAAGTGTTTAAGAACCCTCTTATTTCCCCATCATCCCAAGGTCTTTGTAAAATTATCAAAAATAAATAATCATATATGCTTCAACAATTATTCCTAATCTTCTAAATCTATTGACGTAAATTGTAAATTGTAAATCACTGTAAATTGTTGATCCAAAAACTTTCAGACAAGGTCTCAAGTTTTCAAATGCATCTCATTTTCAGAATTTGTCTCTCTAACTTGCAAGAGTAACTTAGGACTATTATTCTACTCCATTAATTAGAATTTCGTTGCCAGATTTCGTCAATTCGGCAACGTCTCATAATTACCTATTTACCAGTGACAATCGTATGGTTATTTACTTTTATGGGGTGAGAAGCGAACCACAGCTTAGCATTTCAGACGCCTAAGGCAGGTCGTTAGCGGCGTTGTCGTAACATATGCGCTGGGCAGACTCCATATGGGCCATCATCGTCCAAAATCCGGGGTAACCTAGACCAGGGATCGATACGACTCCCATTCTTAATCGGCCTGTTTTGCGGTCTACTAAATATTTATCATGGTCCCCATAGTCCTTCTTATTTTTCTTATTAAAATCTTTCTGCAATAATGACCCTGAAATCTGCACCGTAAACTTAATAGAAACAGGGGCGAAGTGCTTTAAATTCTAAATTCGATCTTGAAGTTTGCTAATTTCAGTTTTGGAAAGCACGTAGATGTATGACAAAAATTCTGAAATCTAAGTATATCATCGGGTTGGATAATGGTAATCTTCATCATGACCACAGGTGAAATCATTCTTACAAAACGAATCTGCTGGAACATATCCAGAGACACAAGTTAAATAACACATGACTATCTGAAACTAGTAGACCTGATGTCCCGTAGCCTTGCGGTTGTTGGCGACTTTAAATGGAACCATATGATCCATGGGGTTAAAAAATCGGGTATTTTGAATGGTCACACACACCAATGCAACAGCCATCTCATCCAGGCGTAGCAAGTGCATGATGTGGTGCCCAAATTGATGAAACGCATGAGAGAGAAAGAGACAAGGACTCTGTGAAGGGTCTTCGGGTAGTGAGCAGGTTGACTAGCTTTGTCCATGGTGGATGATGACTATGGGGTCGGCCTCGGCACAGATGGGCCGCTAATCTCATTGAAAACTCATGAGGACTCTTGCACAGGGTGCCGAGAGCCTGCACCCTACAAACTCCAAGGTTTTTCTGAGTTCTTCCATGGGGGTCGTACGCAGTGCCAATCACCATATGTCCTACGTATATGCATACGCCTGCACAAACGCGTCATTCTCCGACATATTTTTCACAGCTACGCTCCTTATTTTTAATTTTAACTGCACAATTTTCTTTAAGTTAATGAGAACCCCTCTTGAATTGCTATCTATATTTTACAAAATATTTTCCTAATTGTGAATTAAACAAAGGAAAGGTATATTTGTTTTAATTGTTGGTAACTTTCACCCAAATTTGTTCGGATGTCCGGAGTCACAACCCATTATTTGACCCGGATTGTCTAATTACCGCCTATTCAGCAAAGCATACATATTTAAGTTTTGCGTCCACCGTTAAGATCACCGTAGCATAACTCTCCAGCGGGTGCCTCTCATGCATATTCCTCCAGTTTAACAAACACCGGAGGAGACGGAGACGAGAGAGACCCGGCACGCACTCCGGGCATACGGGGTTGCTTTACGAGCGGACAACTAAGGTATGCTGTGTTTATGCTCTTTCTCTGTCTCTCGCATTTCTTCAAGCACTGTTACCAGGGCTAGTGTGCTTTTCGTTACGTGCTGACAAGCCCCTCGCAACGGACCGAGGGTTTTATGCTTTAGGATCTCGCAAGTATCCACCGTGACGGTGCTCGTCTCACTACCTGCCTTTGGGATGGTCTACGAACCTTAGTGCTACCTTCAGAATCACATTTTCTACATTACGCTTACCTAAAATCTAAACGAAAGAATAGTAATTATTAGTAGTAATCTGAACTTTTGGGGATTTGTCTTGCTTTATTTGCCAAGCTGCATTTACTGCAATGAACATCTTCAGCTGGACCGGAAAAGAACCTTCAAGAAAGTCATCATCTTACAATTGTGCGAGAGATACAATTGTGTGAGCAGTTGTAGAAGTTCAACCATCGGGCCAGGATTTTCCGGAGCGGACCCAACGTAATCACTCGTATTGTTATCTCTACTAATTGGAAACTAGACCTTGTTCTCTTGCTATTTGGCGTGTGCCCTTTTAGTTAAAGTTTAACTGCAGGGCGGATTGTTGGTGTTAAACGATGGTATTCTTCTCGTTTTTTTTGGATCATTGGAGTTCTTCTCTCTGGGTGCCAGATTTGCCGATCCAGATAAGACTGGTACCTGCTATATGACTCCGTCTTTGGTAAAAATAGCCCGAGTTTTAAGCACCTCTAGTTTGGAGTTCGGTTGAAGCGTCGTTAGACGCCATTTCGTGTGTCAACGACACCGTGCTTTATCTCTCCAATTTCGCACACTAGGGTCTATTTCTTCGTAAAAAGAATATTTTTCGTAGATTCAATTTGCTAATTATGTTTAAATGGACTTTGATTGGTCCTCGTTTAACTGTAAATATACGAGATATTATTGTTTCAAAGTTGAGATATAATTGCTTCAAAGTTGTGGAAGGTCGTTGACATGGAAGTTACTTGGACGATGGTAAATTTTTCGTCTGTAACTCCAAAGCGACAGAAGTTGTCTCATTTGTACCCAGTGGTATTCCATCGTTTTCCACGGACGGGATGAAACGAGTCGGAGAAGGAAAGAAAGCTCTCAAGTCGTGTCATCAATCTTCGCCTGGAACGAATCGTGGCATCGGATCTGGGAATCACAGATGTGACTTTGATCCTGGTCCACTATTCCCTAGAGGGACCTACCCAGATTAAGTCGTCGAGCAATTTATCCAGAATCTACTGTCTTCGACATATTCAACGCTCGACTTCTATTCAAACACCTGAGCTTGGGATGAAGGTAATTATAAGAAAAGAAATCAAATGTCAAAGTCAACTTGTAACCAAAGAGGGAGAAGTAAGTGATCACCAGAGACTGATTTATCACTCGATAAGGTTGAATTGGTATGTGTGGTATAAAAAATTGTTTTGTAACAAATTGACAGTAATATCATAATATAACAAATTCTAAAGAAATAGAAGCAATATCGGAGAAATAGCGATAAAACATTATTGGCTATACCGAAGTGAAAATGGAAACTAGTGTTTAACCTGTTGGAAGTCTATGATTCAATTTTTAAATATTTAATAAGAACCAGAAAAAAGGAGAAAGAAGCAGCGTATAAAAATCAGAAAATAGTACATAATCTCTTAATCACAAAATCTCTAATAACAATAAAAATATAAATATACTAGAAGATACCTTAGATGGATTCTACTAATGCTAGTACAAAAAATCATTCATTTCATGAGCAGGGCAAAGTTAAAAGCTTGAAAATCGATCACCGGTGTCCCAACGGGGTCTCCACATGTTCGTCTAGTTTCACATATGCTCGGTGACACACATGTACGTCGATTATTGTACGTTTAGGTTATAGCGTTACGCCTGCCAGCTTCCAGTTAAAACTGCCGTCATTATAGTCATCCGATTGGCGAAGAATTCGGCACTATCTTTCAGACAATTTAATTTAGTTTATGATCCTTCATCGAGAACTGCAGCCAATCTTCCTATTTTCGTTCACGGTTCAAAAAAAAGAAGTAGTTTCATAAAAATAAAATTATAAATAAAATTTTGTCAAACACATAGTTTTTGAGCTAGAGAGGTTTGAAGTAAAATGGGAAGACTTGTTGTAGGACAAAGATGGATGACCTCGCCTTTGTTTTATAACAAGACTTCCCATATAACTTTCAACCTCTTTAGCTCGAAACTATGCGTTTGACAAAGTTTTGCACATGGACTTTTCGATTTATTTTTTGGTTCTCTATCCTTTTATTTAAATGGCTTTTGGAGAGGTGTTGGAAGACCCTGTATAGCCTAAAGTTGAAAAACTTATAGTTGAAAGTATTTTATTTTGTAAATCAATTAGTCATTTTAATAATAAAGAAGAATACATTCTTTTATATTTTACATATCAATTTGAATATTTTTTGCGAATTCCATGGATATGAATCCCTGGTTGTATGGTTATTGATAGTCAGTTGGTCCAACGCAACTAAGTCAAGTCAGTAATAATAAAGTCCAAGTTATTAAATTCAAGTCAGTAATCCGTCCAGTATCCATGTTTCTCTATGACTGACTGTAAGCGTTTCAGTCGGTGAAGGAAACCGCCGATGGTGACATTTAAAATCTAAGTTTTTTAAATAGATGAATATTTTTATAAATGCCGAATCCACTTGATTCACTTTCTGATATCCTTTTTCCAGAATGTGCTTAAAGAAAGCCTTCTCATGGTCCCATAATCCTTCAACAACCATGGTTAAAACAAAGGAAGTTTCGTATGTAATATTTACTTTCGAAAAATTAGCTGCAGGATGACCGCTAGGCCGGGAAGCCTTGAAAACTTGAAAATAAAAATACCATTGTATTCGGGTTCGATTTGAGACGGTTCGAGATAAATTCGAGATATGCTCGAAACATGGCCAAATGAGATCAAAATTGAATGAAGATCGAAAATCTAAAAAATTTTGAGAATCTTGACTCGAGATCTCAAAATTTATTGGAGAATCTCGAGCTCAATTCAATTTTGATTTCATCTGACAATGCTTTGAGAAAATTTGTCTCGAACCGTCTCAAATGCAAAAAACACCTTTTTGCTCACTTTCAAAAAATCATAAGTTGAAATAAAAATTGTTTGTAATTAAAAGTATATTTTAATGCTCGTTACTAAAAACTCTACATAAAAAAAATATAATTTCCCTGAAGCAAAAATATCTCCTTCTTATCCGAAATTCACAATGTTCTCTAATAGCAGGGAACGTCCCTGGAAATTTCCAGGAACGTGTCCCTGGGACCTACGGAACCTTTCAGAACGTTTCCAGGGAACGTTAATGCAACATTAATCGTTGTCAGGGAAGGTGATAAGAGAACTTAATTTTTTTATTATGATAAATTATATAACTTATATAACTGCAGAGTAGTATTATTCATAACCGCAAAAAAGTACTGCGCAGCTATAGAGGCCATAGAAAACTACCGTGCAGCTTTTAAACATTTTTTGTAAAAAATATAATATATAAACGTTCCATTAATGTTCCCCTGAGAACGTTTCGGACGGGCGAACATTTGGAACGTTCAATCAGCGTTCCAGGAACATCCCTCTGGAACGTTCCGAAGGTTCCAAGGACACGTGCTTGGAACGTTCCGGGAACGTTCCGTGCTATTAGGGTTTATATGAAATTTGATTCAGCAATTTATTTTCTCTCACAACTTATCACAAATGACCGGCATTAAAAACCAAAAAAAACTCACGCAGATGTTCTCTAAATCTGAATTAGTCAAAAACTATTAATGGAATAACGAGAAGTCGTCCACCAATTGAATTAGTAAGCAATTCTACTAAATATTAGTAGAAAACTACTAATTGTTAGTCAAATTCTACTAATTATTGGTAGAAATGCTTACTAATTCAATTGGTGGGAGAATGAAATTACCAATTGACTTAGGAAGCACTTCTACTAATAATTAGTAGAAAACTACTAATTGTTAGTAAAATTCTACTAATTATTAGTGGAAATGCTTTCTAATTCAATTGGTTCACAACTTCTCGTTATTTCATTAGTAGTTTTTGACTAATTCAGATTTAGAGAGTACATAAGTTTGAAATAATAATTCTAAGAGTCTAACGTGTTAGGTACAAACTGTTGATATTGGTTCGAATTTTTAAAGGTTTAATGTCTAAACTAAATCTAGTTTAGTCTTAAATCCAATTTTTTTCTGATATTTTTCAAAACGAACTACTAGTTTTTTTTGTAGTTCAGTAGATGATTCTTCTTTTGAGAAGAATCAACTAAGTCATCATCTTTCTTTGAGATGATTCAACTAAGTGTTCTTTTCACTTTTTCTTAGTACTCAAATCTTCTATTCTGTAACCTTTCCATTTCCTTGCGATTTAGTTTTAGTAGTATTTAGATCTGTAGAAGATCTAAAGCTTTCGCTACGGTGACATCAAGCATGTTAAGGGGATGCATTTACGTAGGAACATACGGTACAAGGTATTTGGTTTCGCTATCTCTCAATCTACAGTGATGCCCATATTCCAGCTTAATTGTCGGAAGCAATAGCCTTCAATTTGTGATCTGACCCCTGACATGAACCCTTCTTCGTTAATATGAGACCAGGAATTGCATGTCACTATTAGGTGCATAAATATGGAAGTAGGTTATTATTGGTTTTTCATTTATTTGTATGTAAGATTATATATTTAAAAATAAATTTTTGTTCCAAATTAATTTGGGTTGAAACGCTTGTCGATCTTTAAAACTTTTTCTTTTACAACTAAGTAGATCTTAAGAAATGGACCCCATAGCCAATGAAATGTTATCAACGATACTAAAAAGTATTTGAACCCAAATTACGTAATTTTTACGTTAAATGATTTTGGACAATTTTCAACCAATTTTATTTTCCACAACCGGAAAATTTCCTGACTGTTGTTGGTTATTTACTGCAATGGAATAGACGCATATTGGATATAAAGTACAATTTATTCAATAATAGTGTAAAAATGTAAGATACAAAAAGTGTGTGATAGTGTAAAAACTGTATGAATGAAAAAACCTTTATGTCAACTTTATGTGTGCATGAACTGTAATTTAGTCTTTCTTTAACTTTAAAACTGAAGCGATACATACGAGAGGTTCATCACGACTGACGACCAGATCGAATATATAAAACGACGAACAGACGGACCTCCGGGCGAGTTTGATATACAATATGCATATGAGTCACCTTAGTAACAGAGAATATCACTTCGTAGCAAATACCGTTGCACTTCAACACCCCTTCTCAACGATATTTGCGGTGTTATTGATGAGATAACCCACACATCTGAACCATGGATCTGAGTTTGGTTCCATTTAGCGGCTTCGTTAACAGATCTGCGGGAATTTGATCTGTTGGACAGTACCTGTATTCCATGATACCTTGATCCTTTAAATTCTTGACGTAGTGATACTTCGTGTCTATATGCTTCGTACGATGACCGAATTTTTTATTGTAGATTAGCTTTAAGCAACTCTGATTGTCTTCCTAAACAACTTTTGGTCCTTGATTTTGCTGCATATCTTCCAATAATCGCCGTATCCAGACTCCTTCTTGATACGCTTCCGCCAATGCGATATATTCAGCCTCGGTTGACGATAAAGCAACACAAGTTTGCTTCCTGCAAACCCAACTTATAGGTGATCCATGGAGTTGAAATAGATACCCGCTATTGGATTTTCTGTCGGATTTATCTTCTGCCCAA
>JBAGKK010000027.1:216161-255273 GCA_037177015.1 Euceroptres primus
ACTTTATTCGCTTTTTCTTTTCCTTGTTTAGCTTTCCAGCTCTGGTACTTCAAGCAGTCCTTTTTGAAGTGACCATTCTTTTTACAGAAAAAGCAAGATTTTTCTTTATTTGAGTCGTTTCCTTTCGCAGATGCCTTAATTACCGATTCTGTTGGTTATTTACTGCAATGGAATAGACGCATATTGGATATAAAGTACAATTTATTCAATAATAGTGTAAAAATGTAAGATACAAAAAGTGTGTGATAGTGTAAAAACTGTATGAATGAAAAAACCTTTATGTCAACTTTATGTGTGCATGAACTGTAATTTAGTCTTTCTTTAACTTTAAAACTGAAGCGATACATACGAGAGGTTCATCACGACTGACGACCAGATCGAATATATAAAACGACGAACAGACGGACCTCCGGGCGAGTTTAATATACAATATACATATGAGTCATCTTAGTAACAGAGAATATCACTTCGTAGCAAATACCGTTGCACTCCAACAGCTATAACATCCTTTTAAGATGTAGGAAGATCACTTTAACGGTTCGGGAATAGCATGTGATCAATGAGTTTCCCTTTGTCAGCTAGTGACTCACATTGGTAAATTGAAAGCTAGCATCAGAGGATGACAGATTCATGCGCACTATGCTAAAGACACATAGCTAAATATTCATACTCCATTCATCATAGCGATGACTAGCTAAAATTGAATGCCATGTGCTCAAACGCTTAACTCAAATACTTAACTCGAATTTTGTTAGGACGTGTCAAACTGTCAAACTATTTTAAACCAAATATTACCTAAAAATGTATCAACTGGTTCTTCAACATGCAAGTTCAAGATTCAAGGACTTATTGTTCAGCGAAGAATTTCACGACGACGGTAAGTCGTCGGAGAAGGTTTTACGGTTATTTTTGTTGAAATCTTATTCGCAGTTGGGGGTTAAGGGATGTGCGTCGAGGGCTCCAGAAGGAGAGATAAAGAGGAGGAAAAGGGAAGGAGAGAGTGCGGGGGAAGTTATTAGAATGGTCCGGAAAAGATGGCGCGGAGTCGCTCCGTATTTTTATACTGTATGGCCGCTGCTTTGCATAATCCCGCACTTAGCTCGCTGCTCCCGAGATGCCGACTCGCTATGCAGATCTTTCTCAACCCTGGAACCCAAACCTACCGAATGCGTTTCACTACTTCCAACAAATGATGAACGACTCCTCCTGCCTCGGACCGCGGAAATTCTGTCGACCCGTCGGGAACTGAAGCTACGCCACCACCGCTCCACATATTTCCACCGTCGCATCAAGTCCACCAACCAGTGAATGCTTGCAAATTTGGAATAGCAGATCGATCATGCGAATGACGTGAAAGAATTTTAAAGAGCTGTTGAAACAAAATTTGTGAAGTTGCAAGATAATATTATAGTAGAAAAGTGTACTGAATAAATTCTTGTAAGTTATTAGCATAAATTCTTATTATACTTACTTTTTGACTGCTATTAATTTAATCACAATTCTCTATATGGGCAATTCTTCTGTTGGTTACGTTACAGTTTCACACACATTTTTCGAAATAACTTTTTTTATTTTTTTTTATATTCGAGGTTTAGTTTATTCAAAGGCACTAAAAGAACCTTCAAAATGAGCATTCAACTGAAAAAAATTTCAATAGAACCTGAGAAATTACAGTTTCAAGAGCGTTGGAACGTTACACATTTTCGCCAAAAACGTGTAATGTTCCAAAGCTTTTGAAATTGTAATTTCTCAGCTTCTATTGAAAATTTTGTTTCAGTTAAATGCTCATTTTGAAGGGTTTTTTAGTGCCTTTGAATAAACTAAACCTCGAATATCCAAAAAAATAAACAAAAAAGTTATTTAGAAAAATGTGTGAAACTGTAAAGTAACAAAAGAATTGCCCATATGGTTAGCCTGTTCATTCTGCAAAAAAATAGACATTTTCAGGGATCACAGCGATTCAGAAGTTCAATTTTAGGAAAAATAGGAGACTTCTTTTTGGAGAAAAGGGGGAAATTTGCTTCCTTAAAAATACCAAGGAAGCCATTAAAAGTTATTACAAGAAAACTCTAATGTCATTAATAGATAAAATTATATTGGCTACAACTAAACCAGCAATTTAATCCAGTAGCCAGTAACACTTCTGCATGCACTAAAAATGCAACGCAGTAACTTTGGCTTAAAAAATCTGCAAAAGTCCCCTCATTATGAATATCAAGGTTACTTTTTCAAAATCTGGTGCAACAATTTTTTAAACAACTACATTATTTTTTAAGATAAAAACTTTCTAAAACTATTTTCAGAAAGTTCATGGAAAAACAAATCTTTTATGTTTTAACAAATTTTTTACGCAACGACCCGTTTTCAAGTTAGAGCGTTATAAACAATTGAATTTGCACTAAAATTGACATATTTGCGGCTGCATATCTAGGCAACTATTGCACTGAAAATTTTCGAAAAAAAATGTAAATCATTTTTTAGGACACTTACTCCACGAGGAAAAAGAAAATTTTCCGACGAAGCTAAAACTTTTGTTAATATATAAGTGTTAAAAATAGTCCTTTTTTAACAACTACGTGTGCAATTTTTTAAACTTCTTAATAAAAGACTTTGTGTACATTGTAAAAGGTCGATGCTATAACTTTTGTAAAAAAATCTTGGGCGCATTACCTTGATTACAAATACTTTTGTTACTTTGCAAAAATCTCAATCGTTTTTTTTTTATAACAATTTTTCAAAACAAATACGGATATTTGATATAGCTTTCGTTTTTTAACGTGTTTTAAAAATTAGATATAAAACAACAACTTTGTCTCTTATATATTTTCTTTTAATTCAAATCATTTGTTAACTATGGCCTTATAAAAAAAATAATTTCAAAATAATCTTTGGTCTGTCCCAGCTGCAATTTTACAGTTAAGATTTTTGATTTTTTTTAGTTATTTATCTGGTAGCTTCCTCACAATCTTTCTTTCTGTCACCACTCTGAAATTATCGTTCTTTTGTTAATAACAATTGTTATTAACCAAAACTTGCATTTAACAAAATTGTTTCGTAATATTTTATGGTTTTGCTTTCACGCAAGACAAATGTTTTGCGGTAACACCTCACATCAGTACTAACATTTGATCCAATTACCACTCAATACAACTTTTTTTTTTGTAAAAACGTAAAAACTTTAAAACTGTAAAAACTTTTTTTTTCATAACGTTTTATCGAGCGGTAATCGGATCAAATGTTAGTATTGATGTGAGGTGTTACCGCAAAAGATTTTTCTTGCGTGAAAGCAAAAACATAAAATATTACGAAACAATTTTGTTAAATGCAAGTTTTGGTTAATAACAATTGTTTTTAACAAGAGAACGATGTTTTCAGAATGATAACAGAGAGAAAGATTATGCGAAAGCTACCAGATAAATAACTAAAAAAAATTGAAAATCTTAACTGTAAAATTGCAGCTGATATAAACCAAAGATTATTTTGAAGTTAATTGTTTATAAGGCCGTAATTAACAAATTGTTTCTATTAAGAGCAAATTTAAGAAAGATAAAACTTTTTCTTTGTGCCTGATTCAAGCAACGCGAATAAAAAGATCAGATTCGGTAAATCTAGGATTTTGTTGATAACAATAGTTAATAACAAAAGAACGATGTTTTTAGAGTGGTAGCAGAGAGAAAGATTATGAAGAAGTTACAAGATAAATAACTAACAAAAAAATCGAAAATTTTAACTTAAAAATCTTAATCTTAAACGTAAAATTGCAGCTGGGATAGACCAAAGATTATTTTGCAATTAATTGTTTATAAGACCATAGTTAACGAATTACTTAAATTAGAAGAAAATCTATAAGAGACAAAGCTTTTGTTCTATAGTTAATTTTAAAAACACATTTAAAACCGAAAGCTATATCAAATATCCGTATTTGTTTATAAAAATTGCTATTAACAAAAAACGATTGAGATTTTTGCAAAGTAACAAAAGTAATCAAGGTAATTTCCCAAAGATTCTTTAAAAAAGTTATAGCATCGACCTTGCACAATGTTCACAAAGTCTATTATTCAGAAATTGAAAAAATTGCACATGTAGTTGTTAAAAAAGGTCCATTTTTAACACTTATATATTAACAAAAGTTTTAGCTCCGTCGAAAAATTTTATTTTTCCTCGTAGAGCAAGTGTCCTGAGGAATTATTTACACTTTTCTTGAAAATTTTCGGTCCAATAGTTGCCGAGATATGCAGACGCAAATATGTCAATTTTAGGGCAAATGCAATTGCTTATAACTCTCTAACTTGAAAACGGGTCGTTGCATGAAAAATTTGTTGAGACATAAAAATTTTCTTTTTCCGTGAAATTTGCGGAAATAAGTTTAGAAAATTTTTATCATGAAAAATAATGTAATCAATCGTTTATAATATTGGATGATAAATTTTGGCTTTAGGGTCAGAATCAATAATTCAATTATTTTTAATTGAACCAAACGTTTTGGCGCACAATGTTTGCCTTCATCAGTGGTTATTGTTTATTCTGGAAAAAACATTTACAAAAGATTTTTTTTTTATAGGGACGCAGTGTATGAATGTAGTTTAAATAAGGAAATTATTTCAAATTTTGTTTAGTGCAGTCTTAAATATCTTTGATGTTTGTACAAAATTTATAAAAAACTAAAAAATGTGTGTTATCCTTACAATAATTGTACAAAATAATAAAATTTGTAATATAATCTCAAAATGTGTGTTATCCTCACAATAATTGGACAAAATAATAAAATTTGTAATATGATATAAGGGTCTAGTACAGTTTTAAATAATAAAAACTTTGGTAACTTTGGTATAGTTCTCAGAAATTGAAAAATATTTTGTCTTTGTAATAGTTGGATGAATTTATTTGTTATTAAAAATTTTTAAAAAAATTAAAATTAAAAATTTATAATGCATTGTAATGAAGTGGTAAATATGAGAGTGTATCCAAATTTGAAATTTGTCGTAATTAATGAGATTTTTATCAACTAACCTTGTGGGAATTGTTAAATGCGTATGCATTCTGACAGACTGAATGGTGGAGCCTTTCTGTTTGGACGTCTATTTCGTTTGAAAAAGCATGAAAACTGATGTCTTGGTTAGAGTTTTTAACGCGATAGGTGGAAGAAGTTTTTTCTCCATAGAGTTTTGTAAGGAGAGGAAAAGTGGACTTTTTTGAAGACAGTGGGGTAAGGAGTAAGTTGGCATATTGGTCAGGAAGGGACGGCTATAAAAAGTGAGAGAAACCACTCTTTGATACATATGCTGTTAAAGGAAAGTTATTTGTTGTCGATTTTAATTTTATTTTACTAAGCAATGTTGTTATTGATAATATTGTAATTAGAAAAAGTTTTTTGTGAAATTAATAAAATTTTTACATAAACCTTTTCATTATTTTTCTATTTGGGTGAACTTATTTGCTGCAAGCAACAAATAAAATTTATTTTGTTTGCAATTTTGTAAGAGGTGAGGGTGTAAAGAAAAGGAAAGAGGAAGAAATTTCTTAATGATGATAATGTATGTTGTCTTTCATACTAAAGGTTAAAATTTGCTGTTTTCTAAAAGAGGGAAATAAAATGTTGACAAGTTCTCCGTGTCTGTTCTTTGATTGATTGCTGACGGATTGCTGACTATATGAACCATTTCTAAACTCATTCTTTTACTGTATTATTCTGTTTTTCCTAAAATAGTTGTGTTTTTAAAATAAAAACGATGGTCTTCTTTCCATGCTTGTTTTGTCATTGTTGACCATTTGTTTGGTGGCTTGTAAATGTCTTTTGTGCGTTCTTATGCTTGTATGTAGCGGTCGTTTTGTGGTGCTTATGAATACTGCCTCACAGTCAATGCAGGTGGTGTTGTAGAGAGTAGACAACATTTGACGTTTTCTCTTTCGAAATTGGATCCTTTTTTTATTTGAAAATGGGTTTGAGGTCATTAACATTACGGAAGGCTATTTTAATGTTAAAGGGTTTGAGAATGCTAGACATTTTTTCTGACAAACCTTGAACATACGGTAAAGATATGTATGCGGGTGATATCTGTGTTTCGTTGGTGTTGTTATGTCCTGCTGGGCCTGGGTCGGTTATTGGATTTAGTCATTTAGTGTGTTGTCAGTTCGTGTGTTCGACATTTGCTGGAGTGTCTGTGTGTCTGTATTTTTTTGATGTATGAAAGTTAGCCTGTTTTTACGACAGTGTTGATAAACGTTAGAGGGTAGTTGTTGTTTATTAAGATTGTTTTAATTCTTTTTAGATTTTTTCATGAAAGGCTTGGTGAGCTAAAGTGATGCTTCTGCCCACGAAATTGTTAATCACGTTCATTTTGTACTGCTGTGGGTGGTGTGAAAAATAATTAAGGCACTGGCTTACGACTGTTGGTTTTTGATACCAATCGGTTTTTAATTGATCCCTTTCTCTTATGAGAAGGACATCGAGAAAGCTGATTTTGTTATCAGATTCTTCTTCTATCGTAAAATGTAATTTGTGATTGAAATTGTTCAAAGCATTGCAGATTGTTTCTATTTGTTCAGCGGGAGCAGCAGTGATGATATCATCAACATATTAAAAGTAAAAGGGTAAGTCAATCTGGAGAGAAGCTAGACAGTTTGTTTCCAAATCTTCCATAACAATGTCTGATAAAATTGGAGAAAGTGTTTCCCATCGGGAAACCTGATTTTTGTTTGTATGATATACCTTTAAAGTTGAAGGAAGAATTGCTTACACAGGTTCTGAGTCCTTTCCGAAATTGTGTCATGGGCATTCTTTTAACGATTTTTTTTTTGTATTTGAGGCCATCTGACTTTTACTCCAGCAATGGCAAGACTAATGGGAATATTTTATATATTTTTATATATATTTATATTTTATATTTTTATATATTTTACGATTTTAGAAAATATTTATTTTCGCTTGCTAACATTTTCTTTCTACATGAAACTATTTTTTTCGACCTATTTCCAATTCAAAGTACCTTTTCCACAATCAAAAATTGTTCAAAAATTTCTAAACCACTTGATCAAATAAGTTGAAATAACGTAAAAATAAAATTTTAGCAAGCGAAAATCAATATTTTCTGAAATTGTAAAATTCGCAAAAAATGATCGATGCAAAATTGACGGGCCGTGACGTCCTAAATGTCAACTAAATGGAACTACCTTCTGCATGTCCTAATTCCTGATTAGAATTTTATTCTAATATAACCTTTTAACTTTCGCTCTGACCCAATAAATAAGGATTGAACTGTAAAATATATCTTTAAAAAATTAGTAAATTGATTTTATCTAATTTTGATCAAACTAGTCTTCTTAAAATACATGTGATCAGGAATTGGGACAAGATCAGGAACTGGGGCATCTACCCTACTTTAGCGTGTTGGCGGAAAAAGATATGTCATAATGTCTGATAGTGTTAGTGGCCTAGAAAATACGTTAAAATTTTCACGCAGATTATATGCAGCACTCGTGTTGTTCAAAATATTGTGAGCACATTTATTTGAACAATCTTAGAACATCACACAGGGCACGTCAACAAATATTCTCATTGACTCTGGGAGGATAAAAACCTAGGTTTCAACATAACTTTTAGCCTTGCTAAAATTTTAGGTTAGTACCAGGCTTTTTCCAAGTTTTAGCGGAATCAAGTACCAGGTTTTCTGTCAGATTTTGGCGAGGTTATGTGAGGTTATACGAAGGTTATACGAGGTTATATGAGGTTATACGAAGAGTTATATAGTTATATAGTTATATAGTTATTATATCTCGTGTTGGAACTCCGAATTGGTTTGATTTTTGTTATCCGGAATAGATCGTACAGTCGCGAAGTGGAATGAATCATACGACTGGAATTTCCAGCGCCTCTGCAGGAGAGAATGTGACTTACTGGCCGGCGTTTTCGCAAATACTAAAGTTTCTAACCTCAAAATTTCACACAAGCTAGCTGATAATATGCATTCTCTCCTGCAGAGGCCCTGAAAATCCAAGTTGCATGGCTCATTCCACTTCGCTACTGTACGATCTATTCTGGAAAACTCAGAAAATTACGAATGCATTAGGTATGTCTGCAGTTTTACAATGTCTATTTATTTATGAAGAAGAATTAATACGTGTAATTTCAAAGTAACACTTAAAAAGATTGTTTTCCACACACGTAAATAAGTAAATGTAAGTTAGTGAACTTGATACATTTTTACTGTTTATTTTGAACATTGTTCACAGACGCTTGAACCAGATTTTCCCTGGTTTTCCGAGAAGTTTGTCGTTCTTCTCATGGTGGTTATCATGCAGCGATATCAAGCGAAACTCTGGGGAATTTAATTCAAAGTCATGCTAAGATGCTACCACGAGGGCGTTATCTCTGTGCACACGGTGGCTGCGCGTGGCGTTGCTTATGTGTTACGTGAATACCTTACCTAAACGCCAGAAGAGGAAGGTTTCTTCCTTCCATATAACCGGGCAGTTAGGTAGAGCGAGATGGTACCTGAAAATTAATGCTACTCCAACGCCGGCGCTATCGGCTGCCGCTATCGCGAGGCGTTCGCGTTTGTCGCGCGGTAAACGTGATTCGCCTAGTTTAGAAGTTACCGAATTTACGGTCACCAACTGCCAGAGAATGTTCGAAAATAAATCCGCCACTATATCCGCTTCAAAATCTGAAAATCTATTGCGTAAATTTTGCAATAAAATAGAATAAAACAACTAAAAGGATTGGAATTATTAAAAGTAAAAAGTAATCAACTGATCAACTATTCTTTTACTTAACACCCCGATATTGATTCGAAAAATCTTGCTGGTTCCATCTTCCCCTAAAATGTCTACCTGTTGAAAATAAATCTACGGTTTTTCTGTATGAATATATAAATATAAAATATAAATATTCGCTTCGTAACAATTACTGTTTGAACAAGCTTCTTTCTCTACGAAAGTTTTCACTTCCAGAGTGGCGGAATTAAATCTTTTGAGCGACGTTTAAAACACAGAGACCGCTCACTTGATATGCATGGCCTCCAAGATAAGTCAAGGAATTGCTCAAGCGTCCGTGAAATCTAAATCTCTCGCGCTCATCTGGAGAATTCACTTCAGTAAAGAAGCATGAGAGAGAAGACTCCACGCCCCCTTATTTCAACAATCCTCTAAACTCATCATACATTCAATTTGTCAGACACCCTACAACTGAGTGTCTTAAGAGATACATATTTTTTGTATTTTAAACTCCAAGAAGTGAATGTCAAACGAGTCAATGAATGCGAAAAAATGTTGAACAAATATTGTCGGCTTTCGTTAAGGACCGTTCATTAATTGTGTAACTGTTTCATTTAGTTAATATTCATTTCTGAAATGTAGTTGTGATCTTACAATTTATAATGCTTTTTTCAATTTTTATATCCCAGCAAAAAAAGAATTGGGACAAATTGAGACGCATACAATAATATATACATTGTCTATACTAATTAATTTCAGTGTCTACCTCTTCGTTTGAAAGCGGGAGTCTTGAAGTAAAACTTTAATTCTTTTAAATTCGTCAGCGCGAATACACTTAAAAACTGGTAAATGCTTCTTAATTCTTGAGAATAAAAGCCACTCTCAAATTCGTTCCAATTCGTCAGGGCGAATTTCAGCGACTGTTGATTCATTCATTATAATTCGTGAGTCATCTTCTCTGCTAAATGATCCATGGCTCAGTGGAGGTGCTCTGGACTGAAAAGCAAGGGATCAGTGGTTCAAGTCTTGACATATTCACTTTTTATTATTGTTTTTTTCGAATTGACCTTGACCATGAGCCGGATTTGCATTAGATGAATTTATCTCAATTCGTTTGAATGAATTTTCTGCACGATAAACGTGAATATTCATCCAGACCGACGATTTAGTCGAAAACTAAACGATGTCAAGAATTTAATTCACATACAAGGTTAACTTCTCCCAGAAGTCTTCTCCAGGCTATAATTCGATATAGAGACACAAAGTGCTAACTGTAAGCGCGTGTCCGGCACGTGTCAGTGCCAGTGGCGTGTGACCTCGCCGGGGTGCGTATAACTTGAATGAATTGGTCGACCCGACCTGACCTGCTCTCTTTTGGTAAGCTTCACACTTTTCAAAAATAACAAAACCAGATGGCCTACCATGGCACACGCCAATCATATTAAGTTCGCTTTTTTGCCGCAAGTTACAATTCTTCAGTTTGTGAAGTTAAATAACGTCAATTTTTAATATGTTTAATGAAAATTATTATCGTGTTTGTTAAAAGAAAAACTACAATCCCTATTAGCTCTTTTCGGGTTTAAAGGAAAAATTAAAATACCATCTAGAACCGTCTTTTTTAAAAACTGTAGTTTGTCATATTGTAATCCACTTTTATATATAGGAAGAAAGTGACTCGATATTAGTTTCCATAAGAGAATCTTTGTTTTTTCTTGGTCCACCCTAATGAAATATTGAAATATCGAAAATCTGTGTCATACAATTTAGGTGAAGGATCATAAGTGTAGCATAATAGTTTGAGGGCGAGTAATGAATACTGCTCTTAATCCTGGAATGGTTCGCCAAAGATACAGAGATATTTGAAAGCACCCTGTCGCTTGACGCGTGTCGCCCATAACGATTCCCCCGAAGTTACGACTTCAAATTATCAGATTAGGCTCCGTTCTGAACTGGTTCTATCTTGTATGTCTTAATTCTGGCAACATATATTTTCTTACCCAAAAATATTAATCCAGAAATAATTAATTGACTGTTTGGGTTATTACCCCTTTCTAAAATATGATGTAGTAAAGAAGAAAAAGCTATCTAAGCAAGAATTTTTCTTATGAAAAACAACGAAATCAGTAGCAGAGACTTTAATTATAAGTTGAATCTAGAAAAATCCCAGCTGGGTTGGCAAAGCTCAATCGAAAAGTCATTACAAGTTTTTGTCGACCCAATCAAGAAGTTAATGTCCTTCAACCTCTGGGAAGTCCCAGAAGAATTCACAGACTCGGTGGAAGTGAGCTAAGAAGTCGACGGCTTTCACATGCCTGGTAAAATGGATTGCCGCTTATGATTGATCGCCTATTGGCTTGCCTAGGTGGTGCAGCTTTTTCTGTAGATTTTCTTTGCTGCAGATTCTTAAAAGTGACAGTCATTATTTTTCACATAGTTTTTCTCTTTATTCAATACGATGAAGCATATTTTTATTTAATTAAATTCCTAGAATTCTCTGACCGAAAGTCCTCTCAAATACTAAAAGAAGGAGAACTTCAAAGAATGAAGAAGAACTAAAAGAAAAGAAAATTACAAGAACTCTTTGTTTCAAACAAGAACACAATTAAAAGTTGCATAAGTTTTACTATAATTGTTGAAAAGGCCGAGGCTAATCTTACGGAAATTTCTGTAAGAATAGCCTCGATTCTGCTATCGTTTAGGCTACTTGTGAAGGGGTAACACAAAAGGGGAATAACACAAAGAGGAGGTAACACAAAAGGGAATGGTGGTCTCTTCATCTATCGGAATTCCTGTACGAATAAATACTTCGTACGGAATATGTTGTAGGCCAGTTGTACGGAATTTTCCGTAAGACTAGACATTTCCTATTGAAAAATAGTAATGAGTTGGAAATGAAGTAATTTGAGAACACATTTTGAATATTAAATACATTTATATTACATAAAAAGAAGAGATTTATAAAAGAATTTAACCAAATGCATATGGTTTGATAACTGCGGAATAAAATTATATAAAGATTTCAGAAAAAATGGTGACTTAAGATTTCAGGATACCTGGTTGAACAGATAATGCAGGAAATGATGACCGTCGGCGTCGCTCCTCCATGTGGTGCCTTATGTCTGCGGCTCGGTCGATTTCACTCATTTCAGAGTCAACTCATTTCTCTTCATTTATGAGAATACGTTTTTCAAAATGATCTGATTATTTTCAGAAATTCTCTGAACCTTATTGCATTTAACGATAAAAGAAAGCACTTATAATAATTTTTTTAATAAACATTACTCATATAGATAAATAAAAGTTAACTTCTGTAATAAGACCATAAATATTTCGGCTTATCGAAACGATTACTTCACAATTCATTTTTATTTATTACAACAATTTATTGTAACTCGGGAGAACTGGGAGAAAGATTTTAATTTTAGCGCAGAAGCCTAAACCTAAGGGTAAAAGAGTAATTCATAAGCACCACATATGACACTAATCTAAACGATATCATAGATATCAATTTTTTCCACAAGTAGTTGTCAATTATTTTTCTACAAGTAGTTGTCAATTATTATTCTACAAGTAGTTGTCAATTATTTTCCCACACGTCGTCAATTATTTTTCCACAAGTGCAAAAATTTCTTTCTTCAAAGGTGTTTACTGTAGGGAACAGATAAAATTGTTAATCTGATTCTTCAAGAAACTTTTGTTTACTTTTGATTTCTTCTAATGAGATTCCATGACATTTGCCAAAGGTCTTGCAAAAGGATAAATTGTGATCCTTATGATATAATATGTATAATCACAGATTATTCTATTAGAACCTTAGAGTAAAGTCGCTTTAGCCCACTGATTATTTCTCAAAAATATACTCCGCAACCCTGTAGTCCAGGGACATCAGGCCCTTTGTAAATGTCGTTCTTCTATCACACAGTCCACGCTCGTCAGACAACTATGATACACCTCAGCACTGCCAAGCTTTGATTCATTTGCAATAAACTATTTAATTTTTGTGTTATCAATGTTTTCTGACTTTATTCACCTTGTTCCCAACACACTTCATTCATAAATAAAAAATGAAATATTACTTTTCTCAACAAAAAAAAAATTACTACTTTTCTAAAAAAAAAATGAAATACTGCTTTTCTCCACGTAGTATCACACAGATGTCATTCAAATCACGATGTGCGTGAGTGACTCTCGAAATGCAATTCAGCATCGACGGCCATTAAAACGTCGAGTCTGCCAAAGGTTCGATGATCGAAAAAAGTGCAGCGAAAGCAGTGTTAAAAATGCATTCAGTATCGTTTGTCAGGATGAAATATATATGTATATATTTCAGGACGAGAGCGTTCAGTAACCAGAGTTCCATAGGTTTGTGCTGCGCAGAGAGGAGACCGCGACACACATGTGTCGAACCTGAAATATGTAGGCGTGGCTACTACAGACTAGCAGACGCATCTCGACGACTGAATATGTTCACCCCTCAAGGACGCTCCACCCCCGAATAAGGTTGGACAAGCTACGATTGGCCCAGGCCACCCTCGGCCGCCTCCACCTGCCTCTTACCACTTAACCCAACTAACCCCTAAATACTGGGATGCGCGAAACCAGTCTCTCATTTGAGCGTGGACCGTTGGTCTGTCGTCTCTGCAACCTTTAGTTCATTCTCCAGTGTTTGTGAGTCGTGTGTTCGGTCTACTCAAACGCAACTGATTCTTCTACAATAGCAGCAGATAACACATCATTTGCGTTATCATCTGGAGTGAGAAGAAAAACAACATTATCAACAAGGAGCGGATGTAATCAACTAATCAGTTTTGAGGTGAATCACCTGTAGCTTTCTGCTTAAATCTAAATTATATCCAGTGCTTGTGAAAACATTGCTTATAAAGTGCTTTGTGATGTTGACAATGTAGTCTTATTTGAACTACTTGTCATATTTGGGTTTTAGTGTTTATCGCTACATTGCGAACGGAAAAGAAGTTTATTGTTGTGGTAAAATTGTAAAACAGTGATTTATACTTATTATTTTTATGAGACTGAAGAAAGCTTTATGCTGATTCTAAATAAGAATATTAGCTGGGGAACCAAAAAGTGATCTTTGGATTACTGTAGTTTGTTGAATTTTCATTGTCTTTAAATAATTCAATCAATGAGTGGGAAGGCGATTCTTTTGCAATTTTACCATGATTGAAATCGTGAAAGAAATCTAAAAATTTTGAGAAACAAGTTGCTGAAGAAATATATATCAGTTTCTTATAAGATATTCTATGAGTTGCATGGTCCGCTATATCAAAGAGAATTTTTAAAAATTACCATTGCCAAATGTTGTAATGAATCAAGCTGTCGAATTAGAGAAGGCATGTATGGAAGGATGTTTTCGTACCAGTTAGTTGTGAGACAGAAGACAGATGTTCATGAAACAAATGAGAATCGATATTAGATTGCTCACTTTCAGTCGATTGTCTCACTTTACTGACTACTTTGAAAATGTCTTTACTGTATACTGAGTTGTGTAATATAAACTAAAATTATTATTTACAATGGTAATCTTGATGCTCACAGGTTGGTTGTTCTGCACCAGCACGATGACAATGGAAGATCGTTCCGCTGGCCTGGAACGCGGAGCACCTGCTACCTCAACAACTACAACGGTATCATCTTCCAATACGATTTGCGACGATGGATCCTCCGACGCCTCTTATCCTCTGCAACGAGCTAGTAAGCGGAGCTTTGACGTTGCCTTTCTGGTAGCACCAGATGAGAATTTTGTTCGCCGACAAAGCGAAAAACTGCGTTTAGTTTCCACAGAGAGTCTAACAAATTTGAAGAAGGATCGCAACCACGAAGATAGAACAGAGAGTCGTATAGAACGTGACTCACACGAGAGGTTGCCTCAGAACTTGACAATCAAACACTACGAATCCCACAGGAGGAGATCGCATCAATGCACTGAGGACTCTCTCAGTTCCCCTTATGTCTCTTCAAGGACATTGACTCCAACCTCACCAGCACTATCACCAGAGCCAAATGTCCGGAGATACACTCATATTCGATCACAGAAAAGCCCTAGTCCTCCAGGCTTTTCCCAACATGCACAAACGCTTCTAGGTAGATGTGTGGATTTAGTTGAACCAATTGGATTGACTTGTGGAACACCTTGTACCGACCGACAAGGTGAATCAAGAAGCGCGTTTACAAAGGTATCCTTGAACACCCCGAGGAACGGATTTGAAGATGGGCAGACATCACCCAGGTCTTCCATTTCGCCAGACAGAGCAAGCTATCAAAGCAGCGTTAGTCCTCCAGTTCTTCCCCTATCAGGAAATTCCACCTACAAGTACACCTCCTTTCCCGCCAAGATGACATATCCCTTTCTAATGGGACCGGATGCACAACAGGCCAGTCTCTTGGAAAATCTAAAGATACCTCAGGTACCAAGGATAGCGAGTCCAAAACTTACGGGCTTTAGACCAGATTTGCCTCATGTGTATCCTAATCTACCTTACAATCCGATTTCGGTTTTTCCTCAAATGACTGACACCCTAGCAAGACCTAGATTCCTCGCAACTGCTGCCAGTGTTGCGGGACTTCTGCCACCATCATTAGCCGCATTGACTCTGCCAGCACAGAATGTGTGCGCCAAATGCAACCTTTCCTTCCGCATGACGTCAGATCTAGTTTATCACATGAGGTCGCATCACAAGAATGAAACTGCAGGTGAAGCTGCGAGACGTCGACGAGAGGAAAAGCTGAGGTGCCCAGTTTGTGATGAAAGCTTCAGAGAACGACACCACCTGACACGGCATATGACAGCGCATCAGGACAAAGAAAGCGACGCGATTGTCGATCAGGTCGAAGTCAAAAGGAGGACTGCCCCTATTCACGGCAAGTGACGTCGTAAGTCTCTGCAAACAGATTCTTTTACTACTGTACCTTACCACTAAAAAAAACTGAATCGGTAAGAGAGGGTAATTTTTGAGTCTTCGTTTTTGGGTGAGTTTGTGATCTTAGTTGATAAATCCTGGGGTATTTCTGAAATTTTTTTTAAAGATAAAATTACACAATTTAAAAAGGATCGACTGTTAATCGTTTTGAAAACTTCTCTCATGAAATTGACACAATTTTGGTCGCTTCTACAGTAGTATTTCACTTTTATATGTTCTCAAAATAAAAGTCGATGAGAAAGCAGAAGCTAACTTCACATCTCATAAATTTTTGCCAGTGATACCTGTGTTGGGCTTTTTTCTGTTTCAGGATGATCATATTGATTGAGCTATATTCGTTCGAAAAATATTATAAGCTTCTTGTACAGAAATTTTGTATTATTAGCCTCCTTTCTTTTCTTTATTTTCGGGATCAGGTCACGTGTATATTACTTCATGTTAATAACTTGATTATCAAATGTAAAAATTGTAAGTCCCATTAGAAAAGTTATGGGTTAATGGTGATGGACAAAAGTGATAAATTGTTAAAGTTGAGCTGCATGTTCATGTTCTAAACTTACCATTGAAAATTTTATCGTTTTAGTTTAAAGAGTCGCTAATATGTTTTACAATTTTTAGTTATTCTTAATCAAACTAAATAGGTTTGAAACAGATTCAAACACTTCGAGGCGGGATTGATATCATGATAATTGATATCATTTAATAACGTTTACTGATTTTAATTGGCATAAAATATTTACTGTCAACTTAAGGCAGTTTACAACCATTTTTACCAGATCGTGACTCTTTGAACAGTTAAAGGCAACTTCAAACACGTGCTTGCAGATTTTTGACACAGTTAAGCTACATAGATAAGATTAAGTGGCACAGTAATTGCCAGTCGAACGATTTGACACATTCCCTGTCTAGTCAATATTAAGTAGGAAAATTTGTAAATATATTATCGACGAAGTCGAAAAAGCTTTATCTATTACAATATATAAAATTATCGATAAGAATATTATTCAAATCAGCATATTTATTCTGCTTATTCTTTCTCAAAAAGGTTTCAAGGCACCGCTATTTCAATGGTTTGAATGTACTTTTTTTCACTTAATTTCAATTGCTCTGTCATTTTCTTGTAAAAAAAAAGAGAGATGTCAATAAGCTCGGTTTTAGTCCCATGATCGATTTTAGTCAAATATAACAAAAAAGATAGTAATTTTGTGTTCGTGTCAATTAAAATTTTCTAATTATCTCCAAAAAATATTGGATTTTCAAAAAGAAAGACAAAAGTTGTAGATCTTAATAAGTGTAATATTTTTATACTTTTGAACTCTTATACTCTGAATCATGGCAACTTTTGGCAATCACGTTAGTGGCATATTTTGTGAAAGACAAGCTTTGCAGAGAGTATGATGATGGAGGCTTAACGACATAAGATGATCTCCTTATTGACATGCTTCCTTTTTCGGCGAAAGAAGTTTATATTTCTTTTAAATCTGTTGCTTAAAAATTGCATTTTAAATTTCTGTGTATTTCGTATATATGAGGTACAAAGGACATTGCGGCATTTGATAATATTCCATAACATTTCGACGTGACAGGTAGAACAGAACGAATGCGGAATAGGCGATAGGGGTGGTGCAAGGGTGTAAACCACGTTGGATCGCTGAGCGGCAATAAATAGATCGTAAACTATAACCACGTCACACATAAACCGTCGGAGCGCGCATAATGGTAGGAAACAATGAATGCCGTAATCGGAAACAGTGCCGGTTTGTTATCTGCCATTTACACTCCATTTAACTTCAAACAGTGAATCGGCTGGCGCGCATTCGCGTTTTAAATACATGGCGACCTACCTTATAACCAAACCCACCCCTCCAACAGGCGGCTTAACATAGGGTTAAGCGCCTGCCTGCAAATGGCTTAATATTGTCCGAAATTACGTAATTTATTATCACCACTTCTCCACCGATTGCGATTAACCATTGCAGATAACAATAAGCTGATGGTCTGTTCTGTGTTGTTATAACACAACTAGAACCTTGCAGAAGATCCATAAATATAAATTAATTTTATTCATTAAAAATTCGACTTTCATCATTCTGAAATATTTGCTTAAATGATAAGTACTTCTGCAGCTGTAACATAAATTCAAACAGTCATTCCAAAAATCAACTAAAGATATTTCTTGAATTGACAAGCCTGTACACATTAATTTCTGTAATTTTTTTTTTTCTAATAAAAGTACATCTTGAGGTAACATTCTAATCTGGAAATGGAAAGGCAGAATTTCAAACAGTTAAAAATTTATATGTATCATTTTAATCTACAGAAAAATGAGAAATAAGAAAGACAGACAACAGAATAAATAATCTGCCTCAGATCAAATTATTATTGCTGTAGATTAAAAGAATATCTCACGATTTACTATGCCTACTTTTCTCATATTAGATATAGATTATAATTCATTCATATTCAGAGAATGTGATATTCTCAACAATAAAATAAGAATGTTTATTCAGATTAACACAAAAATTATTTCGATAATGTGCACGCCGTTGGAAATTAACAAATATTTTGAATACCAAGCAGGCTAAAATCTAAAAGTAATTAAATTCAATACGAACTACTAAGATTTTCGTATTTATGTTTATATCGAATACTGCGTTACTTTCATACTCCGTACAAATAATCACATGCAATTTTTATAAATATCTAAGTTATGTGCTAAAAATTTGTGTGCACCTCAAGAAATTTTCAAAAATGACACTAATTCTATATAAACATGGTGTAATTATTCAGTCAATACTTGGACGAATTACAGTCGCAGAAAATCTTCGGATATTATTTTGAAGTACTTAATTTTTCTAATTTTGATATTGCTGCAGATTAAAATGTTACCCAGGGATTTTCCGTGGTTGCAAGTTACTCAAGTTTTACTAGGGCACGTCGAAATGTCAATATACAAATACTGTCAAATAGCGGAATCGAAACTCAACACTCTAGCCACTGTGCAACGGAGGTTGATAATACTGTCAAATATAAATGTATTATTATCGATTTTTTACTGCCAAAGTGTTCCGATATCTCCGAAGCACTTGCATTTACTTTACCAAATTGTATGACTAACAACTAAATAATTAATGCTATTAAATTTCAGCTTAACATGTATGTGGGTCATCAAAAATAAATATGTGATCATTAGATTCTAAAATCTCGCGTCTTATAACAAAAAATTAAAAATATGCAGCAATATAATCCCAAAATTGGTGTTAAAATTACACTAAATATAGGGGTGTCACTTTGATCCAAAATTGGACTCAAAAAACAGCGAAGAGCTGAAAACAATTTCTCAATAATTTGCCGATACCCCGACGTTTAGTATTTTAATATGAAATATTGTAAAACAAAAACACACTAAAACCCAAAGTATCATTATTTGATCTGATATTGCTGCACAGTAAAAAAATAAGTGACAATCTACATTGAAAGATGTGAACGTACTTGTAGTTTTCGTCAACTGTTCTTCCACTGTGCAGCACAAGCGCTTATTCAATACAATATTGGATAAAAAAATGTTACTTTTGGATTTATTGTGAATTGAACTTGACCTCAACATTAAATTGAGCTAGACGTGAAATGATCCCCATGCTTTTTCTGTGAATGTTCAAATCGCGATATATATTTTTTTGCGTTAAACATAGTATCATAAGGTTTTAGTCTAAGTTTTGTTTCGTTAATTGAAAAAAATTTATTTCTCCAAAACATGTTATATATAGAAGCTGTTGTAATGCATCGATGTAAATACCACTTTGTACATACGTACTACATTTATTCGAAATCATTGTTAATGAATAAAAAGATATCAGAGCAATTAACATACTATTATTATTTATTATATTTTTATGCACTAATTTATTGGAAATTTTAAAATTGTACAGAAAGCAATTTCAAATGATTGAGCAAAGTCTGACAAATTGAAGAAGTGTCAGTTAAAAATAATAAATTCCCTTATCCTTATTGTGGTTGCTATTTCTGTGAACGGAGAGCTTTTCTTCCAGAAAGAATGAGTCAATAAATATGCCGTTACGTCCACGGCTCGACCCAGAAACAGTATGGCTGGTCTCCGATAACAATTTTGCAAGAAGAGGATTGATACTTGCCTGTCCTCTCTTTTCTGTCCAGCGGACGTTTCCCATCCTTCTCTTGCCCGACGAGCGCTAAATCACCGGAAGCCGATTACACGGCAACAGATTAATTTCTGGCCACACCGTAGTCCCACCTTCTCTCCAAATAGCTGCACGAAATCGATCCTTGTTACTATTTCTACATGCTATTGTGTTGAAAATTGCGCACGAAGGCAAGATATTAATGTGAAATTGGCAATGCTAAAGAATGTTATTTTCCTTTAGAAACTTAGTCATATTTCCTGTAAAATTTCAAATTTGATATGGCATAAACTATATTTTTTATATTAATTAGGATCTGAAACTTCTTCTTCTGAGAATTCTACTGTTGCTCTTGTTAGAAGTAGGTAACATAAGTGCACCTTTATATATCCTAGCATTGATACGATGATTAGCCTTGAAGCAGAAAATTGTCAGAATCGAGAACGTATCAATGGTTGTCAGAATTGAAATCCTGCTCAGAAATAAGCTCCTAACGAAAGGATTCCCCTAAACGGATAGTGCTCAACTTTCTGAAACCACAGTCAATACAACAAACAATCTCTTACCGCCCTCATCGGCTTAAGTTTGCTTCGCGAGTAAGTGTACTTACCCTCTGCCCGAGGTCCATAAAGATAAATAACACGAAGCACCGGGTAGTAGTATCCCTTAACCGTGACGACCCTCCAGTTCATCCCTCACTTCTCCATGTCTTCCCATCTCCTTTCTACCATGAACAATCTTGGAAATCGAATTTCGTGTGCCACTAAACGCCGTGATATTTTTAGACTTTTAGTATAGCACAGGTACCTTTCAAAGTGATAGTACCTTTGGAAACGTTGGTGCAGAATCAATCTAATCTTAAAAAGTAGTTTAAACACTTTCCAATGGGTCTACATTTCGATAATCTAATGAGGTACATTTCTTTTAAAGTGATCATATAAAGCAAGCGATTACTAGTTTACTCCACAAGATTCAGTTTTTCTCTCCATCTCCCTCAGTATCATATTGTCTGCTTCTTTCTCACTCCTTCCCTACTCTTCTCACCCTTGTTAACGATACTTCATGTCCCCGTGGAGAATCGCGCGCATGCTTGTTCTGTCAGTGAAATAATGACAATGTCATAGCCCAGGGCCGATTCGCCACAGCGCCCTGCCACGTGGGCGACGATTGGACGCGGATATGCTAATATGGCGTCCGTTCCGAGACATTAAGTTCCAAGCAATTCGACCACTACTAGACGAGTCCCGTCTGGACGATTAAGACACGAAATTCACACTACTATTCGAAAAAATTGGTGTTCAGAAAGAAGAAACCCCCATATTGTTTTCAATTCAGTTTCGACCAATCTGCCTTATTCTATATTGACTCCGAGACGTTTAATTGTAGGAACTAATTGACTTTCAAAATTCGTGGGTATCCATTTTTGATTTACTTCCATATTAGGTAGTTTTAATTAGTTTTCTAATATAGCTGTCCTCTGTTTCATGTTAACTTTAATTTGACATCGAATGTCAATATCTTCCCCAGCATCAGTAATATCTAATAAAAGATTAGATTTAGAGAAACGTAGAAGAAGACATAGTAGAAGCTCCTGATGAAAGCGGCGAAATGGGAATTAGTGAATTTGGTATTAAACATATTTCTAGAAAATTAAAAAATGACAAGGCCGCTGATGTGGATGGCATCATGGCAGAAATGCTTAAGAACGGTGGCGAATTCTTGTATGAGTGATTAAGCGAGTTAATGAATGTGCTTATTAAGAATGGTGTAGTTTTAAATGATTGGAGAAAGGCAATCATCATCTCGCTTTAAAAAGGAAAGAGGGATAAAGGTGAATACACAAACTATAGAGCTTTTAGTTTGCTAGGCATCCCAAGCAAAGTTTTAAGTGAAATACTTATTAGGGTTTGTGTGGTTAATGCAATTCATGAAGACTTTGTAAGCTTTTTTACCTGGGGTGTTTGCTAGAGAGATTGATCATTTTGATCAATCTCTCGTTGTGGTTACAAACATCATAAGACTTCCCGACCGATCTAAAATCTATCCCCTCTCCTACAAATTTCCTTCCCTACCTTATAAATACCTACTCAATCCTTAGTAACATAACAAACTTAGAACCGAATGAGTTAGCACTTACCCCAAAAGGGGTTGAGTAGGTGGTAGCTGTAGCCCAAAACGCGGTTTTACTCAACACCTGTCACATAGTCCGATGCTTTTTAGACTGCCAAGAAGAAAGCAGCTAGCTACTTTTTGGGCTGGAATGGAAGATCATTCTCAGAAGAAAAATTCCATTTTTAATTTTTGAATGTTTGACTATAGCTTTATTTTAATTTACTGACTAATAATTTGATTTCAGCTTGTTTTTGTGACCGTCGGAAATGTAGTATATTGTCCTTTGTGTCTGAAAATTTTTAATTGCTGACTGGCCGCTGTACTTGACTTAGTCGGTTCAAGCAATCTTGTGACCAGATCCCTTCAGGGCCTATGATAAATTTAAGAACAAGCATAATGATAATAATAATAATAATTTAATCACTTTCGTCGATAAGTTGTCAAGAAATTCTGGCTGTCGAAATAACAACTCCTGGACTGCGTCTGTCTGGAATAATAAATAATAGCGTGAACCCTGCACGAATTCGAACGGATACGTAGTTGGTCGGCGAAACGAGGCAGGCAGGCAACAAAGGGCCCGTGAAAACAGCAGCAGAAAAGGAAAAAAAGATTGCTAATAAAAAGGGAGGCGAAATAGGAAGGCGCGTTCTCGGCGTGGCAATAATTCGAAACAAAATGTCAAGCGGCCACTATTGTCGCGCTCGCTGGTGGTAGGCGCCAACTAGCAACGACGAAATATCGCCCAGTAAATCAAGGTGGTTGCAGAAGAGAGTCCTTCCGTGCGCTACCACAAGCCCCATCCCTGAACGTCAGCCGCGCTTCCGTTTTTAATCACCAAATGTCATAAATATTTCCCCCCAGAAAAATACGCGCATTCGATCTGCCGCGACTTGTCCATATCGGATAGAATCTAGTTTCCCACGCGACGTAATTTACATCGGGCGAATTGAAACATATGTCCTGGAAAGACAGTGCCGTGTCTCGAGTTAATCGTTTAGCAATGCTCGTTGAGAATAAAATCTGTCCTGCGGGATTATCGTGAGACCAGCGTAAGCTCTGTGTTCGCAGACAAGTTTCATAATCGGCCTGAAAGACCGTGGCGAACGAGGATTCGGGGAGCCGGTGTCCCGACCGTCACGCTGATCAATGGGTTTGAGTGGACCACGATATTTTCGTAATGTGTTATTACAAAGTTAAGCTTTGATATTTAGTCAATGGTAATTTCCGTCTAATGAATGCGGCACGTGATAACTCATGATAAAAACAAATATATGAAAAAACGATTTTGCTTCATTTGTTTTATATTTTTCTGCAATTATTTTTAAGCAGTTTAATCCGATTCCCATTTTAAAAATTTGAAAATTGCGAAAGATGTAACCTGAATCATGATCGATGTTAGAGAATATCACAGTATAGGGCAACCAAAGTATCTGTGGGCAAACCAATTTCTAGCCTACATTTTTCATCCAATTTGGACGTTTTCGTTTAAAACAACAGTCTCTGGAGTAATGCTACGTCCTACCTATGAGTTTATCTAAATTAACGAACTTGGCAACAGAATAAACTTTCCCTATTGTTCCTCCATTTAGCACAGGTTTCTAAATAAAAAAACTAATCCAGCCAAAATGAATTCAAACGTGAGGTTTCCTACAAATAAATTTCTTTAACTACATAACAGAATTAAGAAGCTTGAGAGAATTTGACACGATTCGTGTTACGATGGTAGTGTTGGCGAAGTCTCCCGGATTGGTTCAATCAGAAATCCCTTCTTCCGTTATCGTCAAATCAGTGACGTGGTGGAGGCAATGGGAAACATGTTCAACGGCGTTAAAGTGAAGATAAGTTAGATAAGGCAGAGGGTTAGGCAAGACTTTCAGAATTTGAATCCCTAAAGAGGATAGGATAGCGATAATTAGGTGAGATTTTCCGATGTTTATACGTTAAAGGAATCCTTATTGGTGCTTGTTGTAAACGGTTTACAGACCTCCCAAGTCAAACCGTCTCTATTGGTAGATTATTCAGTTTTTTCTGTGGAGTTTGCCCAAAAACGGATCATGATTAATTTTGTTGGAATTTCTGGAGGAAACTCTTCTTAGTTAAGTATGTTTAGTGGTTGAGTTGGAAGAAATCAGTCCACTTTAGATGGACCTGATGTAGATTACACTCCAGATCATGACGATTTTGTACATAGTTCGGACGTGGTACAGAGATGCTATTTGAATGGTGATTCGGTGCGGAAATTAGAGCGTTTACGGACTGCTTCAGGATTTAGAATTTAGAATTTAGATTTGAGACTTCCCGTTCCCTAAAGCAACCTAACGTGGATAATTAAGAATTTCAGACTGAATTTCTAGAATTTAGATTTGCGGTTTTAGAGAACAACCCGACGCAATGAATTCAAATTTCCAGACTGCCTTTTGAGTAAACTGCAATTATCTTTCCAATGATACTCTGCTGATGGACACCAATTAGTAATTGTTCAAACATTTCTTATAATGTTCCTAATGCAAGTAACGCCTTTAACCATTTGATAAAATATAATTGAAACGATTCATAAATGCATTTCGTAACAAATAGGTGTTGTCCTCGCATGAGGACAACACATTTAGAGGGAGTCCGAACTATAGCGAGGTAGTGGATTTAAAATAGTTTATGGGCTTTAGAGGGGGGGGGGGCTGAAGAGAGAACGCGAGGACCGGGGAAAGCAGAGACAACTCTTGAAAGTATATTTTGATCGTGAGACTTTCTCTAATTGAAATGCTGCAGTTAGAGGGGTTGAATTGTAATTCAAGAATTGAAAAAATTGTAAAGGAACTACAGAGCAATTTGATGCTTGGCCCACACACCCTATGATAGTATCCTTCGTTATCGTAACTGCGCACTACCAATAACCTTTTAGAAACGCATAAAAATATCAGCTGGGTACCTGTCGCATGGATTGACCGAGGGTAGCAAAAATCCGAAGCCTTCGACCCTGCTTAAATATGTCCGACCACAAGGCAATAAAATACCTTTATCTCACTCGTGCCATTACCCCCTTGATTCGGAGGGTAACCAATTTACATTCCTATCGGAGCTTCGGAAAGATAAGTCCATTTAAATAAATTAGTAATGCTATCTCTGCACTCGGTGGAAGGGAGGATTAAATGATATTTTATCAATTTTCACTGGGATTCGTTACGTGGGGAAGTGGCTCTCCATTCTTCTTTAATGTGATCGCTAGCGATTAATCGTCTTTGAACTTTAGTACGTGATGTAATAGATTGCGAAGAGAAGAAGACCGAAAGATGTTACCTCTCTATCTTGTGCAATTTGGATATTAGAAATTATAATTTCTATCACACGCTCAGTTACAAACTTTGGATTAATCTTAATTTTTATCCGATTTGGAAAACAAAACCTCCTGAAGGTGGTCGTCAATCAGCAATTGAATGATTTTCTTACTAATTAGTTTGCTTCCATCTGTTGAAATATAGGTGCACTGTAGCTCCATGCGGGCTGGAACATTAATTTCTAGTAATTATCAGAGGTGTAATTCATCCGGGGAGGGTCCCGGGTCGCGTCCGGGGTCGACCGCTGCGTGTTAACGCCGTTGTTATGCCCCATTATATTGTCCTACCTACACGAGAAAACAGAGACAACGCATCCATAACCTGGAACGCCTCGTCGGTCTGTTTGCAAAAATTAATCCCGTTGCCCCAACACTTGCTTAGCATTTAATACTCGTAATATGGTTGTAAAATCAGTTTTATTACATTTATTGCAACACTACGAACTGCATAAAATTAATAAGACTGGGATTTTCTAACATGAAATGATACGCCTATATTTTAATAAACCAGGCCTTGCAAAGTTTAAATAATGTTCTTCGAATTACTCTGTATAACAAACTAACAATGTGATATTCCAAAACGTATGGTAATCGAAACCACAAACACTAACTATTAGCCACTTTTGAATTGGATGCAAAACTTTTTGACATATGCACCTTCTACTGATTGGACTGGGTTCGCCAAAGTGAAATGGGAGTTTCAACGTGTTATGCGCGTGGTGCCAACTTTATCCAAAGTTCGTCTTTCCCGGCTAATCCTCCTAAAAAAAATTGGAAAATATTTCTCCTTTTCTTGTGATACCAAGGGCTTCACCAATTATACCGGGATCCTTCGAAAGTTTAATAAATTTCGTCACAGGACGAGTAAATGGCTTCCGGTCCAGCGGTCGGACATTGTCGATAACAGGCACGTCGACAGGGGCGAGTTCAATATCGCTTTCACCCCTCCACCTCTGGGATATATTGTCCCTCTCCCATTGTCCTGAAAGTTTTCGACCCACGTGGATTACCATATGAATTAAACTAATGTGAAATACGGCGCGAGGAAAACGAAATCTCAGTCACACTCAGACAGGAAGAAGAACAAGGATGTCTACGAGGGTATTAGGAAGGAGAAATACTCATTTATTTTTACTTAAATCGCCTTAACATTATATTGATTTGTTAAATACAATTTTTTTACTTTATTCAGATTCCCTTCACTGTGTTTCTAAAATATTAAAAGTTAGAAATAAGCTGTAAAAGCAATTAATGGTTGCGTTGAAAACATGGCCGTTGTACTGGAATTGTGGCAGAATTTATTCGACAAGATTAATTTGCCGTTCTCATTCCCAGAATACTTGCTGTGTCAACGAAATATACGTGCAGTCGATTCCATACCGTATATTGCACACTAGTGAACTCTAATTTCTTCCTAAATCTTTCATATACAAGAACATTTTTAATTCGAAATTATATGGAAAATATTAGGACCTAATATTACCTAATGTTTTCTTCAGAAGAGTTAATTTTATTTGTATCTTTAAACTCTTGACTTTTAAAACCAGTCTCGGAAAATAAGATACGACTTCTAAAGACGAATTCGTCGAATTAGGATCGTTCAGAGTGAAATTGTGGCACCCCAGCATTAAATTATAGTCCATTGGGACTACTGGTTAGGTATCTTCTCTGTGATCTTGATCGGGATCGACGAACCCCGAAGTTTTAGAACACTCCGGCGATTTAAAACACTGATGAGCACCCTCCGAACTCACACACGGTACTGAGTTCAAACCATACTATATATATATATTTCACAATACACAGTGATGGAGGCAACTCAAAACCAGCTATCGGTGTTTGACGGCATGCATAGCACGCGTCTCTGCTTTCTGGCTACATAATCTTGATCGCAATAAATTCACATTAAACTATCTGCTCGCTGCGGTCGTTGCTTTAACATTTAGCGAACGATTCGCTGACGTTTGATGCCGGTGAGTTTTATTTTTCAATATTGGAAACTGTAATTTTTGTGGATTATAGGACTCAACCGATTCATGGAAAAAAATCGTCTGTTTCTAACTAATCTGCAAAAACTAATAACCCTTATGAATTGTAATAAACTTTAACGTCTGGGCCTGACTTTTTTACCAAGACAATAACAGCAATTGCAACAGTCCCAATAATTTAAAAATCCGAATGGCTTGAAGTCAGTCGGTTTGGAATGAATGAAGATTACTTGCAGGCTTAGGGTAGATCAAATTGGCACATAGGTGGTAGAATAGTCCACATCTGAAGAGGGACATGCTTTCTCCTTAGAACCCGGAAGCTAGACTGCATCATGGTTGGCATCAATAACAAAGTTCATCCAACCTTTCAGAAGATACTCTAACAATATCGTTTTATAATTTAAATTTTCGTAATGTTGTGAGTACGAAGAAGATCATACTAATATTCAGAATGAGTCATTAGTCTCAAGGCAGAGAGCAAGTGCAGAAAAGTAGCAGCGAATATGATATATCGAATAATAAGACAATAGCACGCACAAGTGAAACTTCGGACTTAATTAATGTCATGCGTACTACTACTTATCTATTTGCATAAAACGTGATCACATACGTGAGCAGCACACGTGCAGGTCAGACTACTTGTTCGTGGCTGGAAAAGCCACTAGCTACAACATCGGCGCTTCCTTCCTGTGCTTCTCAACTCTGGTATCCCAAGGTTCGGAGGAGTGTGACTGCGCGAGTCCCAGGAAGCGTGTGCTTTGCTAACGATGACAAACGGCCCGCTCTAAGACGCCATATTTATGCTAATCTGGCCGGGTAGAGTAGTCTACTCTCCTCCCTTCTTCATAAAGACCTGTGTGGGTGCGTTCACATAACCACGAATCTAGCACGTATTCTGAACTCTCACAGAATTCGGCGAATTCGCGATTGGACGACCTCCATTCTCCAGTTTCCTTTTACCCTGGAACCCTTGACAATGGTGAAACCTCATGGCTCGTGTACGGCAGGAAGCCAGCTTCCACGGTCTTTTCTACCGCCGGGAATACGTTTCATCCTCGTATTCTCAAGACACCAGGATGTAAGAAGTGAGAAAGGAAAAATGTATATAACACCAAACCATTAATAATCCAAGAAACAAAAGAATTAATGTAAGTTATGTCAGACATCTCCATTTTGCAAAATTGTTTCCAACCGTATATGATGCATTCTTTCCCAACTCAGCACACCTCGAATTTTCAGTCATTACCGATCCTCTTCAAACTTGGCTATTTTGTAGCTCTATATGTCCGAACTTTTGTGGAAAAACCATTCACCACCACAATCATGGTTATTAAGATATCGGTCATGGTAGTTTCACCATTGTCATGCGCAGAGCATTTTTCATTCGCATTTTATGTATTCTAAACGAAATTAACTTTACGTTTAATGGCTTAAAAAGGTATTTTAATAAACTTTATGGCAGTAATAATCATTTTATAAATAATTATTATTTTAATCCCTAGTTCTCAATTAGAAAACTTTATTTTTATGGTTCTGCCAGGAGCCATCACCAAATTGAACCAAATTAATTTCAAAATGTAGCTCTTTTATTAACTTTTTTTATCCTCGAAGGAAAAAATGGGCAAATCCGTCATTACTGAAATATTAAATTAAATAAATATTTTATTTAAAAAATAATTAAACAGAATTGTGAACATCGTCCGTTTCTACTTAACATCACTGTGCGTCAAGTGTTTTCAACTTCACTCAAAACAGATAGAGTCCCTGCCGCTAGAGAAGAGAATGCATTTTCTCGAAATATTTTTGAATTTTCGTACTCTCTTTCACATTACTAGATTTTAAATAGACACTACAAATACTAATCTATTCACTGTAATGACAATACAAATATCAGAATATAATGAATAGATTAGTATATTGTAGTGTTTATTTAAAATATAGTAGCGTGAAAGAGAGAAAATTCAAAAATATTTCAAGTTTCTACTCTAGCGACAGGGACTCTGTTTTGACTGAAGTGGAAAACAACACGCAGTGACGCTATATAGAAACAGGCGATTCTGTTTAATTATTTTTTAAATAAAATAATTATTTTATTTAATATTTCAGTAATGACATATTTGTCCATTTTTTCCTTCAAGGATAAAAAAGTATAATAAAAAAGCTATATTTCAAAATTAATTGGGTTTAATTTGGTGATGGCTTCTGAGAGAACCATTGAAATCACTCAGAGAAATGTCCTATTGCGACAAAAGGATGTTTCTTGAAACAAATAGAATTTCCTCTTAAATTTAAGGTTAAGAGGATGTTCATTTGTCTCAAAAGGAATCGTTTTGCAGCAAAAACAAGCAAACATAGGCCTCTTGCGAGAAACTTCATCTAAACTTGAAGCAAATTCAAATTCACGTAGTTCAGGATAAAACACGTAAGACGTCGATACTTTTGTTTCAAGGCAACTTTTTCTCTGAGTGAAGTTTTCTAATTGAGAAATACGAACTAAAATAATAATTATCTAGAAAATGATTATTACTGTCATAAAGCTTATTGAAATACCTTTATCCCCCACCGGAAAAAATATTTCGGTTTTTTTTTATTCACTATTAACACGTGCCACAAGGGCCCCGAAAACCCCATGAGATTAAGAGGGTATCCCGAAAAAAGTGGTCGATTTTCATATTTTTTTATTTTAGTGAAAGAGTGAAATAATTAGAACTTTTTTCCTCCTTTATTAAATACTAAATAGACAAGAGAATGAAATGTCCTTCATGATTATTTTTTGTTTTTGTCAGTTTGAAAACTGACATCCAAACTGACGATCCAAAATGATACAGTCAAAAAAATTTGTCCCAACTGTTACATGGATAACTCTCGATAGAATCATTTGAAGTGAAAAATGTTGATTGAGTTTCAATCCAGATTAATGTCCCGAGATATTGAACCTCAAAAATTCCGAAAAAGTCAAAAATTGACAAAATCGCTGCTACTCAAGGTGGACGATTTCAAAAAATCGGGTTTTGTTTGGTTTATTTATTGTTTTTAAATAAGAAATTTTAAAAAATGTCGTGATTTCGAGGTTCAGTACCAGAAGAAGGTAATCACGAATGTTGTGTAAAACTTTCAAAGTGATCGGTCTAATGCTTTTTTTATCCATGTAATACATTTTTTGGAGGGACCATTTTTGGTCGACGTTTTCATACCGACAAAAACAGAAAATAATTATGAGACATTTTTTCTCTTGTTGATTAAGTATCCAATAAATGTGGAAAAAATTTCCAATTATTTCACTTTTTCACCAAAATAAAAAAGTATGAAAATCGACAACTTTTTCGGGCGGTCACACTGAGATACCCTCTTAACGTGGGAAAATTTTTGTTTCCAGAAAAATGAGATTCACGTTTTTGGGTTTAAACTTAGCTTACGGAAGATTATCAGAATTTTTTGGGAAGTCCCCAGCCAGTAATTTTCTCTAAACTACTTTGAATTTTGACCCCCCCCCCCATATGGAGCCCCAAAAATGTTATGAGCTTTTTTTTCCATTTTCTGGCCACTACTTATTTTGATTCAACAAGTGACATTTTTTTAAACATTTTTTAAACGGTTTAAACTGAACTGTTTGAACTGTTTAAACAATTTCTATTTGTTTAAATAATTTTTTTCCCTACTAACTCCCTGAAAGGTTCTTTTTTTTTACATATATTCGGACAATTGAGCGGTTGGGTGCAAGAACAACCTAACTTGTACATAACTTCATGAAGAAAAAATGAAAAACAAGTGACTTCTGAAAATATAAGTAGGTTCTTGGACCCAACCGCTCAATTAGTCATTGAAAGGAGGACTCATTTTTGTTTCAAGCATTTTTCAATTGTTTAAACAATTTAATGTTATTTATTTGTAACTTTTTCTTAAAAACAGTTAGAAATCTCTCGTTTTTTCCAATTTGGTTAACTTTGTCGCTTATTCCTGAATATTTACGTAATTAAAATGTTACTGCCCCATTTTAATACAAACTCTCATTTATTTATTCAATTTTTTTTTAAAGAAATGTTTGAAATTTATCATTTTCTGTAAATAATCCGGTAATTGGTCATTTTTAACAGAAATTTTTTTTTCTTGAAACCATTATTCAAATGTTTAAACAATTTATTAAACTTTAATTAATAATTTTGATTGAAATGTGCTAAAAAGTCAGTTTTTTTCTAAATTTGGTTAAATATATGGCTTTAAACCAATTCAGAAAAAAATTAACTTTTTATCACATTTTCATCAAAATTAACAATTAGAGTTTGATAAGTTGTTTAAAACATTGAATAATAGATTCAGAAAAAAATATTTCTTTTAAACATGACAAATTACCGGATTATTTACAGAAAAAGATAAATTTCAAACATTTCTTTCAGAAAATATTGTTTTAAAAAACGGGAATTTGTTATAAAATGGAGCATCTTAATGATGTTTTTCGGTAATAAGCGACAAAGCTAATCAAACTGGAAAACAACTAGAGATTTGGACCTCCTTTTAAGAGAAAGTTACAAATAAATAATATTTAATTGTTTAAGCAATTGGGAAATACTTGAAACAAATATTAGTCTTCCTGTCAATCACTAATTGTCCGATTAAAATTAATTATTTAATTAAAATTAAAAGTACCTTTTTGTGAGTTGGTAAGGAAAAAGAATTGTTTAAACAAATGGAAATTGTTTAAACTGTTGTAAATCACCAAAAACATCTAACATGCGAAAAACTCCGCCAAGTAAAAAGTTAGCAATACCATGTAATATTAATCAATATATTTTTATTTAAATTGGTTATTATTATCTAAATAAATTAAGAATTAATAAATTAAAGAAAAGAAAAGAATTATTAAAACTTGGCGAGATATTTTCTATTTTGAGTAATCAATAAATCATAAATCAAATCAAGTAATCTCTCGCCAAGTTTTAATAATTTTTTATTTCTCTTTTCTTTAGTTTATTAATTTTTCATATACCTAAATATTAATAACGAATTTAAATAAGATTATATTTTTTAATATTACTTGCTATTGATAACTTTTTACTTGGTGGAGTTTTTTGCATCTTAGATGTTTTTGGTTTGATATCACTTTTTTTTAAATTAAAATTTTCGTAACATAATTGATAAATCACAATTTCCTGACATATGTATCGAGAAATTCATCTGACAGACTTCTCTTTAAATAGTACCAATCGGTTTACCAGTGTAGGCTGTAGGTCTGTCTAATTAATGATTTTTCAGTTTTCAGAATCTGCTTAATCCAGTTTTCAAAATATGGATAATCTGTATTTATAGAACTTAATTTTTAGCAATTTTTTACTGACTCCAAAAGTTTTGATGCAAATAGTAAAGAATTGACTGATTAGTTAACAAATGCTTTAAAAAATGTCAATTGTCGAATAAAAATAAGTAGTGGCTAAAGAATGGAAAAACAAATTACATGTATCAATTTTACGCAAAATTGTCAATTTCAGTTTTTTTGTGCATTTTTTTGGGGGCTCTGCATTTTTGGAGTAAAAATTCGAAGTAGTTTAGCGGAAATTATGGGTTGGAGACTTTTCAAAAAATTCTGATACTCTCCTGCAAGCTAAGTTTACATGCCAAAATCTGAATCACATTTTTCTGAAGACAAAAAATTTTCCATGTTAATCTCATGGGATTTTCGGGGTCTTTGTGGCACGTGTTAACATTGTCTAATTTGAAAAACAAGAAAACTCATTATTTTCTCCAGGAACCTCCCAAAATAGGAGGTGCGTTGCCCTCTAGCATCAAAAGAATTTTGTAATGCATTTTTGGACCACCCTATTGTGAACATTTGTGACAATGCTTGTGATTAGTTGTAAGGTTTCAGAGATATTGTTGTTTTTATAGGTGAGAATGAAAGATGAAAATTTTGGGTTGTTAGAACAAAATTATACCTTAAACTACGCATCTATTGTTACCATCCCTAAGTCCTGGAAGTAAAAATATGCTCTCTACGAAAATTGCATCATCAGTACTTGCGCTTCCGATGAAGGAAACTCGTAAACAAGATCTTTCGCCTCTAATAATTTCTCTATCGAATATCGCTTACTCGAGCGGAGTGGCTTCCATATTTTCGTTCTCGTGTAGAGCGAGTCGGCCGGATCCATAAGTATTTTCTCAGATTGAAAAGCTTTTGCCATGAAATATGGGTCAGAGATAGGCGGCGCAACCCTTCCCGGCTTTAATGGAATTAGTATTTAATAGCTGTGTGGGGCGAAAGGGAGCTCTAAAAACTAAATGGATAAGCGTTCTCGTGCCTCAGAGCAAACACTTTTCGATTACCTTGTCATACATTTCATGCAAAATTTAACTTGAAAAAAAAACGAATAATAAAGCATATTTGCAACATGAATCTTTATTGTCGTTTGAGGATATAAATGTTCATAATAAATCCTCCAATAAAGGAATAATTTGCACAGTAGTTAATGAAACTTTTATTAATATATTTCTTTCTTATTGGATATTCCCTTAAAGAAATAGTTTGTTTCTTCTAAAGCTTGACCTATGAACCTGAACCTTTGCGCCAAATTAGTCATCCAGCTGTTGATGGCACACATACATCAGTGAATGTATATTTATTGGATGAACCTATTCTCAATTTATGAATGAGCACAAAAGTTATAATGATCATTGATATCCCTCGTTGACAAAATTATTTACGCTTCACCATAAACTGAAAATACAATAAACGGACCGGACACTCGCGAGCATCTTACAGGCGATCGCGGTGATCAAAGCGACAGCCTTACGAATCAGTTTGCGACTCCATCGACCGCGATGTATTGTCCTCTCTCCCCTTCTCGAGACAACGATGTTCGCACCCTATTGCCTCCGATACGGACGTCTCAATTAAATGTATACGAACCAAGTGGGGTTGATAGAACGGTCGGTCATAAATATGAATTATCCTCGGTAAACGCTCCCTCGAGGACAAAACTGCGGAAGGGTACAACAAGGAAAATCAAATGCTTCGTTCTTGTTTCAAGATTTTCTCATTTTACATTCAATTAGTTTAGTTTTAAAAGTTTCACAAGATTCACTAAATCCTTAGGAAGAAGCTAAGAACTGTCGTTTTTATATTCATGACACTTGTTAAAGACGCAAGTTTCAAATTCCAATAATATGTATGAAATCCGCATCTTACCGCCTTCTGGTTGACTGTGACAGGAACCTTCCGACTATTGCAGAGTTTTTTTGCCTCGCCAGGAACATGTTTCGCTATTCCTCTCTACAGTTTACGTATTCTACTATCTCTCTCTCACTCTTTGTAGTTTTCTCGCTCGAGGAGAATATGGATCGGTTCTGACAATATTGCCGTTGGACTCACCCCACGTCTAGCCATATGATATATGCAGCCGCATTTCATATATTCCATTGTTTCCAAGTTTTCAGATCCATTTGTAAGATTAAATTTGTAATGCGGACCGCCAATCTCCCTCCCGGGTCCACGCGCCCAAGAGCCGACGCATATGGTTGAACGGCCAATTTCCTCGCGAACCGAATATCGTTTTGAACAATTCTGTTCTTTCGAAACCAGGCGTAAGATACAAAACTCTGCACATGAAATTTTTGAAAAGACTGGAAAAATTCAATGAGTCATTGGATTTCTAATCATGTGGCTTATATCACAATTCAAAATATATTCCTGTGGCAAAAAATATTCGATATTTTAACAGGCACTTATTTCAGATACACAAATAAAATAATCTCTATTCGTTTTGTAAAGAATTTCTCAGCTATTTCATCGGAAAATAATTTTCTCTTAGACCTTACCTCTCTCCTCAAAATCTAAACTAAAGACCAACTACCATCCCGCAAATTATTTACGGTTTTCTCTTTCTGAGATTGTTTTAATGTTTTCACAACGCAGGTATTTGCCGATTATTGTGCGCCATCTACTGGGAAACGTGAAAACAATAGAAAAGGATAAAGCTAGTCAGTTATAGGGTTTGCTGCGCTGCTAGGGCCAAGTCAACCGCCGGGGATTCCCGCTCTAAGGTGTGAATCCCCACCAAATTCACCTGGGATTCAGTTCCTCTTTTTTGAATCGTATGAACTGATACAACCTTATAAAAACCGCAAAGTAAAGTCTGCTCAAAGTAAAATCTAGAAAACATTTCAGAACTAAATTCGGTACTATAAATCAGACCACACGACAAAACCATCCCACTTCAGTTTTGTTTTCGAATCTTGAATAGAAGAAGTATGCTTTGTGTATAAAAATAGAAACGATTATAAATGAAAACAGAATTGAAAACTTGATAAATAAAATGCAAATCAACCTGAAGTTGGCCAGAGATCATATTAGAACGACAGAAAAGCATCCCAGATTGAAAGAAATGACTAGATTTACTGTTTCGAGATCGCTTTCTGATCTTTCGGCAGCAGAGTAGAGTTCTAGCAAAATCAATCCAAAACCGTTCAATACCTTTAAATATATTTTTGTGAGAAACTCTTTTGTATCTTTGAGCTTTTGGTTCGTCATTATTTTAACTGATATTCGTCAATAAAAATCTGCTGCTAAGAAGTCAACACCCAATTCCGGGAGAACAAGCAACCAGCTAACGTCGTAGCAAACCAAAATAGGCGTCGTAAATGTTCATCAGGCTACTAAAAACCTGTGCCCTAAAGAGACGTTAAACAGTTAAACGTTTTCCAATAAATTACAATTCAATGAGCATTTGATAAAGGCGCATCGAAATTACAGTATATACGTGACAGTTAATACATCTCTACACAAAGATTTTTACATTTTTTAACACTGTTTAATTTAGGAGAAGTGTGATATAATTTCTTGCAAGAGACATTTTCTTCGTCAACTTACTGATATGGATACCAATCTGCTGAAATGCATCGCCATACTTCATAAGCACCCTCCACAGTCGATAGATAATACTAGCACAAAATCGCAGGATCTTTCACACAAGGGGACATCACTTTTCTATTAGTCTGATTGAATAATTTCGTTTAATAGTCGATACACGTTTTCTTGCTTTCGTTCAAGAAAGTTTATACAAAAAGTGATATCACAATGGTGGGACGTTATTTTCATTCTACTGCTATATTATTTTGATCTGAAGTCGATTATTTAGTCTCTTATCATAGTGGTTTCTGTTTCCCATTTTGCTGCAGATTAAAATGATACCCAGAAATTAAACCACTGGTTTGTTTTACTACGTTAAAGTTATACCATAACTTATATTTTGGTCGACATATCCCGTATCCTCAAGAAAACATCGATTAAACTCCTTTTCGGCTTGTTCTGAAGTTTAGTTACCGAAGGTGTAAAACTATAATATCTTCGGGACCTTTTAGCGATTGAAACCATGTATCTAACGCGATTGAGTTATCTTTCGACACTTCGATAAGTCGTGAGAGTAATCGAAGTAAAAGTTGTGCACTTTCAGGGATACCGGTGGTTCTTCATTCCAGAGGAAATTTCTCTAGAGGAGTTGGAACGTTCGATGGCGTCGGAAGAATGGCGCCTGCGTTATAAGAGACCTTTGATATGAGAAGTAAAAGATTAAGTGTACGAGATATAACGATGCGATAAATGAAATATGGAAGAGGTGTACATATTATGTTGGTTTGTTTTGGATCAACAAATATATCCCAATTAAACGAAAACTCGATAGGCATCAGTAGTAGGTTTACCTCTCAGAGGACACTGAAGAGCCAGAAATAGAAATTTAAGTTTTAATCTTTGATCGGTGACTCGATTCAATTGGCGTTAGTTTGAAAAGCGTCGTGT
This sequence comes from Euceroptres primus, assembly GCA_037177015.1. NCBI lineage: Eukaryota > Metazoa > Arthropoda > Insecta > Hymenoptera > Figitidae > Euceroptres > Euceroptres primus. Next base: position 253,184 of record JBAGKK010000027.1, read on the forward strand.
GGTAATTGAAATTCTACTATCATGAATTTCTGCGCGATTGGATCGTGTTCGCAAACAAGAACTTTGTCGCAAACTGATAGTAAATTACTTTTTAGTGACAAGACACTATCGCTTATTGGGATCTCAACTTATTTTTGAACTTATAATAACATTCATTTTCATCAAAGTTAGAATACTCATACAGTTCCTCGATTTTGAAAATTCTGATATCTTCAACAGAATTCGCTAAGTCAAATCGGCAGGTTCAGGATTTCGCAATCCCTTCCTTAGGATTCTAAATGTATTGGTAGATATGTTTATGACCTGTTCTCTTCAGAATAAAGTACGGTTAAACATCAATCAGAGATCCCTGATAGCATTCAGAAAGGTGATTCTAACACCACCAATCTGAAGAGGCACAAGGGTTGAGATTGTTTCAAGAGACGGGGAGGAACAAGAGCCTATGAAGATTGCTTAGTTTTTGTCAAAATAAGAGTGAGTCCATTATCCCGAGGCCAAAAAACCAAAAAATCAATGTCTTCTTGTACCAATCCAAACAACCTATTAAGAGATGAAAGATGTTTCGACAGTTTAAGATCATCAGCATCTTTATGATAACTGCAATGTTTAAGTTTGCCTACCAAGATCAGAAGTGAACAAATTAAAAAGTAGTAATGCACGTCGATCCGAGATGATCGTCTGTCTCGATATATTATATTTGAATTACGAGAACGTTTCGGGTTAATATTCTCAATCATTCATTTGTTATTCCTCGTCTCATATCGTCTTAAATGTCGAGCGAATTCTCGGTGTCAGTGTCATACAGATCAAGGTTACATCTAAGAATATCCAGTATGGAAACGCAAAAAAGGGTTGCAATAGAAGATGATAGACCAGGCAAGTCCGAAGAACCACAATCAGCTTCCTCAAAGTATTGTGAACTTAACTCAATCAATTTAAGAATTTTTAAACTTAAATTATATAATTTTACAATTTCAAAACAAATATCGATGTAAATTTAAACGTTGGATACATTTTCTGTTTGATTAATGCGCAGTTTAAAAGATTACTATGATAATTTCTAATTTTTACTTTTATTAAAATTCCCAAAAATATATAAACCTAATAGATTTCAATTTAACCTTAGTAGCAATGAAAATTTCGAAAAAGGAACTACTTTCCGATCAAAACACAGAAAGCATAACAGGAAATCATTGGAAGAGTTTTTCAATTTCTTTCTGGATGAGGAGAAAGTAAAATGAACAAAATGTAAACTGTGCTCCTTACAAGATTCCTCCATAACCAATATTAAAGCTATTAAAATGAAGGACGGCAACACAACGGGTGTAAAACGTCATCTTGAGAGGATGCATACAAATGAGTTTCAGGAAATCTACATGCTGCACACGTCCAAAAAAGTAATTTTAATTAAAGTTTAAATACCTCATTTTGGTTAAAAAATGCATTAAATATTAAAAATATTAAATATTAAAAATATGAGAATTTATCTTCTCACTTTTATTTTATTTTCATGTGAAACGCCAAACACGTTTTATCACACTCCTTTCTTCACTGAAAAAATATTTTTTTGAATCAAAAATATATATCCTTTATATGGGGAATTATTTCTTAACTGTGCCCAGCACAAAAAATTAATTTCTTGTATGGGGCTCACATTAGAAAAAAAATTTAATTGAAATTTTTTCTTTTAATTTTTAAAAATCCAAAATTTTATTATTTTTTTTAATTCAACCCTTTTTTCTTTTTTTTTAATCTTAAAATAATGCTTGGGATGCTTACTTTCAGATTCTTGAATAGCAAAATGTCGTTCTTACGTTTTTTCTTTTAAATTGAAATTTATGTAACTTGGTATATTCAAAAAATGCTTCGTATGTTCGAAAAAAATTCAGAATTTTTTTTGCATGTGCAGTTTTTGATAAGAAACAATATTCTAAAAACAGAAATTTAAAAAGAAAAATTTTTATTCTAGAAATGTTTGAAAATTTTCAACAATGACATTTTTTTCATTAATTGCGTATTCTTAATGTACAAATAACATCTATACTTATTATATTATGTACATTACATTTAAAGTTTTTTTAGAATATTGT
>JBAGKK010000027.1:255705-282579 GCA_037177015.1 Euceroptres primus
TTCTGACAAATTTTAGCTCTGTCCAAAAGTGACATTCTAGTTTATTAAAATTTCGCAAACTTTTTCCATTTTTTGGAACAGTTATTTTTTCCGGGTAGAATGAACGTCATAAATTAAAATAAATCTTTGAATTTTGCAGCAAATATGATTATATTAAGTTTTAGTTGATCGGGAAAAGTGAAAAACTTGACCGGGAAATGACCGGGAATTTGAATTCTTCTGCAGAATCGCCACCCTGCTCTTATTAATTTTATTCATTTTGGTTTTATAACAAGGCTTTAGCTTCAGCTTCTATCAATTACTTGAGGGAAAATTGATTATAACAGTGATAAATATAAACATAAATAATAAAAATTTATAAACAAATAATTTATAAACAAATTATTTTCACAAATGATCATTGTAGACATTCATTGAAATCGTATTATGTCACTGCTTTCACTGGCGAGATCACTTTTTTTAAATCTAATATTAGATAAAACGTGCGAAAGGCTATCTATAGAATTAAACGTGTGCGATAAGAAGCCAATATATACAGTTAAATGTAAACAGGTACATCGTGTGTGGTATGACTACAATCTGGTTTTTTCCAAACTCGGTATTATGAAGCTTAATGAATAAATTATAGTATATTACACGCGCTGTTGGAATTACAAGTATTTTCCTATGTTTTAGAGAAATGCTTCAAATATTCTTTTTTGAGCATCTGAAGGTGAAATTAATTCTTGCGGTCCCTTTTCCGACAAAGCTCACTGTTGATAAACAGAAGTGTTATACAGCACAGTATTTTTCACAAAAATTTATCTAAAAGCATTGCACACATTTTGAATAAAAAGAATGAATTTTTAAAATATTTTAGATGTTTTTTTTAAAGTAAGATAAATAATAATTTTTTACTCAATCTAAATATAAGTCTAAATTTCCTTACAGTCATCGTCAGTTCCAAAACCAATGTGTTGACAACTCTAAAACCATAATACTCTATTCTGTTTTAGAGAATGATCAGTTTTTTTAAAAAAGGCATCGTTCATGTACACTCATCCCTAGATTATGGGCCAGGCTCGGGGGTAGACGGTCCAAAATCTAATGCTATTAAACTCCAGTTTGAACCGGATTTAAAGCGACGAGCGAACGTCTGGCGGCTCTGACTGCCCGAGCGATGGCGCCGTCGCGGGACGCTCAGGGGCGGGGGACAGAATCAGCGAAGCGTGAACGACCATGAAGATGGCTCACAATCTAAGGGCCCATAATCTAGAGATGAGTGCACTTCATGTACTTCAAAAACAAATTGTACATGAACGATGCCTTCTTTAAAAAAACTGAAGTTAAATCATCCCAGTGGACATAAAAATTTCAGTACACCTTTAAGACAAACTCTTAAACGTTAAATTCATTCTTGGAATTTTCCTCTTCTCTACTGGCGCGAGTTCCCCTTGCAGGGAGGTGACGGGTTTATAATAGTTTTTAGGGGAGTTAGTAAATGTGGCTCTGAAACGATAACTCGATATATGGATTGAACAAGAATTTTCAGAAGAGAATGAAAAAATTTCAACTTGAAAATAAGTTCGAAAAATTAAAAAACTGATACTGCAAAAAGTTTTTGGAAACTACAACTTTCACATCAGACTATTTGATTTGATAAAAGCCTTAGAAATATGTTGTGTCAGGTCGATGAAGAGCATATATCAAGCAGCTTATCGATCTGACATGGGCTATATTAGTAATCAAAACATGAAATGGAAATTGAATTTTTCAGCATTCAAAATCAATAAAAATAAGTTAGCAAAACATTGACTTTAAAAAGAGCCAATTCAGTAATGTACAATGCAGATGCGTAATACCTCATTTTTAAAATAAATTCCTCCGATTAGTTAACAGTTTCAAGCTTATTGATTTCAAAATAAAATAAAGGTTCTGATATTCCTATACATCTCTGCAAATTTGCAGACCTTCGAGTCAATAATAAAAGAAATATGAAAAATATCGTCATTCATAAAATCTAAACTAAACATCTTCACGAATATTTCCATTGTACGTTCGGCGCCACTCTTAATACGTGTAAGTACATATTACACAAATGCGAACTATACCAAATCAACTTTAATTTGAAGTCGTATTTAACAGCTGCTCTTTGAAACATGGTTAGGGTCATAAATATGTGTCCAATGGAGATTTGTTTGTTCGTGACGTTCATCGATGTCGCAAAGTGGTGCCATATTTTCTATAGCATCTTATCAGTGAACAGATGTCAGTTACCTTCTCATAAAACAGAAAATTTCTCTTTGGCATCTGATTTCTGTGTATCCAGTTTGCTCCATGAAGACCCAAGGAAAAGACGTTCCGGCTATGGAAACATCAAAAGAGCATGGCAATCGTCTGCTTCAATACGCTTGTGCTCTAAGTGGTAAATACTAATTATTTATAGAGTGCAGTGGATAAAATAGGGCCTCTAAAATCATTAAATAATATTTATAATCATTATATAATAAAGATAAAAACTTAACGTTCAAGAACAAACTGAAAAATTTCATGCAACCAAATTTGGACAGATTCAAAAAATATATAATATACATAGTATATACAATATAGTATATATAATATATATAATACATATCAACATATCATTATATAATATTTATAATCATTCTCTTCTACATTTGCATATTATATTAAGAATAAAAGATTTCAGAATTGTTTGAATAATTTCTAAGATCGCCAACATGGATCCTTTTCAGTTGCAATTTCTCAAAGTACAATGTTAAGTGTTAATGGTATTTCGCCCCCTCCCACCCCTTGCCAAAGGGTGAAATATATATTTTTTGAAAACGTGCGCTGATAAAAGTGATGTATGTTATGGGGTATTATTTGCCCCATAACGGGAACCAAGAAAAAATCAGTTTTAAAAATCGCGGACTGGGCTGTGCTTCCGAAAAGCGTGTACCTCCAATTCAGTTGAAACTTCGTATATCATTGTATTTCGATGTGCTGACCACGAATATGATTGCAAAAATATGCAAAAGCCTTATTTTTAAGGTCGATCCTTGAAAAAACATTTTAAAATAAATTTTCATTCTTTTAGTACTATTTCGATAACTGTTGGTTTTACAGACAAAAGTTGTAAATGAAAACTGTAGCCCATGATAAGATGCATATTTTATGTTGTATACATTTTCCCTTTAAAACCACTTGTTTTCAGGCAAAGTGAGGCCAAGTGTCAAAAAAAAAAAAAAAAAAAACTTTAAAAAGCGTGTCCGTCCTAGAAAGTAAACACATCGCAAACTGATGTATTTTGATGCTCTAATTACAAATATGATAGATGAAGGTGGCAACTAACATTTTGAAAAATGCAATAAATTGCCCTATAACACAAAAACTCATTCGGAACTGGAACGAAAATGTCGAATTTTACCATCTTTATCAGAAATTCAAATTTAGCGACCCGAAAAACTACCTATTAGTAACTTTAATAGAAATCGAACAAATTTATTATATTTTTCAAAATTTCGGAGACCATATTGGATCCACCATTTTTAATATTACAATTCTAACCTCAAATTCGTACTCAGCGACCTGAAATTTTTGTTCCTTGCTCTTCTTTTAAATCGGTAGTTTTTTAGGTTACAAAAACAATCAATGACAAAATTTCTAGGTGTTACAATATACATTCTATTTTTTTTAAGAATATATAAAGAAGCTCAATTCTGTTTCTCTGTTCCCTGCGCGATTTCCACAATTTGTTTTTTAATAAAAATATTGTTGATTTTTCTCCTTATTTCCTTTCTTTTAATTAAAATTTCTACTTCGTTCAAAATTGGCATATAGTTAGTAATGAAAGTTTGTCCTTTCGTGCTTTTACTTAACAATCCTCGGTTTTGTTTCAATGGAGAAATTTTCTAATCTCCATTTGTCCATTTTGATGGGGATCTTGTATGCAACATGGAAAAAAACTTACCCCAGACAGTCCTTTATTGCAGCTTCTATTTCAGTCCACCATTCTTTGTTGATATCCATACATTATTATGAAATTAAATTCAACGTGAAATGTAAGAAAAAATACCAATTTGCGATATAATGCCTTATTTCCAGTTTTTAAAAAATATTTAAAAATAAATAAATTACTATTATGTATAATTTTAAGATATAATTATAAATATTATACAATCATAAATAAGATAACATTTTTATAAACCAAAACTTCATGTAATAAGATTAGAATGGCCCTAGTGGTCTAATAGATTACATTTCGAGCTTTGAAATTAAAAGTACCCAATTTTTAAATTTTTATCTTATATATAATAAATCTATTTATCTGTGTTCGTTAATGCTATTTAATTATATTAAAACCAAAATTTAAATCAAACTTTAACTTAAATAGTTGTAAATATTCATTCAAGCTGAAAAATAACAAAATAAAAAAACTGACCCTTTTTGACAATAATTGTTATGAGAAAATTTTTTTTATTCACTGAAATATTCAAACATAAAGATATACTTTATATATAGGAATAATTCAAAAAACGAGTGAACTTTGAAAATCAAACGATTAGCAATAAATTTTAATAAACTTATATTATTATTTAAGTGAATATTTATAGTATTTCCTTTATGAAAAATAGATTTCAACTTTTTAAGCTATTTTTAAGAAACAGCTAGATTTACTTTATAAGATTCTTATTATGGAACTCAAAAACATTAGGATCTAAGTTTAAACTAATATTATACTTAAGTTAAAAAATAAACCATATCTGGCAATATATTGTAATCTTAGTCAATCTTTATCAATCTTGCAATCTTGCAATCTGGTGTTCACGAAAAATCAAAGTAATTAATCTTTCGGCCCCCGATTTTGAAACAGACATTTTTTTACTATTTAATCACTAGAACTATTTTTAAAAGGTATTAGGAACTTTAGAACTATTCAAAAGGAACTCAGAACTTTAAACTAGAACTTCGAACTTTAGAACTTTAGAACTTTAACTTTAAACTTTAGAGTTAAACAAATTTAAACTTTAGAACTATTCAAAAGGAACTCAGAACTTTAAAAAAACTGAAAATTTTGATAGTGGGGTAAGTTCACAAGCATAACGTAGCTAAAAAATTTATATTGAAACTTCTCACAATTGACACTGCTTCCAGATATCTTTTTGAGTCATCCTTATCATAGACAAGTCACTGAATTTATTTGGAAAATTTAAGAAACTTTAGATAAAAAGTGGCAAAACGCGTTTTTGAGAAAAAACCTCCAAAAATTGTGTACTTCCAATTCAGTAAACACATCGTATTATGATGCATGGATATACGAAGTGTTAACTGAATTAAAAATACACACTTTTCGGAACGACAGTTCAGTCCGCGATTTTCAAAATTTACTTTTCCTTGTTTCCTGTATGGTAACTGCCATATATCATGCATCGCTTAATTAGTGCGGCAAACGCTTTCATAAAAAATATATTTCATGCTTTGACATCGGGGGACCGAAATACTATTATCTTAACATTGTCCTTTTCCAAATCAAAAACCATACTTTTATTTTTTGTTCATTAAACTCACTGAATCCTCAAGAATCAATTCCGGCGTAAAAAGCCTTTTCAAAATATTATGCAACGTAGTTGTAATTTGTTTCACAATAAAGTTGTCACACACCTGGCTCCTGGGTCGAATAGGTTTGACTAAAATGAACGCAAAATCGGTAAAGGGGGTTCGATTTGTATTCATCCACAGTGCCAAAATCCGTTTCAATTAAAATCCTAGCTGTTCGAATTCGCTAGATGTACGATTACTTTAACCTGCTGCGCGGTTAAATGTCTGATAGTTTTTTTTTACTAATTTGCAATGAAAATATTAATTTTATCCAAAAATGTTTCAAACAAAAGTTGCATGTTTTTGAAAAAACTGTGTATTCTTGTTATTTTTCATTATAATCAAAATTTTGCCAAAAAATGGCAAAAATCATTGAAATTTCAAAAAAATCCTTATTTAATTCAAAATTTGTATTTTAAATAATGAAATAATTTTTAAACCTTATGATTATATTTAATATTTTATATTAATTTATATATCAATTTTTATTTACAATTACAGCGTGATAATATCTTATATTAAATATAATACAACAACGAACTTACAATGTTTTTTTTTAGTTACACATCACGTACTGATAGAAAATTTTACATGTACTTTTGCACAAATTTTGTTCAATTAAATGTTGCGAAGAGAATTCGACTACAGTTTTTTTCAGATTCAATAAATACCTTTCATTGTCAATCACATTGATTTTATATCGATTCCAATAGTTTTTTAGAAATACGTTATGAATTGCTTCACCAGATTGTTTTGACCATATACCAAGACCATTTTGACCCAAATAAGTCAAACACTGCGATAAATGTTTTAAAATTACATGAATTTTTAATGTCTCGGTTACTCCTGTACGATAGAAAGATATTTCCAATTCTTTAACAAGTTTCTCACAATCGGAATCCACTTGTCTGGTTGAAAAACAAGCATTGACAAGTTTGTCCATAGCCTTAAAGGAAGGAACGAATTGTACTAATTTTAAAGGTCCAACTTCGACACAAATTTTGGATTTTAAAAGTTCGTCGGGATTCTTTAATAGTTTTCTGTACGCGTTGCCTTCAAAAGCTTCTCCTTGATAATTTTTAAAGATAACGCATAAACTTTTAGGCCAAAGCGAAGCTCGTTCTCTTCCCAAAAGAGGCACTAGTCCTTTCCAGAAGAGATAGTTTACGAAACCCATTAAAACTTGCAATTCTGGAATGATGCATTTTTACAGCACGCAGGTGTCATCGTCTTCATCAAACAATGGTGCATTCACAGTGCTATGACACTTTTTAGCAAGCTTTTTGTCTTTATTCAGGGAAACAAACTTTTTGTAATCTTCTCGCAAATCACCAAAAGTTTTCAAATTATTTTCGCAATGACAATTTTCAGTCACCTCGCTCAGAATCGGAAGTTAACATGCTTTGCAATGAACTATTCACTTCTCCATTACTTCTTAAACATTGTAGAGGCACATAACAATATGGGCAGGGAAAAGAAGCTGTTGCTGTTTGCTGTACATTTGCAATTAATAAGAACTTAAAATCACACGCAAACTTGTATCGTATTTCGTTAAGTTTCGTTAAATCAAATATGAGTTTGACGTTGTCATATGTTTCTTTTACGAATGGAACCACGCATAATAGTATTAATTTATGAACGCTAGTAATTTTTTCTTTTATCATCTGAAAATTCGTCTGAGTAATCTTCGGGAAGTACAGTCATGCAAAGCTTAAAAAATCCTTGCCCACTATCAGCCATCACTTTGATCATAACGTTACCAATAATATTACGATGATCTATTACATCGTCTAATAAATCAGGAGAAATTGCCCACATAACCGGTCTCATTTGCTTGTAAGTCTTATCAGTACCAGTATTGAACTCATATCTTCCTTCGCTGTACAATTTACCTAATGTCTTAGACTTTTCAGATAGATATTTTATAATATGGGCAGGTATTGCTTTTTTTCTAACATTGCATCTCAGAAAATTTGTAAATTTTTTCATATGGTTCAAGGATAATCCATTCATGGTTCGAAAATCATCCAAACTTTTTTTAGTAAACGAATTCGAAATGTTGGATTTTAATTTACCCAAAGTAATGTTAAGTTTTGAACCTTATGTACTTAACGATAATTAAGAAGTTTTACTACTTTGTTCACTCATGTTTAATTTTTTTAACCAATTAGTAATAATTTGTTCTTGATGTTTTTGTGGTAGCTGTTCCATAAAACTATTTACATTTTCGCGAGCACTTATTGCACTTATCTCATCACAAGTGTGTTGTTTTTCTTTATTTAATGTAGTAAAACAATTTTTACATATCGTAATTGATTGTGATTCTTTAGCTTGACTTTCTTTGGAGTATTTTTCATTTGAAACATTGCCAAATAAACCATTAGATTCATCGATTTCAAATCATAATTTTCGCTTATGACTAACACCTCTTTTAATTTTTTCGTGACCTTTATTGCTTTCAGACATATGTAGCAGTTACATAAATCTCCAGTAGCTTGAGTCGATTGAGTAAGGTGTAGATCTTTATAATTGGGCATTTCTTGTAAAGGCCGTTTAAAGATTTCTTTTCGTGCTCATTAAGCGTTAGCTTACATGTAATGCAAACACTTATCCGAAAATGGGAATCCGTAATATTGAAATAGGAGTTAATCAATTTTTTAATTAGATTTTCATATCGAGAAGTTATTAAAAAGTAGTCTGACTTAAAAAGTAGTCTGTTTTTTCCTAACACAATTTTTTTCCACAAGGTGCACAAATTTTTGCTCTATTTTCTTCGTGTAGATTTTTAGGAGGCATAGTTTAAACATGTATACACTACAATTCACAATAGAAAATTGTTATTATTGCATACACTGATGGTATCGTTATATGTATTGGTCTAGTAACAGTTTAACGTTGAACCTTTATATACAAAAAGAAACTCATAAGGTTATGGTAATGTTTCAAAATAAGATATCTAATTGATTTTTCAAACACAAAACACGCTCGAAAGTTTATTTTTTTATTTTTTAAGTCATTCTGTACCAGTACGTGATGTATAACTAAAAAAAACATTGTAAGTTCGTTGTTGTATTATATTTAATATAAGATATTATCACGCTGTAATTGTAAATAAAAATTAAAATAATAAATATTAAATATAATCATAAGGTTAACAAATTATTTCGTTATTTAAGATACAAATTTCAATTAAATAAGGATCTTTTTTGAAATTTCAATGATTTTTGCCTTTTTTGGCGAAAATATTGATTATAACGAAAAATAACAAGAATACAAAGTTTTTCTTTTTCCAAAAACATACAACTTTTGTTGTAGCTCTGCAGCTTTTTGATACCATAAGTTTTTCGGTGAAAATCGTACCAGAAATAAATTGCCTCTAGTGTTTTTCTCGTCCACCATCAATAGTTTAATTTTTTACACACACTGACTTAAAAGACTGACAAACTAATTTATAATATTTTCCAATTATGATTGCAGTTTCCTTGATAGTCATGGAATGTGGAGTCAGCTTAGCTTGGACGTCGCCAACATTGCCGTATCTGAAGAGAGTGGGTTCAGAGATTCCCATAACAGAAATTCAGGGTGCCTTATTAATATCCATATATTTCCTTGGCTGTCTGTTCGGTTGTCTTGTAAGCCCTTGGATAATGAACAAATATGGCCGCAAGCACAGCTTTCTAATTTTCACTGTGCCCGTGATCATTGGATGGATAATGATTAGCTCAGCAAACAATTATATCACTCTGTGCATAGCGAGACATATAATCGGATTAGGTGACGGAGGTCTGCTAGAATTTATCTCCATATACCTAGGTGAAATCACGGAAAAGAACATCAGAGGTAAGCTCTCGATAATCACAAAATCGGCGATGCTGGTCGGGATATTCTACGAAAATGCAATAGGCACTTACTTACCATTCAAAACTGCAAACCTAATATCGGTTTTCATACCAGTGCTATTCGTTATCACGTTTTTCTTCATGCCTGAGTCACCTTATGTATACATGATGCGAGATAGAGAGAAAGATGCAATGAGATGTTTGATGAAGCTGAGAGGATTTAAACAACCGGAATCGGTGCAGGCAGATCTCGATGTGATGAAGAAAGCTGTTTTGGAAAGTCAAGAATGTAAAGGTCATTCATTAAGTGAACTTATCTACAATAAGAGCAATCGCAAAAGGCTACAGATCCTTCTCATGGCTAAAGTAACTAGGCACGCTGCCGGATCAGTTGCCATCTTAACATCACTACACGAAATTATGAAAAACAGTGGAAATTCTCATAATGCTGTACTTTATGTATGCGCATGTAAAATAGCAGCTAGTTTTGCAAGTTCACAGTTAATAGATAGACTCGGTAGAAGGATACTCTTTTTGAGTTGCGGAATTTTATGCACCCTTTCTCTTGGATCATTGGGTACATATTTCTTTTTACAACTATATCTGAATTATAATGTTTCTTCCATAACGTGGCTACCGGTACTTTCTCTAATTACCTACGAAATTGGTTATTATATGGGAATCAGTCCAGTAGGATATGTTTTACAAGGAGAACTATTTCCTTTGAAAGTAAAAGGAACAGCTGTTGCCATTGCATCAGTCACGGAACAATTTTTGAGTTTCGGAGTTGGATTTGGATTTCCTCTACTAAACCACCTAATGGGAATGTATACAAGTTTCTGGTTCTTCTGCATATGCTGCATCACAGGCACCTTACTAGTTTTTTATAACACACCAGAAACTAATGGCAAGACCTTGGAGGAAGTAGAAGCATTGATCAACCCGTCGAAAGAAAAAACTGTAGTTAAGCCATTGTTAATGACGTCTAAATGAGGGAATATTTCCTATCTGTCGTGACGCCAGACATGAAACGTCAGGTACCTATCTATAGGTGGAACGTAATCTTTCGAGATAAGAAACTTTATCAAGTGGCTTAAAAAAAGAATGTCTGAAAATAGCGTGACATTGTAAACAACGTTATCTTCAACGACATTATGCCACTAGAGTTCTTAGATCGATTATAAGAAGATGGGAAACAAACAGTGGAGAGATCTGACGCTTGTATTTAGTGCGTAATTGATGACGCAAAACGTTTTCACCTTTGAGGACTCTCTCAATTCTGAGTGAATAGGTACTATGAGGAAATAATGTACATCGATCATAACTATATTTATTCCTTGTAGTGGGAGATTAGGAATTAGAGAAGGAAGTATTGTTTAATGAAGATACCTGTAAAACAGGGTCTAGCTTTCTGCAAAGTTTCTGCTTTACTTTCAAGATTGGCTGCTCTGTCCTATCAATCTGAACTTCTCCCTCTTGCGCGGACATTTACATGGCACTAGCTACTGCTACATATACACAGGGACGAGTTGCCTCGAGGCCAGAATTGAAACCACCTCATTACCACTGAGGGCGGCTGCCGTCGGAGAATCCGTTTTGCGAATATTGGAGGTAATGTCGCGAGTGGTTTTATACAACACCCGAACCCAGCGTTCAGCCTCCGGCTACAGTTCCTCGTATTACGAAGACTCTGATGAAAAATGGAAATAGCGATTTGTTCAGGATATAATACCTAAATGGCCAAGGGTCTCTAGCGATTGTATACCAACATTTAACCAAGTTTTTTTATTATTCTGAATGCAATTTTCTGTTAATAATTAAGTTTGTTTGACTAAGTCTGTATCGATTCGACATCCCAGATAACATAACTTCAAATCAAATGTATGAAATAGAAAGTGTTAAGGATACTAGATCATTATATCTTATTATTGAGCGATTATTGCTAGCGATATGATTGTGAAAAATTAAACCATGAATCTGTTTCAGGTAACGAACACATACGGGTTTTAATATTGTATTCAGCCAAATTTTTTAATTGCATACCATATCCATTAATCCCGATTGTGGAATACCTTGTTATAGAAACCGACGAAGCGATAAAGACATATCAAGCCTTGCATCTGACAGTGTTTTGAACAAGAGTGGAATGTAATTATGTAAAATACGAATTAAGTTAATGCCATGATTAACCGAGACTGAGATTTCTGGGCAGCAAGAAGGAAAAAGGAGGTAAACGTGGAAAGGTCTTGGGAGCAGATGACACGTTCGCGTTGGTGCGATAAGAAAATGGGGGCCATAACACGCTCCGCGAAGATGCCCGCATTACGAAACACGACGAAGCTCCGGCAATTGCCTTTACGACGCTGTGATACGGCCTCAAATGTTCTATGTACCTAGCATAACAAGAACAACCCCTTCAGCTATGGGCTGTAACAACTTTAATTGAATGTTTGTCATTACGCTGACGATGTTGCTGCTGGAGTCACAAGCCTCCTAGACTTTCTGCTTTAGCACCGATCTGTTGATAAAGCATAACGCAATTTTGGCGCGAGTTTACGTTGCTTTACCCGTTACTGTTATGTGAGATTCCTGGTGAATTAAGCTCATTTCGTGCGAATCATATTAGAGTAAAATTATGCTGCGTAATAGGAATCTTGTAAAAGCGTTTTTAATAGGAGTCACTGGATGGATGTTATTAGAAATTTGCAAACAGACAATCACGAATCAGCATTTTGATCAGCATTGCAAATTATTTTTTACAGTTGAGTTATAGTTTTTCAACTTTTTCGCGTTTCGAATTAAATATCCACAAATTACTTAAGGTTAATTTCAATAACTTGCAATCCTCTTTTCTCCTCCGTAAGATTTTTTTCTGTAGCATAAGGTATCCAAACCTTGCCAACAATTGGCCAACACATCATGTCAACACATCATGAACACACATCACAACACACATCATGAAACAAATGAAAACTGCCTATTATGCACCGTTCTGATGCGATTTTCAGACTTAATGTAAGTTGATTTTTCGGGATTTCGTGTTTTAATACTTTTTATATACAAGAAATAACTGGACGTGTCCAAAACGCTAAAAATTTTACGTACTTTATGGATGATCTTTTACAGCATAGTGAGAATGTGTGAAAATTGTCAGGACATGTTTTCTCTTGTTACTTTAATGAATAGTCATCAGTTCGAATTGTTCATAAACTTCGTTACTCACGTCTCTCTTGATTCACACGAAAGCTGAGAAAGTATTATTTATTGTTACGAAAAGGTTAGAAATATTGTAAACAGTTGAAAACTACATCAAGAGAAACGTGTCTATGTTGCAGTTGTGTATAGTTGTCAACTGTATGCAACGTTTTGATTCTTTGGGATTTAAAGTGTTGGACATAATATAATCAAGTATTTTCCCGTAAACTGATTTCGACTTCTTAAACTGTCTATTTGACACAAATTTGTCTGTATTGTTTAATCTTTAATGTATGGTGTTGTATAATAAAAATTCATTTGATATATATATATATGACACTTTTACTTATTTCACATTAGCCAACAAAAAACATTTACCTACGTCAAAAAGACTGATAAATTTTCAGTACGCAGATAATATAAAGAAAGAAATGTTTTTTAATTAACACAAAACTTCGATTCTCCAAATATTTGGATTCAGGGTTCGTTTTCTTTTTCTGCCACGTAAATTAGGATTTTGAATCCATGCGAGATTGAATCAAATCCAATCTAAACACAAGACCTCTAAAAAAAGTTGCAGAGATATGAACATCGGCAGTCATTAAGCAATTGTAGTGATAGCATAGAGTGATTAATGAATAATCTTGTATTATAAAACTACAATTCAAAATTACTATCTTTGCTTCTTTTTTTATGCAAACATTTACTTCGATATTCAATTCATTATGATATACCAAGTTGTCAAATAAGACTTAAAGTTTACATAAAGCTTAAAGTATAAAATCATATTTCACAAATGAGACACTATCTACGGCCCGTCTGCTCCGTCTACCTTCGATAATAGAAAAATGGAACTTCTGTATAAGTTCTTTTTGATTTAAAATTGATTATAAATCATTCAAGTTTCAAGAAATTTTTAACAACTTATATCTTCAAGGAGCCAAAACGAATTGTCTTATATAATTTACGCAGGAGGGAAAGGAAATTCCATTTTACTACCTTCGGCCAGTAAAGAATGGACTTGTAGGGCATATTGGCAATTTCAATCGAGGAGAATATTTTCCACCAAGAAACCCCTCCTCCAACCCTATCGCGGTCAAGATGGCGTTACGTATACAGTGTGCTGCACCTTATATTAGCATATAAATTCTTAGCTCCCAGCGACACTCTGATTTATACACTAAATATGCCTCCTCATGATTCCCTCCCCTATTTCATTTTGAAAAATATTCACGCTGTGAGAATACTCAATTTCGTTGAAAAATTATATCACTTTTCATTTCTATGACATATTTTAAATTAAGAGGGTGAGTCGTGATGGGAAATGGTAACGGTTTACTAAATTGTAATCAGTTGTACGCGACGATAAATATGATAATAATAACTCGGAATTAAAAATCCCGTAAGCTGGTAATAATTCAAGATCCAGGGTGTATCAAGGCGAATAAGCATAAATGAATAATTGCATGATAGATAATTTAATGTGGTCACTGCGTGACCCGCACCACTTCCTCTGTACCGATTTGCCTCTCTGACTCTCAACGTAATTTACGTCATGTTTGGGCAACGTTTTTTAAAAAAACTGTCTTCAAGCGGAAATAAAGCATGAATTTTAGATACAGTAAGTAACATATTTGTATATTGTGTATATTTTATATATAAGACTAAATCTGAAGGAACCAATTTTTGATTTCTGTACAATCTAGTTATGTAAGTCGTTTATGCATATCAGGCCATTATCTCACCGTTCAGTCAATGTTAAAATATGTATGGAATCGAGTTGAGCTACAGAAACAAGGTTAGAACGTTACGAAGTGTTCCAGCGATGAAGCTGTTATGAAGCTATTTGCATCATATCAAGCTGAACCCACAAACTGCAATCTCTTTTTGTAAACCTATTTTTGTTCATCACTTTTAATGTAACTTCGTTTCTTCGAGAAATTAGTTTGTCACTATTGTACACAAATTTTGTGTACCGATTTAAATTATTCAAGTGAATTAATATTATTTAAATATATAAAAGAGATCTAAATTATCATTTTCGTCATTATATCAGTTCTTTTCAGAAATTAGAAATTTAAATATATATTATTTCAACCCTAGAATTTCATAATATTTTTTTCTCAGCATTTTCGCGTATTCCACAGGGGTCTCAACTGCATAGTAAAAACTTAGTTTTTTCGCTTTGGCCAAGAAATTCAGCTTAAAAGAAAAAAAAAACCGAATAATCGATAATTCAGTAAACGGGTTAAGAATTCAAAGAAACAAAAGGAGACTATGTCAAATGAAGAAAAAGAGTTAACTTCAGAGTTGCAATTGAACCGCTGCATCGTAGAAGGGGCTATAAAAATTCTTGGTCCGAGCGCTATTGACTCTCACCGCTTTTGTAATTTTCTTCGAACTTTCATTTCTGGAAATTTACAGGTGCTTTATTTTCTTTGATATCAAAAAATATTTCTAAAATTGTAATTTTTACGTTATCAGGATCCGCTTGTGCTGTGACCAAGAAAATGTATACCCTCTTCTACGAATCGGTGGTTCAATTGACAAAATTTTGATCATTGCAACTCTGAAGAACAAAATAAGACGAAGTACATAAAATGAATAAAAAGAATCGACTTTAGAGTTGCAATTGTCAAAACTTTGACAACTGCAATCGAATCAACAACCTGCTTGTATTTTCAGATGTTACTTGTTTTTTATTTGTTTTGTACCTAACTTGATAAAGAAAAAATGAAAAAACAAGTGACTTCTGAAAATACAAGTAGGTTGTTCTTGCATCTAATCACCCAATTGCAACTCTGCAACAGGTTCAGAAATCAACGAAATAAAAGAAGACTAGGTAAAATGAATAGAAATATTCGACTTCAGAGTTGCAATTGTCAAAATTTTGATCATTGCAATTCTGAGTAACAAAATAAGACGAAGTACGTAAAATGAATAAAAATAATCGACTTTAGAGTTGCAATTGTTAAAATTTTGACAATTGCAACTCTGAAGAACAGAAGAAGACTACGTCAAATGAATAAAAAGAATTAACCTTAGAGTTGCAATTGGTAAAAGTTTGACAACTGCAATCGCATCAACAACCTGCTTGTATCTTCAGATGTTACTTGCTTTTCATTTGTTTTGTACCTAACTTGATAAAGGACAAATGAAAAAACAAGTGACTTCTGAAAATACAAGTAGGTTGTTCTTACATCTAACCACCCAATTACAACTCTGCAACAAGTTCAGAAATCAACGAAATAAAAGAAGACTAGGTAAAATGAATAGAAATATTCGACTTCAGAGTTGCAATTGTCAAAGTTTTGATCATTGCAATTCTGAACAACAAAATTAGACGAAGTACGTAAAATGAATAAAAAGAATCGACTTTAGAGTTGCATTTGTCAAAATTTTGAAAATTGCAACTCTGAAGAACAGAAGACGACTACATCAAATGAACAAAAAGAATCAACTTTAGAGTTGCAATTGTCAAAACTTTGACAACTGCAATCGAATCAACAACCTGCTTATATTTTCTGATGTTACTTGTTTTTCATTTGTTTTGTACCTAACTTGATAAACGACAAATGAAAAAACAAGTGACTTCTGAAAATACAAGTAGGTTGTTCTTGCATCTAATCACCCAATTGCAACTCTGCAATAGATTCAGAAATCAACGAAATAAAAGAAAACTAGGTAAAATGAATAGAAATATTCGACTTCAGAGTTGCAATTGTCAAAATTTTGATCATTGCAATTCTGAGTAACAAAATAAGACGAAGTACGTAAAATGAATAAAAATAATCGACTTTAGAGTTGCAATGGTCAAAATTTTGACAAATGAATAAAAAGAATTAATCTTAGAGTTATGCAATTGGTAAAAGCTTGACAACTGCAATCAAATCAACAACCTGCTTGTATTTTCAGATGTTACTTGTTTTTTATTTGTTTTGTACCTAACTTGATAAAGGACAAATGAAAAAACAAGTGACTTCTGAAAATACAAGTAGGTTGTTCTTGTATTCAACCACCCAATTGCAACCCCGCAACAGGTTTAGAAATTAACGAAACAAAAGAAGACTACGTAAAATGAGTAAAAGAATCGACTTCAGAGTTGCAATTGTCAAAATTGACAATTACAACTCCGGAAAACAAAATAAGACTAAGTACGTCAAATGAATGAAAAGAATCGACAAGTTTCAAAATTTTGACAATTGCAACTCTGAAGAAAAAAAAAGACTGCGTCAAATGAATAAAAGGAATAAAGATTCACTGAACTTCAGAGTTGATTCTGAAGTTGATTCTTTTTATTCGTTGTCGAAATTTTGACAATTGCACCTTTGAAGTTGATTCTTTTGACTTATTTGACGTAGCCTATTTTTGTTTCTGTTCCAGAGTTAAACTGTGAAGTTGACTCTTTTTATTCATTGTCAAAATTTTGACAATTGCATCTCTGAAGTTGATTCTTTTCACTCATTTGTCGCAGTCTTCTTTTGTTTCGTTGAATTCTTAACCAGTATAATACTCAACCGAATAATCGATTATTCCTTTTATTTCATTCTAGCTGAATTTATCGACCAAAGCGCACAACTCTAGTAAAAACTAGTCATTGCTTTCCATCCGGGATGCTTTTTTGGGCATTCTAATAAAACTTCTAACCAACTTCAGCGAACTTCAGGTTAAAATATCATACCAGAAATAAACTGCAAATCAGGTTTTCAATTGTTTTCATCCACAGATCGTACTTCTTTTATTCGGGATTCACGGATAAAACTGAAGTGGGATGGTTTTGTCGTGTCAACTGTTTTAGTCAGAATTAGTTGTAAAAGGATTTCTAGATATTTCTGTCTGACGTGTATCTATTTATTCAAAATTCAATCTATAGTTCGCTTAAAAAATCCTATATTAGGCGTTTCCAACGCCTGGAGCGATGAAGTGCCTTTCAATCTTGCAATTTTTCATTTCGTATTTTATTCTATCTTGATATAGATCTTCTAAAGCATTCTAACTTCTCGATTGGCTGATTTTAAATTAGTTCCGTTATCGGACCATAATATTTTAACTTTTTCTCTTCGAATGGCACTCCATATAAAATGTGGAAATTTTTTAGGACTTCTATGTAGGTGTCTTCCAGTTTTTTTTTCTAGATTTTTTCATGTCTTTGAATTTTCATTCTCCTGTCATTTTGACACAATTGGTAGAATTCTTGCTGAGTTTTTAAATATTTCATTTCCGCGTAGCTTTTCCATTATATTTCCGTTGCACCAAGAATAAATCCGGCTCGAAGGACTAATCAATGTCGCCAAAATAACCGAACGAATTAATATCTAATCCATATTTTATTTTTTATATAAACGTCTATCAAATTTTTGAACACTCAGGGAAATATTCTCTTACGTTAAAGGGATGTTTTTTAACACAAACGGAATCTCCTAAATTTAAAGTTAAGTGGATTTTCATTTGTCTTAATATGAATCCTTTTGCAGCAGACATAGTCCTCTTGCGACAAACTTCACCTAATCTTGAATCGTGATTCAAAACAAAATACGCAAGAGGATGATTCTTTTGTTTCAAGGAAACTTCTTTTCTGAGAGAATAAAACATAAAGCAAAAGGTGTCGATACCTTTGATTATTTGCATTTTAAATTGATTATTTAAACAGTTCTAGAAGGCATAAGAAGCAAGCGTAACATCCCGGGAATCCTAAGTTCAAAATTCCCGCCAGTCAGGAACTGTTCAGTAGTTTTATACATTTTATACATCATCGTACAATTTGTCATTTATTATGTATTATACGTAGAAAACCTCAAGTAACTCGTCCCTGCTTATCACATTTCAGGCGTGCTTCCAAACGATATATTTTCTGTCTTCTCAGTCGCATATGCGCACGAAGTGTCGGGAAACATCCCATATCGGAGCATATCGCAGCATATCGACGAGAGTTATGTCGTTCGACATAGGGGATGCACAGAAAGGGAATAGATGGGAATCACGGCGCCGGCAGACTTTTGTTTCCAAAGAAGCATAAAAATCACTCCCCGCGGACGTAAAATTTCCTAGGAACCGAGCGCGGCAGACACTTTTATGTGTCTCACATTAATTTACATAATCGAATATAAAATTTGAATATAAACCACATCACAATTGATCATAATGAGTCATTCTACACAAATCTTCGGTATATGATACATATATCAGTCAGATGACTTGAACTGTAATTTGTGTAACTGTGAATGTAGCTTTTAGGCAAATGTAAACAAAAATTTGTTCATGTTGACAAAATAAACGAGTGTCGATATCTATCGGTATTGTATTTTAGCAGTTACTATTGATGTTACCGACCGTTAGTACAGTTAAGTATTTGAAAAGGACATTTCTAGTTTGTAAAAAAATATATTTTTGCGATTCGATGTTTTAAGATTTATTTAAGAATTGAGATATTTTTTCTTTTAAGCAATTTCAAGTTCCCTTCTTTTTCAGGGAACTGTAATCTACTTTATCGATAACGTTATAGATTTTGTAGTTCAAAATAATTTATGTTTTAAACTGACAAAATGAAAAATGAAGCAAATAGTTTAATTGTATTATCTCATATTTTTTCCGGAAAAAAAAAGAAATGAAAGATGTGCATTAAATTTATAATATTAGCTTGCTACCTTAACAACTGAAGGTTTTTAACTCGTCTGTCGAGAATTAGAGAAGGTAAATTGTACATTTATTTAATGTCAAAATAATCTGCTGGGAGTATTGCAAACAATTCTTGAAAGTACGCTAAGTATAGATTTCAATATTAGGAAATATTATCAAAAAATTTTAACTTTCCTGAACTACTATTTTATCGTATAATGGTAACTTGTACCTAGAAAAAAATTGTATGAATAATTCCTTTATCATAAGTTACTGTTATGATAAAATCTAAGTTAACTCTTAGCTCTCGTTATATGGTGAAATTTTCCTCTCGACGATTTGAGTTTGAATTGCGCAACAAATTTGAATTCAGACTTAAATTAGATTTGAATTGTGTTTCAAAAGTTACGAGAACAAGATGTGGGAAATTGTGATACATAAATACATATACACCTGCTTTTATTTTCAAATATATAATTATCTTAATTACAGATTTATACACAAATATCCATCAATCGATGCCAATTACATTAAATTTCATCATTTTGAAGCATAATCTGTATGTGGTACATATATACTTGTTACAGTTATGAAGCTTAACTTCGGCGACAACTGGGCTCAAATTTCATTACTTTATGTATATGAAACTGAATATAATGCTTTAAGATGATTCAAAAAATGAAAGTTTTAAAAATTCAAGGGCAAAATATATCTTTAACTTTTTTGAATATAAAAAAGGCTGAACCAAAGTAAAAAAATATTTGGTCGGGGCCCCTACGAAAAAATATGACAGCCTTTACGAAAAAATATGCCAGGAAAATAATGATACGAAGCGTATCGTTTTTTCCTGGCGTTTTTCTGTCATTTTCCATCGTCTTCCCTGTAAAAAATTTTCGGGCCCCTACGAAAAAATATGACAGCCTTTACGAAAAAATATGCCAGGAAAATAATGATACGAAGCGTATCGTTTTTTCCTGGCGTTTTTCTGTCACTTTCCGTCGTCTTTCCTGTAAAAAATTACAGGAAAAATATGACAGAAATAATGATACTTCTGGCATTATTTTCCTGATATACTTTTTCGTAAGGGAGGAAAATAATGACACGAAACATGTCGTTATTTTCTGTCATTTTTTTCGCAAGAATGACAGGAAAATAATGGCAGGCGTCATTTTTCATCAATGACAGGAGTGCTATTTTTTCCCTTTCATTTTTCTGTCATTTTCTCTAGTTTTCCCTGTGGCCATGAAAAAACGACAGAAAAAAATGACACGCCTGTCATTATTTTCCTAACATGCTTTTTCATCCAGTTCTAAGAAAGTGCAGAGGAACTTTATTTTCATGCAGAGAAAAAGTTATCTTAAAACAAAAGCGTCATCAATCCTTTTGCTTCTTTTGTTTGGAACCTCGTGAATATTTTTTTGACACAAACAGAATTATTTTTCTACAAGATTGGATGAAATTTGTTGCAAGAGGATTACGTTTTCCGCAATAGGATTCCTTTTGAGACAAATGAAAATTCTTTTAACCTTTTTAAGAAGAGATTGTATTTGTGTGTTATACGAATAATAACTTTATCCATGAAAAACTTTTGACTAGGCTGTGCGCTTTGGACGATAAATTCAGCTAAATAGAAAAAAAACAACTAATAGAACGAAAAAAATTAGTAACCGAATAATTGGTAAACCGGTTAAATAAATCAACGAAACAAAAGAAAACTACGTAAAATGGTTAAAAAGAATCAACTTCACGTTTTAACAACTGCAACTCTGAAGCTGATTCTTATTTTCATTTGATGTCGTCTTCTTTTCTTTCGTAAATTTTTTTAAACCGGTTTACCGATTATTCGTTTTATTCATTTTATTCGTTTTATTCATTTTATTCGTTTTATTTTCATTTTAACTGAATTTGTCAGCCAAAAAGTGCACATCCCTACATTTAAAACTGATGAAAAATTGAGTTTAGAACAAAAAAGAAAAAGAATAACGATTAATTGAAAAAACAATTTTCTCTTAAATAAAATGTTTACGGTTTTTCAAAAACTAATTTTCGAAAAAAGGTCAAGAGAGCAAAATTATTATTCTACAATATTTCTACAATAGACTTACAATTTGTCTCTCTTGAGCTCCTCCTAGCATCTCAGGCAGTTAAAAAAAAATCAAGAGAATAATTTTCCATATTCAAGCATCTTTGAATTCAATATATTCCCTGCTAGATGTGTGGGATATTGGATATTAGAATTCCATTTTTTCCAACTAAACATTGGCGGCCCCACGATGAAACTCACACGACTTATAAAACTCGTTTAAAACTCATTCCTTTGTATAAAAGATTTGAAAAATTAAGGAAACAATATTTTCAAGAATTCGTTTACAAATTTTGTTTTTTGAACGAGTACAAACTTTTCAAATTTTTTTGTCCTAGGCATTCCGGAAAAAAATAAATTGATTAATTGGCATCAAGCTGCTATAAATAAATAAAACAAATACAAATTTTTTTAACGATATAAATAAAACGAACACAAATTATTGTATTTTAGTCACATCCTGATCCCATTCCTGTACGAAAATTCTTCTTATAACTGTTAACAACTGACTACACCATTGTCTGAAAGATAATAATTTTTTTAATATAACTACTTGAGTTCAGTAATAACCACACGTCCTTCAGTAGAGTTTCCTTAAGCAATAATTCCTTGCTAGTGCACTCACGTGTGTAGTTAATACACTGAAGGTTGGCGAGATTTTGAACTATACTTATCGCAATACACATTGTTATCGTCAACTTTTATCTGTGAACAATCAATTTAATCGACACAAAGGCATTAGTATAATTTATTATACTTTTATTGCCACGCTCATGCAGTCATAGTTAGTGATATGAAGAGCCAGGAAAATGATGTTACAAAAGGAGAGGTTTTGCACGAAAAAGGATGTCCTTCATTACAGTACATTTGTGCCATAAGTGGTAAGTTAAAAAATAAAGTACAATATGCATTTCTTGTTTTAAAAGGATTGAGAGAAATAGGTGCACATTACTTAATTGATGTTTTTATCAATGAAAATAATTTTTAAAAAGATTAAAGTTACTACATTTTCTACTTTCTCTTCTGTCCTCTCTTTACCTCTCGATATTAAATTAACTGAACCCTCAGCACAGTAAAACACTGGTCCTCAATGCAAAGCACAGCAAAATAGTAAAATGTAAACCATAGTAAAACATTGGCCGGATTCTGTCTCCAAATGATGTGCAACAAAAATGAGGCACAAAAATAAATAAAGTCACAAAAAGAGCGTTCAATAATTATGTAAGGGATCAAAGGAATGATGTCCTATTCTCATCTCCCTCAAATTTTTGTCGATCCTATTTTCATCACTCATATTTACTCCTCTGAATGCTTCCAAAACAAATATCAATTGTTCAAATGTTCCCTCTTTAACTCATTATTCAATTAATTGAACCCTCAGCACAGTAAGACACAGGTCCTCAATGTAAAGCACACTGGTCGGATTCTGTCTCCAAATGATGTGCAACAAAAATGAGACACAGAAACAAATAAAAACACAAGGAGAGCGTTCAATAATTACGTAAGGGAACAAAGGAATGATGTCCTATTGTCATCTTCCTCAAATTTTTGTTGATCCTATTTTTATCTCTCTCATATTTTATTTATTTACTTTTTTGAATTTACCCTTTTGAATGCTTTCCAAAACAAATATCAATTGTTCAAAATAAGTTCAAATCATTTTTTTTGCGGATGTAGTCTCAAACAAAATTTGAAATTTCCTGAAGTTTGTTATCCTAATTAGAACTTCAGAGTTCTATTTCAAAGCTTAAAAATTGTTTTCGAAAATCCTAAAATTGAAAACTGGCACCAAAATTTTATTAGCAAATGTTCTTTTTCAGCTTCCCTCGCGGTGATGTCATGTGGCATTCATACAGGTTGGACTTCGCCAGCACTGCCTTTCTTATGGAGCATGAACACTCCGATTAAAGTTACACAGTCTGAAGGTTCATGGCTAACATCAGTGTATTATCTGAGCAATATCATTGGCTGCTTACTATTACCCTTCATCATCGACAGAATAGGCCGGAAGAAAACTCTTCTGTTGTTCTCCATACCTCAAATCATCGGATGTCTCATGATCATCCTCGCAAAAGATTACAAAGTCCTACTCGTAGGGAGGATTATTCTCGGAATCAGTGCTGGTGGTACGTTTGATTTCAATGCAGTGTACCTTGGAGAAATTGCAGATAAGAAAATCAGGGGTCAACTAGTAGCTATATCAAAACTGAGTTTCTTTGTGGGCAATTTCTTTGTAAAAGCCGTCGGTTCTTATGTGTCTTATGACAACTTAAATCGCATAATAATCTCAGTTCCACTTCTATTTATTGTAACGTTCGTCTTCATGCCAGAGTCTCCCTACTACTGTATAATACGAGGAAAAGATAAAGATGCTGAGAAAATTATAATGAAATTTCGAGGAGTACGAAAGCCAGAGTCTGTAAGCCAGGACATCAAAGAAATGAAAAACTTCGTGAAAAGCAGTCAGAAGCCTAAGTGGACGTCTCTGAAAGAATTGATTGGATCGAGGATGTACTTGAAAAACTTGACGATTCTACTTCTCTCAAAGATGACGAAACACTTATCTGGATTGGTAGCCATTGCGAGTTACACGCAAGAAATTTTCAGCTTCACAAATTCATCTTTAGCACCTGAATATTCTGCGACTATCGTGTCGGGCCTACAGATAATTATATCAGCATTAACTCTTGGATTAGTAGATCGCTTTGGTAGAAAGGTGCCGTTTCTGCTGTCAGGTATAACAGAGACCATTACTCTTGGACTCATGGGTTTGTTTTTCTTCTTCAAGATTGAGGAAGGAGCTGATATTAGTAGCATTTCCTGGGTGCCGTTGATGCTTCTGATTGGATATGAAGTCGCTTTTTGTTTAGGTGTGGGTCCTGTTAGTTACCTTTTACAGGGCGAACTCTTTCCCGTGGACGTTAAAGGAACGGCTATTGCCTTGGGATCGACTATAGAGGCGTTGTGTAGTTTTTCAGTAGGCATTGGGTTCCATGCTCTCAATAACGCAGTGGGAATCTATTCTACATTTTGGATCTTTGGAGCCTGCAGCTTCACTGGGACCCTTTTACTTTTCTTTATCATGCCCGAAACCAAGGGAAAGTCCTTGGAAGAAATTCAAAAATTATTTAAAAATCATAAAACATCGGAAAAGACTTGACAAAAGCGGTTCAAACAGTTTCCAGCTGTTACGACTTACAATTTTCATTATAATTTAAGTTTACATTACTACATTTTGCAAGCACCTGTTGGGTGCAAATGTCATTGTCACCACCGTTTACTTTTAACCAATCGCAATTAGTCAACCCCTCTTTGTAATAGGATTACTATAGTGTGCCTAATTTTGATGTCATCGATCTACTTAGATTTTAGCTCCGTTTTTCTTTAGTCTTAATAGTCGAACAGCCAAACAAGTCGAATAATCGGACTGTATTTTAAATATACTAATGATAAGCGTAGTATTCAATAATTTTTTTTAACAAACTGCCTCAGAATGACTTATATGTACAGTGCTAATTGAATAATAATAAATATTTATATAATTTTTATGTTAATCCTAATTGTTTAATTAAAATTTTTTACGAACACTAGGAAACAATAGTTATTTGTCACACGAGTCAAACAGCCCCGATATTAATGTGTAGCCGAGAATCAGTGACGAGTTCTTACGATTTTATTTTAACATACAGTTAATACTAATAATAAAATTATTAACAATAATTAAAATTTAATTTACAATAAGCATATAAAAATGTCTTTTGGTTAACGAAATATTTATTTGAAGAGGGCTCCCAAGCTCCCATTAGGTGGATGTAAAGTGTTTCTGTTGCCCACTTCCCGTGAAGCTTCAGTCACTGTGAGACAGTTTACACCGTCTAAGTTAAGCACGCTTAAAGTACATAAGTGAACTTACCTTACAAATAAGACAGTTAAATCTCTTAATTAATACGTTCTAATTTCTTTTTGATTATTTTACAACCAACGTTGTAGTTGTTCTTTGTACGTTTCATATGATCGTTGACACAACAAACAATGTGTGAAAATGGCACTATTATTGTTAAATTGTTTTCACGCCAGGAAAAACATTTTGCTGGTTCCTGAGGTTGTAAAACAGCAATGCAAACTTCTTTATCTTCGTCCTTTAATTTAAGTATCAATCTCAATTATCACCCTTGTTCGACCTTGAATGCAACATACATATTGACTGTCCAAAGTTCCCCTTCAACTTCGCTAACTTTTTTGCATAAATCGAAAGTCAAATTGTATTCTTCATCAAGACTTGTTCATTTGCATTTTTGAAAGTTTACAAATTCCAAACAAATAGGAACAGAAGAGATTTTTTTTTATTTACGCAGAATTTCATCTACTTCATTTTATCCTCTAGCGTCATCAATGTAGATTCAGCCGGAAAGGACTAATTTGGAAAAAAACGGAATTCGATTTTTTTGCTCCTAAAAGCAGGCAGTCTTACCATATAAACATCTTATCCTATTATATAGACTTAGAAAATAAAAATGGTACGTGTATAGTTGGCGCGCGCAAAGTTGGCACGCGTAAAGTTGGTACGTGCACCTGTACAGCTGGACGTGCACAGTTGGTCCTGTGTATTTTTGAGTGCACAGATGGATACGTGTAAAGTTGGCACGCGCAAAGTGCGTGCCAACAAAAATGTTCAAAATAATATTCCAGCTTATATTTTTGACCAATTTTAAAGCTTTTTTTTTAAACGGAAGCTAAATAAATTCTTAAGAAATCTGTAGAAGTCAATTTTTAAAAAAGTTGATAAGTTCTTTTTATTAAAGTATAAACTTTGCAAAAATTAAAATTTTTAAGTTTCCGATGCATTAATGCATAAATTATTCAGTTTAAGTGACAATGTGTAATCGATAAATGCAAATTCGCAAAATCCTAACTGAGAGTTTATAATAAATTAATAATTTGTTATTAACAATTGTATTGTTGTAAACATCAGTCTGAGATTTTGTAATGATTTTGAATACTTATAAAGTGACTTTTGTCTGTAATCTAGTGATGCCGTTCAAGGCGAGAAATGTCAAGGAAAAAATCGAGGAAGGCAAGGAAAATCCGCGCAAGGCCTTTATTTTCGAGGAACTTAAGATGACTAAAATACAAGGACTTTTTTACAAAAGGCCTTGAAAATCAAGGATTTTCCTTGTCCTTGTCTTACATTCTTGAGTTCCTTAGCCAGATATGCACCCTGCAGCGCTAGCCCTGCCTGAGCAAAAGGGCAAATACGTTAAAGCCCTTCCGGGTATTTGAATACTTTTCAAATTAGGTGTTAGATGAAAAGTTTTTTTTATCTTAGCTTCACAATTAATCTAGTTTCAAATTTATTTAAATTTTAATTTAATTCAAAATTAATAATTTATATGTTTATTACAATTTTCAACTGTATCATTATTTAATTCAAAGGTAATAGAAATATTAAATTAAATCTTATAGCTTCAAAGTAATTTTGTAAGGAAGGACATTTCGAATTTTAAATGCGAAAGTATGTAGTTACAACAATATACATTATATAAAATTAATACTGTTATTAAA
>JBAGKK010000027.1:289288-301118 GCA_037177015.1 Euceroptres primus
AGCATCAATTTCGGGTAAAAGTAAATCATGAGGAATAAACTTGACTCTGCGCAAAGAACGACGAATATTCTGCGAGCTCGGAAGCGCGCTTAAACTAGCGAGCGAGGTGACCTTCGCAAGCTATAAAGACCTCGCGCGTAGCGAGAGGTTAAAGGATAACGGAGCGCGAAGCGCGACGTTCAATAATATCGGAGCGCGTAACGCGACGATTAATAATATCGGAGCGCGTAGCACGACGATCAATAGTATCGGAGCGCGAAGGGCGACGAGTATTTTGGATCGGAGCGCGAAGTGCGATGGCCACTCCGCGCGCCCTAGGCGCGCGATGAGAATGTGATCGCGCCCCCGAAGGGGGCCGGGCATATTTTTTAACCTTAAAATGATATAAATTGTAAAATAAATTGTTTATTTCTTTTGTCCCTTATTTCTTCACTAATTTTTCTAGCTTGTTGATACATTGCGCTTCTGAATTAGCAGCCTAGAAATGTGAGATATTTTCGCATTATTATTTTCAAGGTTTTTAAAATTTTTTTTAAAAGGGTGTTTTATTTATAATATATTTTTCTATAATTTTAATTTTTGAAATATATTTGTTTGTTTAATGTTTTTTTTAGAAGACTTTTAAAGAGACTTAAAAAGACTTAACCTGGAGTTTTTTCAAATTTTAAATTTTATTTAAGTTTTTTTAAATATATTTTTTGCATTAATTAAATTTTTTTAGTAAAATTCCTTGTTTATTATTTGTTAAAATCACGTATTACCGGGAGTTATTTTTAATTTAAAAATTTTTTGTTATGTTTCTTTTATACATATTTTTTCCATTATTTAAATTTTTGTGTACAATGTTTTATTTCTAATGTACTCTTTTCATAATTTTAATGTTTTTAAATATATTTTTTGCATTATCTTTGTCCATAATTTTAATTTTTTAAATATACTTTTTTGTTTATTATTTGTTAAAATCACGTATAACCGGGAGTTGTTTCAAATTTCTTAATATATATTTTGAAATTTTGTATTAATTTTTTTATATATATTTTTTGCAGAATTTTTTTTGTAGAATGTTTTTTTTAAATATATATTTTTTTTAATTTTAATTTTTCAAATATATTCTTTTGTATGATGTTTTTTTTAGTAGAATTTTTTGTTAATATATTTTTTGCATGATTTTAATTTTTTAAATACATTTTTGTATAATGTTTTTTAGTAGAATTTTTTGTTTATTATTTGTTAAGATCGCGTATAACCAGGAGTTTTTAAAAATTTTTGTAATATATTTTTTCTTGTATTGTATCTGTTAAATTTTTTTCGAATTTTTTCTCAAATTTGAAATTTAGTTATTTTTTGTTTAATAATTTTTTGTTGAAATATATTTTTTTGAATGATTTAAATGTTTTGCTTTGAATTGTTTAATTCTTTTGTTAGAAAAATTTTTTGTTTATTATTTCTGACCAGGAGTTTTTTCAAATTTTTCAAATTTTTAATATATATTTTGAAATTTTGTTTTTTTTTCTTCTTTAAATATATTTTTTGCAATATTTTTTTGTAGAATGTTTTTTTTAAATATATATTTTTTTAATTTTAATTTTTTAAATATATTTTTTTGTATAATGTTTTTTTAGTATAATTTTTTGTTAATATATTTTTTGCATAATTTTAATTTTATGAATATATTTTTCGCAAATTTTAAATATAGTTATTGTTTATTTAAAAATTTTTTTCGTGAAATATATTTTTTTGAATTATTTAAATTTTTTGTTTTGAATTTTTTAAATTTTTTGTTAAAAAAATTTTTGTAACTTTTTCAGGAACTTCGTTACATACTTGTAACAAGTTACTCCTCGACACTTGATTCCTGTCTAGAATTAAAAACTGTTCCACGAATTTCCAGACTTTCAAAATCTTTGAAATTTCTCCAGAATTTCATAAAATCCTTTATGAAATCTTCTATAACTTTCGACAACCTTTTAGAATCTTCTAGAATACCTATTCTAAATTTTACAAATACCATAGATTCGTGAAATCTTTTGAAATCCCTCAAAATTCTCTAGAATCTTCTAAGTTTTTTTAACTTTTCTAATTCTTCTTAAGCTTTCTAAAATCCTGAAGCATTTTCTATTATCTTCTAAAATCTTCAAATATTTTTTGAACTCGTACAAAGATATCCAGAGTTTTTCAGAGTCTTCGAAATATCTTTTGAACTTTTACAAAGATATCTAGAATTTTTCAGTCTTCGAATCTTTTAACCTTTCCAAATAAACCCTAAAATCTGTTATAATTTTCAAAAATATTGTACCCTGTTTCAAAATCTTATAGAATTCTCAAAAATCTTTTTAATTCTACCATAAACTTCTAAAAGCTTCTAAAAGTCTCTTGCAATTTTTTTCCTAGATTTTGAAAAAGTGCATAGAGTTTTAAAAAGATTCTCGAAGAGACTAGAATACATTGGAAATCTTTGTTTAAGATTATTGAAGATTTTAAACGATTCTGGAGGATTTTAAAAAAGAGTCTGGACGATTCTGAAGATCTGTGACACAATAAAGAATTTTTTGGAAAATTTCAACAGATTTCAGACAAGCTATGAGGCTTTTGGAAGATTTTGAGAGATTTTAAATAAGTTTTGAAGATTCTAAAAGATTTGAAAAAACTTCGTAAAAGTTTGGTAGATTTTGGAGGATTCTAAAAGATTCTGGAGAATTTTAGAAACCTCTAGGAGATTCTGGAAGGTTATGCAATAGTTCAGAATATTTTAGAAGACTTCATAAAATTCTGGAACAGTTTATAATATTTAAAAAAATTTAATAGATGTTAAAAACATTTTTGAAGATTAAGAAGTCTCTGAAGAGTCTGGAAGATTATGGATCAGTCTGAAATTTTAGAGGATTCGAAAAGATTCGAAAAAATTTCTTAAAATTATTTGAAAATCAAGAATTCAGAAGAATTTGAAGAATGTTGAAAGAGTCTGGGGGATTCTAGAAAATTATGGGATAATATAGAATTTCCCAGTGAACTTTGACAGATTTCAAATAAGTTTTGAAGATCTTATAGAGTTTTAAGCGATTTTGGGAGTCTTTTCTACAGATTTTGGAGGATACTAACCGATTTTTGAGAAATAGATTATAGAATTTTCCAGAGACTTTTAACAGATTTCAAATAAGTTTTGAAGATCTTATAGAGTTTTAGGCGATTTTGGTAGACTTTTCTATGGGTTTTGGAGGATCCTAACTGATTTCGGAGAAACATAGAAAATTTTAGTCGGTTATAAAAGAGATTAGAAGATTTGAAAACTTGGAAATTATGGAAAATTTAAGAAAACACTAAAAGAGATTTTGTACTTCATAAGTTTCTATTTCTCATAATTCTTGTAAAGTTAATTGGAGCTTTGAATGCTAAAAGGAAAAAAAGAGGGAAAGAAGGAATAAAATTCTCAAATAAAGGGATTTTTGAGGATTTTGAGAATAACAGGGGGAAAATAGGTAAAAGAGGGGAATAGAGGACTGGCTGTGATTCCTGTATTACGTATTTGCATCAAGGTATCTGTAAGGTTGTTGCAAGATATCTTCTATTTTTGCAATATTGCAGAAATGTCTTGAACTTGCCGTGTAAGTTGACTGCAAGGTTTTGACCTGGTTTTGCCAGATTATTGTAAGGTTGCTGCAAGGTATTGGCAAATTTGCTGCAAGGTATCTGCAAGGCTGCTGCAAGGTATCTGCAAGGTTGCTGCAAGATATCTTTCATTTTTGCAATATTACAGAAATGTCTTGAACTTGCTGTGTAAGTTGACTGCAAGGTTCTGACATGGTTTTGCCAGGTTATTTTAAGATTGTTAGAACCTTTTTGTAAGATTGCTGCAAGGTTATGGTAAGGTTTCTACAAGGTTGTGATAAGATTGCTATAAGCTTCAATAAATAAACATGCCTTTTGAAAACTAGTAAGATTAATGTTACAAGTATTCAAAGAGCATGTTAATATATTTTTGCGATGTAATAAAGAACCTTTTGGCAACCTTCCAGCAAGCTCATGGCAACCTTGAAGTAACCTTGGAGTAACCTTACAAAAATCCCATAACAACCTTATAAGCTCTTTGCAGAAACTTTCACGCAACCTTGCAGTCAGCTTTCACAGCAAGTTCAAAATATCGAACCTTGCAAATACCTTGCAGCAACTTTGCTGTAAGCTTGCCTAAGCATTGTAGGAGCACAATTTAAGATTGCAGCAAACTTGCAGCGAGGTTGTGGCAAGGTTGCTGTCCAAATACTCTTCTCCTGCAATATATAGGCAAGCTTACAGTAAAGTTGCTGCAAGATATCTGCAATCTTTGCGAGATTGCAGCAACCTTGCCACAACCTCGCTAAAAGGTTGCTGTAACCTTTAAAGCTATTGGGGAATAAGTAAGGTCCATAAAAGCAGTGTCTTATTACCATTACTAGAAAAATTATCGTTGTTAAATTGTTAATAACAAATGGAAAGATAGTTGAAAGATCGGCGCTATCGTTTTCTCCCCACTTGGAGGCGTTTTATCGGCTCCCTTTTCTCAGGCTAGAGCCGGTGTTGTGGAGCATTCGCGAACGTGGCAGTGACTAATTATTTAGGGTGCATTCGCGATCCCTTCCTACCTTTCTCTTTCCGAAGTCGCGGACCTACTACGCTGGATCGTTTTATTTATTTGTTTTTCCCTCGACTGCATTTCTGCGGAGCCAAACGGAACACTTATATGGACTTCGTCACCGCCGGGTTATACCGCTACTCAGCCATTGTTTTGCCACCGGTAGGCTGGAGCGCAACGACATTAGCAATTCAAATTGGCGGCAATTTTTTGAGCGCATTTTTGACCTCCTGTATCGGGCCCTCCGCTTTGTCCGGCTTTGGACCGCGCCGAAAGTCCATCCTTATTAAGCCCGCCCTCGCCATATTAAGGACTGGGCCGCGTAATAATTGGTCGCCCTCGACAACGAAGAACCAGCGATACTCACCGGGCTTTATACGCATTAGTATGCCTAAGCTTTAGCGACAAAAACAACGTCAGCGGAGGATCGTTGGCTGGGAAAAATCCACGCCAGCACAAAGATGTATTTCATCGGAGAAAAATGATTAACGGTGGACTCTTTTAGATATTCAACTAAAGCTTGAAGGTAAAGTTTACGACCCGTAGGATCGTACAGAGTCCAGACTGCATTTTTATGGTAT
This sequence comes from Euceroptres primus, assembly GCA_037177015.1. Classification (NCBI taxonomy): domain Eukaryota; kingdom Metazoa; phylum Arthropoda; class Insecta; order Hymenoptera; family Figitidae; genus Euceroptres; species Euceroptres primus. The sequence goes on from JBAGKK010000027.1 coordinate 294,476, forward strand.
GCAATTGATTTTTATGCACTGCATATAAAAACTTCTTACGACTTTTTCAATAAGCGTAATTTCTGGATTGTACGCATTTTAGTAGTCGAAGACTTTGACGATTTTACAACCCCGAAAAAAAATCACAAGTTTCGTTTCCTAACAAAATATTCCTACTCACACTCAGAAAAATATTTGTTTGAATCAAAATGAATTTTCGTTTAAACAAAATTTGTTTGAATCAAAATTAATTTTTGTTTGAACAAAATTTGTTTGAATCAAAATGAATTTTTGTTTGAACAAAATTTGTCTGAATCAAAATGAATTTTTGTTTGAATAAAATTTGTTTGAATCAATATGAATTTTTGTTTGAACAAAATTTGTTTGAATGAAACAAATTATAACGTTGATATAGGGTCAAACAAATGTTTGTTTGATTCAAATAAATTCCTTATTTGTCCTTATTTATTTTATTTGACTAAATTTTTATTTAGATTGAATAAATCTTTTGTTTAAATTCAATAAAGGTCTTTGGTTGCTTTAAACATTGTTTGTTTTAAATGAAGTAAAGATTTTGTTTTCTAAACTTTATTTTGTAAACAATTTTGAAAAATTTTCAATTTTATGGTCAAAGAGTGTTAAGTGTAAGACACCATTTTTTTTAGACTACCAGATGATTTTATATTCAGTATGATTGTAGTCTTTATTGTGAGAAAGATCCTTCTGCGCTGTTAGTGTTTTTCTAAAGAACTATCCTATGCGGATTATAATTTTTGTTTAAATCAAACAAATATTTATATAAACTCAAATGGATTTAATTTAAGCAAATTCTTTATTTAAATCGAACAAATTGTACCAAAAAATTATTTGTTTCGATTCATCTGGTAAATATTTTTTATTTATTAAAATGAAATAAATGTTTTGTAACTGAAACAAAAAATTTGTTTCTTTCAATAATATGATATGAAACAAATTTTTTTGTTTAATTCAAACAAACTTTTTTCTGAGTGACTGAATGTGGTACCAATGTGGTACCAATGGTACCACATTGGTACCAATTTTTTTTCTTCGAATTTTCACGCTTTCATCCCCAAAATTTGTCCAAATCCACAAAAAAATGCCTTTAAAAAAAAAAGAATTGATATTTAGGGGTTCCGCAAACCTCATGAAATTTAACACGTATTTCCCATAAGAAAAAGATACGTTTTTGTAAATTTTATTCAGAATCGTCAATATTATGTGAATCGAGTTGAAACTGAACATGTCTCTTCGCAATTAGCCGTAGAATACGAATCAACAATTACATTTTAAATATCACCCTCATACGTCTAGTTTATAGGGTCCGAAAAAAACCCCATAAGTGAAAAATTGGGTTTTGCTACTTTTTCGCGCTAATTATGATTTTTTCGCGAATTACTTCTTCCATTTATCATGATAAGAAACCATCAGTTTTCATGCATTTTTCAAACGAAAAACACTCCACCATTCATTCTGTCAGAATGCATACGCATTTAACAATTTCCACAAGATTAGTTGACAAAAATCTGATTAATTACAAGTTGAATTTCATATTTGGATACAATCTCATATTTACCACTTCATTATATTGCATTACAAATTTTATTTGCTGCTTATAACAAATAAATTTAGCCAACTATTATAAGGACAATACGTTTTTCAATTTTTGAGAACTGTACTAAAGTTACCAAAGTTCTTATTACTTAAGACTATACTAGACCCTTATATTATACTACAAACTTTATTATGTTGTCAAATTATTGTAAAGACAACACACATTTTTAGTTTTGTGCAAACATTACCAAAGATATTTAAGACTAAACCAAATTTGAAATAATTTCCTTATTTAAACTACATTCGTACACTTCGTCCCTGATAAAAAAACCTTTTGTAAATGTTTTTTCCAGAATAAACATTAACGACTGATGAGGGCCACCATTGTGCGCCGACACCTTTGGTTTAATTAAAAATTAATTGAATTTATTTATTCTGACCCTAAAGCCAAAATTAACATCCAACATTATGAACGATTATTTTCTGAAATATTCAACTTTTTGTCCACTTTTCGCTTAGAGTAAGTTCATAATTATTGCAATTTAACAAACATAATTGTTTAAACAAATAATTATTATTTATTTTAATAATTAATAATTATTATTTATTATATTCTCCTATAGTAATGCTAGAAAGTTGCGGTTTTTTCTAAAATATTCAACTTTTTATCCACTTTTCATTTAGTGAGGTAATAATTAATGCAAGATCATTATTACAATCAAATAACTAATTGATTATAACAATGTTATAATCAATTAATTATTTGATTCAGGCCTTTTTAATCTCATGTCTTCTCCTGGGAAGGAGGAGGAGGGGGCTGACAGTAAAATGTGTGCAATTCCAAATTTTTCTTTTACGCTTTGCAACAAACTTCGTGTTGTAATTCAAAACAAAATTTTTACAAGTTATTTATAGACCCACTTCTCCCACCTACTTCTAATTATTCCATCCTTAGTTTTTATCTCCACTGTAAGATAGCCTTTTTGTTTAAATTAATATTTATAAAACTTTAGAGAAAGAGTAAGACCACTTCACTTTGCAAAAAAATAAAGTAATATTTAAAAAATGATTCTTGTTGATGTTCATTTATTATTTGTTCATAACTAAAACGTCGAAGCAAAACTGAAGATTTCAGAAAAAGCGCAAGTTTCTAGCATTGTTCTAAGAGAAGATGGTTATAAACAATAATCAGTTGTTTGAATAATTATGTTTGCTAAATTGTATTAATTATTAACTCTCTCTAAGCGAAAAGTGGAAAAAAGTTGAATATTTCAGAAAAAACCGCAACTTTCTATCATTAATCAAAGACAATATTATTAAAAATAATAATTAATTGTTTAAACAATTATGTTTGATAACGTGAAATAATTATTACCTCACTCTAATTAAAAAGTGGAAAAAGATGGAAAAATTTGAGAAAAAACCGCAACTTTCTAGCATTGTTCTAAGAGAATATTGTTATAATTAATAATAAATTGTTAAAACAATTATGATTGTTAACTTGCATTAATTATTACCTTATTAAGTGAAAAGTGGACAAATAGTTTAAAATTTTTGATAAAAATCGCAACTATCTAACATTAATATAGGAAATAATAATATATAATAATATGTAACGAATACAGAAGTGGTATAAGTAATATACAATAATTTGTTTAAACAATTATGTTTTCTAAATTGCTTTATTTATTACCTCACTCCAAGTGAAAAGTGGACAAAAATTTGAAAATTTCAGAAAAACCCGTAACACTCTAGCCTTATTTAAGGAGAGTATTAATAAAAATAATAATAAATTGTTTAAACAATTATTATTGTAAACTTGAATGAATATAACCTCTCTCTAGTTGAAAAGTGGACAAAAAGTGATAAATTTTAGAAAAAACTGCAACTTTTTAGCATTATTCTAAGATGATATTATTATAAATAATAACAAATTGTTTAGACAATTATTTCTGTTAACTTTAATTGATTTTTGCCTCGCTCTAACTGAAAAGCTGAAAAAATTTTTAAAAATTCGAAAAAAGCCGCGACTTTCTAACTCTATTCTAAGAGAAAATTGCTAACAATTTTCTTTTAACAGTTTTCTCTTAACAAACAATAAAATTGTAAACAATAATAAATTGTTTAAACAATTTATGTAAACATTTAATTATCAGTAGGAAGTAACGTTTTATGTATTAGAAACAACTTGTATTTTAAAAACCGAGAAAAAATCATAATTAGCGCCAAAAACTCGCAAAACCCAATTTTTCACTTATGGAGTTTTTTTGGGACCCTATAAAACAGACTTATGGGGGTGATATTTACAAAGTAATTGTTGATTCGTAATCTATGGTTAATTGTGAAGAGAAATGTTGAGCTTCAACTCGATTCACCCAATATTGACGATTCTGAATAAAATTTATAAAAACATCTTTTTTCTTATGGGAAATACGTGTAAGCTTCATGGGACTTGCGGAACTTCTATATATAATTTTTTTAAATGCTTTTAAATTCAACTTTTTTGTCAATTCGAACAAATTTGGGGGGTGAAAGCATGAAAATTCGAAGAAAAAAAATTTGGACCACCCTAATGTTCATATGGTACATATTAAATATTAAGTAGTGTGGCACCAGTCATGGAAATGAAGGTCAAAAGAAAAGATGCGATAATTCTTTTTGAAACGTTTCGGTCACTGTTTGAACCCTCATCAGTCAAAAAAACATTTATTAGATTTGTAAAAAACATACAAAGAAGATAGAAAAATGTATAACAAAATAAAAAGTAACAGACGATAAAAGTTGACAATATTTCGTAAAAAAAAACTCAAGAATAAAATAAGTAGAAGAAAGGTTGTCTCATAAAAAATGCCCTTAATTTTAAATCTATAAATGATTAGGAATAAGTATTGATAACAATGAAGTCAGCGGGAGTATTATTATCTTCTATTATTATTTGTTATTTTTTATTTTGCTATACATTTTTCTACTTTTTTGTATGTTTTTTACAGATCTAATAAATTTTTTTTTGATTAACTGTTGGGGAATTTCATCTGCATCGGCTTTAAAGCTTAGACTGGCACGGTAAAATAGTGTCATCTTAGCCTACGTATCCAAACACTGCAAAATTTGAAATCACAGGAACACGCTGTTGAACAAAAGAAAATTAAAAATTATATTATTAATATTATCTCTAGCTTGCCAATTGTCATCCATTTGGTGGAAATAGCTGGGAACAAAATTGTTTTGACAGCTGGATGACAGTTCGATTCGAGATTCTACGATTCTCAAAATGAAAAGAAATAGTCTCAATTCAACACTTTATCACTAGATTCTCAAAATGAGAACAATGCTCTCAAATTTGTTGCACCTAGAAACAACACCAAAAGTGGTGTAGATTTGAGGATCGGCGTTTTACTGTGCATGAAATCAATTTCATCATTTGGCAGATTTAGTACTTTCTCAGTTTTGAAAGTATTTCTGAAAAAAAATATTTAGTTTTATTTTTTAAATATCACCAGATGATATATGGTTTAAAGGAAACCCGAGAGGGATGCACATGAGGAAGACATTGAATTATATTATTTTTTTAAATTGTAATAAAATTGGACAGTGGTATTGTGAAAAATTAAATTTCGAAGTTATTGCAATTTAAAGAATTGCCTATTGTTAATTTATACCTTTTTAATGTAAGATAGTCCTAGAGGCAGCAGAAATAAAATCTTCTTTTCTTGAGGTCATTTGATGTCGAATTTAAAAAGCTCATATTTTCGAATTATCCAAACTTGACTGCAAAAAATTACTCTTCAGTTTAATTTGGAAAACAACATATGGAGTAGAGATTTACCATTTGTAATTAATTAATATAATTATATAATAATATAAAATTAATATAATACCCTTGTAACTAATTAATATAAATGATATAATTCTATTCATAATGCTGTATAACGACTCGAGAACTATATTAAAATAATAAATACCAAACGCAATTATGAACATTTTTTATTTCAAATAGGAAAAGTGTGACTTACTAGAACTCTTAATTTATGCCAGTGTCTATTCTCGAAACTGTTTATTAAATTTTTTTCTTTTATATTTATGAATACAACCTCTGAGACTTGGAAAATTGATGGAAAATAAATGTATCCATTCTATATTAACCGTTTTTTCTTTTATTCCGTAATTTCTATTCATTTTTTCAGTTACATGACAAAACAACTTAATGTCTTTACATAATTTAGAAAAAAAATTTAGTTTCGTAGGAAAGATAAAGTTTAATTTTATTATGACAGAAAACGAATGAAGTGAGCTATTAGAACAATTTAAAGTTTTTATTTCTTCGAAAATTGTTTCGTGGAAATCAAATCAATATGGTAAGAATTTTTTTAAAAATTTAAAAAATTTTAACGTTATTCCGAAGTAAAATTTAACGACTTGATATATTTTGAGGAATGAGGTGTCAAAATATTCGTCATGATTTCCTGAATGACACTGGATGAATGACGTCACTTACAATATAGTTTTATCTCATAAATTTAATTTTATTATGACAGAAAACGAATAAAGTAAGCTATTAGAACAATTTAAAGTTTTTATTTAAAAAAAAATTTTTTTGTTGAAATCATATCAATATGGCAAAAATTTTTTAAAAAATTTAAAAAATGTTAACGTTATTCCGACGTAGAATTTACACGTCTCGATGGATTTTGATAAATGAGGTATCAAAAGATTCGTCATAATCCCATGAGTGACACTGAGTAAATGAGGTCACGTGGAAATTAAATCAATATAGCAAGAATTTTTTAAAAAATATTAACGTTATTTTGAAGTAGAATTTAACGACTCACTTCAGTATTTTTACATAAGTGTCACAAATTGGTTGCTGCTGAATATTTATTGAGTTTTATCTTTCGTTCTTAAAAACAAATTGCAGTATTGTTTCTAATGTACAAAAAGTCATTACATATCGATTATGGCAATAAAGTTGCAGAAAATGGGAAAAAATTATGGAACTAAGGGAAAAAGGGTAATACCGGCCATTCCAAAGTAACGGATGGGACATTTGCACGCATAAAAACTTGAAAAAGTCTTATTTAAAACAATTATATCT
>JBAGKK010000027.1:313072-328041 GCA_037177015.1 Euceroptres primus
ATAGACACAGACAAGCATACACAGACAGACACATGTAGATAGACACAGGCAGACGCAGGTAGACACAGGCAAGACAGGCACAGGTAGGCAAACTGGCGCAGATAGACACAGACAAGCATAAACAGATAGACACAGGCAGATAGACTTAGGCAGACGCAGGTAGATACAAGCAAGCCAGAAACAGACGAACACAGATAGCCAAACAGGCGCAGATAGACACAGACAAGCATACACAGACAGACACATGTAGATAGACACAGGCAGACGCAGGTAGACACAGGCAAACACAGGCAAACACAAAGAACAGGACAAACACTGACAGGCAGACACAGACGAACAGATTCAGGTAGACAGATACAGACAGATAGATATACACACACGCAGGCAGCTAGATAGGCATACAGACAGGCATACAGACAGGCAAAGAGATATGCAGACATGCAGACAGGCAGGCATACATGCAGTCAAGACAGACAGGCATACAAACAGAAATATAGGCAACAAGAATCCAGACATGCAGGGAAGCATGCAGGCAACAGACAGGCACAGATATGCAGGCAAATATGCTGTCAGACATGCAGAGAGGCAACAGACAGACAGGCAGTCATTCCGTCAGACCGAGAAATAGGCAAACAGATATGCAGACTGACACATAAGCAGAGAAACGGACATGCAGACATGGAAGAAGATCTGCAGGAAGACAGACAGACATGTATGAAGATTTGCAGGCAGGCAACTTACACAAAAACATGCATTCAGGCAGATATGCATGCAGACAGACAGACATTCTGGAAGACATGCAAACAAGTAGACATGCAAGAAGATATGCAAACAGACAGAGAAGCAAACAGACATAGAAATAGACAGACATGCAGGCAGTCTGAAGCAAACGACAAAATTAGTTTCTCGCCTTCAGAAGGTTTCATAATGTGAAGATCTGATGCTGCACAAACGGTCCAATTGTACATAAATATATTACACTCTCATGTGACAAAAATGGAAAAAGACAAAGCATCAAATTGTTTTAGTCTTAAAAAAGTTCTATTAGAATGAACCTCAAGTCTTCTCCGCCATGCCCTGTCGCTTTTAGATTACAATTTTTCAGATTTATTGCCTCGCTTAAAAATTCTGGTTTTTGGAATATTTTTATTGCAAACGCATCTACATATACAAACGATATATTGGTACTAAGTTCAAGCTAGTAATTCATATTTCGTACTCAGTATGATATGTGTTTTCGCTTTAAATATTGAAAGTAAAATTTCAGAGATCTTTTGACGATGAACATTTTCCGCGAGTAATTTCTCTGGTTCGCAGGAGTCTTTAGGAGACACTTGAAATTCTCCAGTCTCGTTATGGTTTCGGTAGGATGTTCGGTTGGAAAAGAGGCTGGGCTGAAAGCACGAGCACGAGGGACGTCTCCACGGGACGTTAACGAGCCGGTAAATATGTTGACTAACACACATAGCCAGTTATGCCCAGTGTGCGTATACACGCCGTCGAAATGATTATTATAGTTCGTAACCGAAGAGCTGCCCATTTTAGAGCCAGTGGAAGCCGCCGTATAATTTTCCACCCACTAAAATAGCCATCGCCCTGTCTCCCCGAGACCAATCCGCCCGCGATTACTGGCAAATAAGGTACAGTACCCCAAGAAAATTATTCTGCCGCCTGGTTAAATTATGCAAACGGGCCGACTTCGACCAGAAACGTGAACAATTTTGCGTCTTCGAAAGTTGGGCTCTTGAATCTTTTGGAATTTTTGTGCTTTTGTTGTGGTGCGAATTTCAGTTCACCGCTATATGCGGCTGCTTAAATATTTCACATCATTTGCAAGTAATTAATTTATCTAATTTATTCACCGGAAAGGGCGTAATAAGTTTCCAGTTTTTATCACATCTTAACTCATCTTTTATTCATTTCCTTCCTGCTCAGGCGGTTGACACTATATTTGTTTTCAATAGTATTCATTTCTTTTTCCTCTTTGTAGCGAGTGCCAAGCTGGGTGAAAAGCTTGAAAAGAATTGTTTGATTACAAGGATGATGATTTCTAGCGCATAAGCACATGCAGCACAAAGTGAAGATTCATGGAAGGGGACAAAGAAACATTGGAGTTGCAAATCAAACGAAACAACTTGGAGTTTAACATACGTTTGTTCTTTGTGCAAAAGGCTGCGAACTTTCCTATTACCGCATTATATGTATGTTGTATGTACGAACGAGCCAAGGAAGTTCGCACGGCCTACCACAATTTCGTCGTCCTCAGGTAAGAAGACGAACGATTTGATCGATTCCAGACGTCTTTCTCTTCAACGATTTTCCGCCTCTTTCCACTTCCATTCTTCTTCTTCATCGGCAGTTGGCATTTTTCCCGATGGATCGCGCAATCCCTCGGGCAACCCAATTTGCAATTTGCTTTCGCGACTGTCGCATTAACGTATATTTTTCTATTTTCTCGACTCATATCGATTGATCGTTAGCTCCACACTTTTTACTGGCACTGCTCTGAATAAGATATTGTGCAAACGCAAGCTTATATTTATTTTATAGTACACAGCTAAAAATTTACGAATTGATCCTTTCATGTAGTGATTAAAATAAATTATTATAAACAACGCTACGCTTATAATTAGCACACACAGAGAAAAATGGAAGGTCAATTTGAACATTTAGAGGGTCAGACTGACTATATTTAAGGGTCAACTACACGATAGCCTTCCAGATGGTCAAACTGACCATCTTTGGAGGGTCAAAAGTAGATGGTCGACTCGATCATCTCAAAGGGTCGCCCAGTGTGGCCAAAAGCACTTTTTGTGGGCAAAAGCTTGTCTGCAAGGCAATTTTCAATGGATTTTGATGTTTTTTTAAAATGACCGTATGTCTTCTAGGTATAACGAGTCGATGCAGAAAATTCACTTTGACCAAGCGAAAATTTTTTATTTAACAACAAAATAAACAATACTTTTTTCCTCACTTTTCAGATGTACGTTTTTTTTTAAAGATCTTCAAATTGACTAAAGAAGAGTTTAAGTCAGTCTATCTAACAATAATTTCCAGTAGGTTATAGTAAGAAAAAAATGGTTTATAACGTTTTAAACAAATTAATGAACAAAAGCCATTTTCTCGTGATTCACAATGATTAGTTGTTTAAAATTCATATTTTTTACATAAAATATGAAAGAAATTAATGCCTAATTGTGATTAATTAATAATAGCCGCTGTTTGACAATTATTTAAACAATTTTTATAAATAAATACACAGTTTTTGTATGTCACAATGAATAGACTCAATTTTTCTTGCAGAATCAACCAAAAATGTCTTGCCAAAGACTCCTTGCTGTCATTTTTTTCAAATTCAACAACAACAACTGTTGATTACTCCAATTGTTCGAACAAGAATCATTTGTTTGAACTACTTTTTTCAGCAAGCAACAGTTATTTTTTTCTTGTAGACTTCATGTCGAAGAATATGCCAGAAACAAAAATTATTAACTTTCTTCTTAACATATTCAAATGACTTTTTGTGACCCTCCGTTAATTTATACTCTTAACACGATTTACCTGCCCCATTAAGAGAAAAATAAGTGTCCATAACTTACTGAAAGAACTCTTTTAACAAATGATTATTGTTTAAATAATTGAACTATAAGTTCTGAAAGAAGAAAATAGTTATAATGAGTAACATTGTGCACGAGATTAGAGAAAAATGAGAATTTTCTTTACGTTTCTTATGAAAAGTTAAAAGTGAATGATTGAGGTGTTCATGTGACTTTCCTATTTTCATTTCAGAAGGTCGACTCGATCATCTGGGAGGGTCGTCTCGATCATCTGAGAGGGCCGACTAAGAAGACCAAAATGAATCAAAACAAGATGTTCAGCTTGACCATCCGTGAATTGTGCTAGATTTATGCTTTATTGTGCCGTAAAAGATTTTTAAAAAAATCAAAACATGAGCCCAAGACATTTTTTTATGTCAGCTTTGCCAATTGGTTTTTTTGAAAAAACAAATGTTGTGCTAGGTAGCATAAATATCACACAAAAATGTGTGTCTCTTATGAGAAATTGCACTCAACTTAATATTTTCCAAAAAAATGCAATCTTTTTGGACGTGGAATAAATTTTTGGCCAAAAATTTTCAAAAATACGAATTTCGAAAATCTGAAACTTGTGCTGAGTTGTGATAGGCTAGCACAATTATTAGTTATCTTTAATGCACAATTATTAGTTATCTTTAATGCACTTTAAGTACAATTAGTTATCTTTAATGACAATTTTCACTGGGATTACTACTTTCCAAAAAAATGCAATCTTTTTGAACTTGAAACGCGTTTTTGACCCAAAACTTTCAAAATTACGAAATTCGAGAATCTGAAACTTGTACTAAGGTGTGCTAGGCTAGCACAATAATTATCTTTAATGACATATTGTAGTAAATTGCCTGTTGCGAATTTTGATAAGATCATAATTTTAAACTAATACATGTGTTTATTATTACTAAAAAATGGTTTACTTGCCCTTTTTCATAAGAGATCGTCCATAAACTACGATATTCCGTTTTTTTTTTTAAACAGAGATAAGAATAAAATCACTTTGAAGTTGAAAAGGACAATATGTACTGAATAAACAGAAAAAAAACAGATAAGGTATCCCTAAATGAGTTGAAACCGAATAAAAGTTTTAAAAAATGTAAAATAAAAAATTTTTAACTAAATTTTTTATAAATTATTTCTGCTCTTTTTTATTAGTTAGAGATTTAATTAGTATCATTTCCAAAGATATGACTTTAAAAAAAAGTTTGAAATTCTATTTTTAAGTCTTTTTTGCATACTTTAAAAATTTTACATAATTTTTTACAATGTTAAAAATGCATTATTGATTCATTTATTTAAAATTGAAACTACAGATTTTTTCATGTGCCAATACTTTTCAAAATATTACTAATGTTTAAACTGGCAGTGTTATTTTTGAAAATATTTTGATAAATTTGTTTAGCGAGAAATGAGGAGCTTTCGTGGATTATCACAATCATGTTTGCTAGTTATAAATTTACTATTTCTCTATATTACATATGTAGTTATTATTATTATAGTTTAATAAGAAATAGAGTATATAAAATAATTTAGACAATATTATTGCTGAACTTTAATATATTGGGAATAGAGAATTTTTCAAACCGGAAACATTGCTGTGCTCGCCTAACAAGATTCAGATTTTCAAAATTCACATTTTTGTAAATTTTGCGTACAAAAATAATTATAAAATTATTCAAAGAACGAAATTAAATCAACTCAGTACAAGTTTCAGATTTTCGTATTTTTTGTTTTGTTTCGTATTCAGAACTTCATTTGTTTCGTATTCAGAAATTCGTGTTTTTGAAAATTTTAGGTCAAAAATTTATTTCAAGTACAAAAATATAGCATTTTTTGGAAAATATTAGTTTGAGTGCAACTTGTCATAAGAGATAATTATTGTGCTGGCCTAGCACAACTTAACACAAGTTTCAGATTTTCGAATTTTGTAATTTTGAAAATTGTGGGTAAAAAACGCGTTCCAAGTTCAAAAAGTTTTAGGCCAAAAATTTATTTTATCAAAAAGATTGCATTTTTTGGAAAATATTAATCACGGTGAAAATTCTCATTAGAAATAATTATTGTGCTGGTCTAGCACAACTCAGCACAAGTTTCCGTTTTTTCGAAATTCTAAAATTGATCATCTTTTTGAGTTTTTTTGAGTCGCTTTTTTCGAAAATGGTTTAAGATTTTGATTTCATATTTGCAGCACATATTTGTAGCAGATAGTTCCTAGCACAAGTTTTTTTTTGCCAAAAAAGCAAAATGGCACGACTGATTTTTTTTAAATAATGTTTTTTTCGAAAATGATTCATAATATCAAATTTCGGTTTGCAGCACATTTTTGTGTGACATTTATGCCACCCAGCACAACAATTGTTTTTTCGAAAAAACTAATTGGCGAGGCTGACATAAAAAAATATTTTTTTGATTTTTAGGCTCAAATTTTCATTTATTCAAAAAATCTTTTACGGTACAATAGAAAAAAAATCTATCACAATTCAGCACAATTTTCATTTTTTCGAAATTTGAAGTTGGCGTTTCCAACTTCCTGGACATCACTGAATCATGTGGGAATATAATATTTTCTCTGCATCTAAAGTATCGCTGAGATTCGTGATTCAATTTCCAAGAACTTCAGGTGTTTGATCTAGAGAGCAACATTTAAAACTCGAGCAAGCAGCGATTTTGCGAGTTTTATTGGGCCAAGCCTTTGTCTGATGTTAGCGCCTCGGTCAACAAGAAGCTAAGTTCCGCGCGCTTCGAAATTGTGTTTGGTAAATCCCTTATAAGCCTATAGGTAACATGATTCAGCGTGGTATAGGTCAGATTTAAGCCGCCTTTGATATTCAAATTGGTCGGCGCGAGATCCCGACCACACAGGAATTTACACGTTCTGCACCTTCCGCCCGCACCGTTTCGATTCCGTCTGCACCGCTTTTACCTACCTGCTAAAGATAAAAGTATCCCGAGCCGTGGAAAGTTATGCGCGAATCCTTCGTTTCGACGACACCGCATTTACCCTCTCCTCTCTTCAGTCTCTCTCTCTCTCTCTCTCTAAATCTCACTTTCAAAAATATTTTTAACGAGATGTATTCGCCAGATGCGTTTTGTCTAGGTTTCGTTTTAAAAAGGATTTTTTACTTTGAATATTCTGCATTCTACTCTACAGTCTGCACAAAGCTTTCCACTTTTATATTCTAGCTTTTGTTTTAAAATTTCACCTTCTCCTTTTCCTTTCCGATTTATTTCTTCACGTTCCCGTTTAATTCTCCTGTGTTTATATCTTATAGAACAAATCCATTTCAAATCATGTAGGCCGGCGGGTGACCTGTTCAGAATTGACTTGTCAATGAAATATGTTTTTGTATGTGAAAAATAAGGAAACACGTATTTTTTAAAATTAATATGGTAAAAGATCTACATTTTTTAAGAAATATTTTAACATTTTAAGCGAAAAATGAGTTCTTTGCAAATTTTTTTGCAAAGTAATTTTTTTTGCAAGGTAAAAACATTTCCATTTTGTCAATTTTTGAGATATTAAGGCTTTTTTGTTCCAGTTTATCACATTTTTCTCACTCTTTCGAAATCCACGAAGAAAATTAAAAGGTAATAAAAAATGGTAAAGTTATTTTGATTTTTAGAAAAAATCAAAAATAAATTTTTTACAAAAACTCCACATTTCCCCCCCCTGAAATACTGAGGAATAATAGGTACTAAAATAGTCTACTTACAAAAAAATTTCCCATCTGGTATTTTCTTGTTCTTTTAAAAAAAACTATTCTATATTTTTTGTTCAAAACCTTTCCATTTTGGACGTTTTTGAGATTTTAAGGTTTTTCGTTTCAGCTTATCGTTCTTTACACTCTTTCGAAACCGATGAGAGAAACAAAGACATCATAAAAAACGGTAAAGTTATTTCAATTTTTTTAAAGAATAAAACACGAGACCCTCTTCAAACAAAGAAAGAAAAATAGGGTATGGGAAAAGGATATAGGAAAAGGGTCAAGGGGAGGGTCGTAAAAAGGGAAAGAGTAATTAGCGGAAGGGAAGGGAGAAGGTTATCAAAGGAAAGAAAAGGGCAGTCCATGAGGAAGTATGACAGAGAGAGGAAGGGTAATGGATGGAACGGGAAGGTATGGGAAATGGCTTGTCAAGGAAACGATGATAACGAGAAGGGATCAGAAAGTTATGAGGGGGAGGGGTGGTGAAAGACTGAGGGGATACTTAGAGAGGAGGGATAGTGTGAGGAGAAGAGAGATTGTGAGAGGAGGGAAACGGGAAGGGTGTAGGAGAGGGGTCAAGGACAGGGTGACAGAGAGAGAGAGGAAGAGTATTTGCCGGAAGGAAAAGGTGGGGGATATTAGTTCTCCGAAAGAAAAAGATTGCGCGAAAGGGTTGGCAGGTTGTAAGCGGAAAAAGTGGTGAACGGCTGAAGGAATGTTTTGAGGGGAACGGTGGGGTGTGGAGAAGGAGTTGTTAGGAAACGGGAGGGAAAGCGAGGTTGTGAGAGGAAAGAAAAGGGGATGGTTAGGAAACGGGATATCAGGGTGAGAATGTCAGAGTAAGAAAGGGTATTGTGGAGAAGGGGAAGGTGTAGGAAAATGAAGATTATCAGAGAAAGGAAAAAGTGAAGATGTAGGAAAACGGTCACGGGAAGGGTCGTAGAGAGAGGAAGGGTAATTGGCACAAGGGAAGGGGAAAGGAGGTTGTTATAGGAAAGAAAATGGGAATGAGTAGTAAAGCGGTAAACAGAGAGAGGGTAACAGAGAAAGGAAGGGTAATGATAAGAACGGGAAGGTATGGGGAATAGCTTGTCAAGGAAATGAGGGAACGGGGTGGTGAAGGACTGAGGGGATATTTGGCGAGGAAGGATAGAGTATAGCGAAGAGTGATTGTGAGAGGAAGGAAACAGGGAGGTTGTAGGAAAGAGGTCAAGGGGAGGGTGATAGAGAGAAGAAGGGTATTTGTCGAAAGGGAAAGGTGTGCAAAATTAGTTCTCTAGAAAAAAATATTGCAAGAAGGCATAAGCAGGTTGTAAGGGGACAAAGTGGTAAACGCTGAGAAAGTGTTTTGAGGAGAAGGGTGGTGTGTGAGGAAGGAATTGTCAGAGAACGGAAGCAAAAGGGTGGTTGTAAGAGGAAGGAAAAGGTGAAGTTGGAGGATAGGAGTTGACAAGAAGAGGATAACAGAGAGGGAGACGATAATGGTTTGAACGGTAAGGTATAAAGAATGAGTTCTTAGGGAAAGAAAGACAGCGAGAAAGGGTTGAAGGATTAGGAGGAAAAAAGACGGTGAACGGCTGAGAGGATATTGCGAGTGGAGCTATAGAGCGTGGAGAAGGAGTTGTGAGGAAACGGAAGGGAAAGGCAGCCTGTAAGAGAAAATATAAAGCAGAGAGTAAGGGAAAGGGGTTGTCAGGTAGAAGAAGTCCTCTGACTTCTTCTAGCTGGCAACCTGTCAGAGAGGGGATGTCAGAGAGGAAATGTCATAGAGAGGATGTCAGAGATGGGAAGGGTAGTTGGAGAGAGGGAGGGTGCGGAAAATCAGTTATCAGGGAAAGAGATTTAAGAAGATGGGGTTGGGAGGTTATAAGGGGAAAAAATGGTGACGGTTTGAATGTGGGAAGGAGTTGCCAGAGAAAGGAAGGGGAAAAGTGGTTGTGAGAGGGAGGAAACGAGAGGAGGGTGCAGGAAAGAGGTTTCCAGGAAGAAGGTGACAGAAAAGGGAAAGGAAATGGTCGAAACGCGAATGTTTCGGGAATGAGTTGTCAAGGAAAGGCAGACTACAAAACGGAGTTAGGAAGTTATAAGTGGAAGTGAAGCTGAGAGGTTGAAGGTATGTTGAAGGGGTCCCATAGAGTGTGGGGAATGAGTTGTGATGAAACGGAAGGGAAAGGGAGGTTGTTAGAAGAAAGAAAAGGGGATGGTTAGGAACGGTAGTCAGGGTGAGAATGTCAGAGTGGGAAAGGGTATTGAGGTGAAAGGGGAGGTGTAGCAAAATAAAGATTGTCAGAGAAAGGAAAAACGGAAGGTGTAGGAAAAGAGTCAAGTAGAGGGTCGTAGAGAGAAGAAGGGTAATTGGCGGAAAGAAAGGAGAGAGAAAATTGCCAGAAGAAAAGAAAGGAAAATGTATAGAAAAGGGGTTAATAGAGAGAGAGAGTGCCAGAGAGAGGAAGGGTAATGGTAGAAGCGGGAAGGTGTGGAAATTGACTTGTCAGGAAAATGAAGATAACAAGAAGTGGTCAGGAAGTTATTAGGGGAAGAGGTGGTGAAGGACTGAGAGGGTATTTGGAGAGGAAGGATAGGGTGTCGGAAAGGGAGATTGTGAGAGGAAAAAAGCGGGGTTGCTGTAGGAAAGGGGTTAAGGGAAGGGTGGTAGGAAAAGAAGGGGTATTTTCCGGAAGGGAAAGGTGGGGGAAATTAGTTCTCCGAAAGAAAAAGATTGCAAGAAGGGGTTGGCAGGTTGTAAGGGGAAAAAGTGGTAAACGGCTGAAGGAATGTTTTTAGGGGAACGGTGGGGTGTGGAGGAGTTGTTAGGGAACGGAAGGGGAAGGGAGGTTGTGAGAGGAAGAAAAAGTGTAAGGTTTAGGATAGAGATTGACAAGGAGAGGGTGACAGAAAGGGCAGAGTAATGGTCGGAACGGTAAGGTGTACAGTATGAGTCCTTAGGGAAAGGAAGACCGAGAAGGGGTTGAGAGATTATGACGAGAAAAGGTAGTGAAATGCTAAAGGGATATTGGGAGGGGAGGTACAGAGCGTAGGAAAGAAATTGTGAGGAAACGGAAGGGAAAGGCAGGCTCTGAGAGAATTGATAAAGAGGAGAGTGTGGGGAAGAGTTTGTCAGGGAGAAGATGTCAGAGAGGAGATGTCAAAGAGGGGATATCAGAGAGAAAATGTTATAGAGAAGATGTCAGAGAGCAGATGTCAGAGGATGCCAGAGAGTGGAAGGGTAATGGGGGAAGGAGAAGGTGTGTGGAATCAGTTTTCAAGGAAAAAGACATTGCGAGAAGATGGGGTTGGGAGTATATGCGGGGAAAAATTGTGAAGGGTTGAGTGTGGGAAACAGTTGTCAGGGAACGGAAGGGTAAGGGAGGTTGTGAGAGTAAAGAAAAGGGAAGGTTGTAGAAAAGGGGTTGTCAGGGAGAGAGTGACAGAGAGGGGAAAGAAATTGTTTGTAATGTGAATATTTCGGGAAGAAGTTGTCAGGGAAAGGTAGACTACGAAGTGGAGTTAGGAAGTTATAAGTTGAAGTGATGGCGAGGGGCTGAGGGGATGTTGAGAGGGGAACGATAGAGTGTGGGGAATGAGTTGTGTGAAAACGGGAGCCAAAGGGAGGTTATAAGAGGAAGGAAAAGGGGAAGGTGTAGGAAGAAGAAGAGAGGTGATAGTGAGGGGACGCGAGTTACTCGAAGATGGGGTGAGGGGTGATCGTGAGGAACGGCCTGTTATAAGGGAAGGGAATAAGGGGAAAGTGGGAATGGGTAAGAGAAGTGTATCGAGGAGAGTTGAAAGGCGGGAAAAGATAAAGTGTAAATAGTTAATCCAAATTATTAAGGATGCTCATTATGAAATTTTAAAGAAATCTTAACTCGTCAACAAGTTTATTTAAGTAATTTGTACATAAAAAAATCATATTGTTAAAATGACTAATTTTGCTCCTGCATCTGTCTACATATCGTTGAGGAAAGAAACAAATTAAAAAAACGGCTTAAAAATTTTATGTTGAGCCTTTAGGAAAAAGAAACATTAAAATCTATTCAGAATTACGGGCTGTAGATGATTATGAACAGTAAATTCTCAGTTTGAACCACTGGGCATCGTGAACCGTGACCAGGGGCAGGATCGGCGAGAAGGCGGTAATGAAGTCCTCCAGTGCGTCGTTAACTCCTGCAAGTTTTTACCTACCGCCGACAACACACTAACGCCATTTGTCGCCCGCTCGTTGGTTTTGGTTCTGCACATAAACACGCATGCAGCAACCGAGCATTCACAGGCATAAACAGCACTTGCATCAGTTTACTAAATTCTGGCCACCTTCCACGCCAGATCCTACACATATACTATGTCGCTCTAATCTCATTAGCAAAGGAATTCGAAAAATCTCGCCCAGAAGTGCCCGCAGAAATTAAGAGTCATCCAAGACACACGTCTTTTCCTATCAGTTGCGAAATGTTCGCGATAGTACGGTGTACACCGTCAAGCGGCTTAACGCCAGTGGACTGATAAGGCTGACAGTCTACGACCGCGACGTACCATTTAAACCCTAAGAAGGCGTGTGACATAGCTTTTGACTATACACGGCTCTCTTGTTAGCCCAGGTTGAGCCATTCGCAAATCGTCTTATCCGCATGATAACAAGCTTATTCTCTGGGAGGCTTGTTTATAAATAAAAAAAAGGTTGCGTAGTCGAACTGGAAGTCTGATCAAAGAGGCTCACAGTAGGGCATATCAGAAACTTACACACCTTTTACTATATAATACAGATTTTACTGATATTTTACTGAAAGAATTCAAGGAAGGAATTCAAATTATATAGATTAGTCAATTATAGTTATCACTCTTCTTTCCGTTTGTCTCTTTCTCTTTATCCCTCTATCTTACTCTGATGATTTTAAAATCCAAACAGTTTAATTCCATCTTAAAATATTGTGAGACGGAAGCAAGTGAAACTGATGGGATGTGAAAATTGCTGTTCCACTTTTCCGGTTGATCTGAAAAATTCCGTATTGTATAGTAATTCTTGAAAGGAGGATTTCACTATTCTTCACGAAAAAGTACTTTTTAAGAGAAGATGTATTCTTTACTAAATCGAGTAAGCTGAACACGAATCCGGATTTAGAAAGTGTCTGTTAAAAGTCAGGTGTTTATCTAATTTTGAAAATTTGTAGCACACGACCTTGACGTTCTAGACATTTTAAAAAGGTCAGATATTAAAGCTCCAACCTTCCTCTCTATTAATGAATAGCGAAATATTAAAGTACCAGGTTTTATTCTAGATTTAGGCGAGGTTGATGTTCTGGCCCAGTTTAATACCGTCCAAGTTAAGCGCGCTTAAACTACGTAAGTAGAGAGAGATGTCAGATGTAAAATTTGTCCGATTGAAATGAAACTCACACTATAGGAGTTTTCTGATCAGATTTCAGGTTTGATATTCAAATGGGAAATTATCATATAATACTAGTGATACAAACTATGCGTTCATAAAAACGAAACTGCTTTTTATGTTTTGCAAAAGTTTGTCGGAAACGGAATAACTAAATTTTAAATATTTTATTAGATTATTATTTTTAATATAATTGAATTCAAATTACTAAAGATAATTTGAAATAATTTTACGTCCAGTTGGTCTTTACATTCAGATTAACTTGTTTGCAAAACGTCCCAAGTGGTAGTAGAGAAATCGATCAAAGGCAGGTGGTTGATGGGCGGTGGTTGACATAGAGGTGGGGTGGTTGAGTGGATCGGATTAAGGTGATTTAGATCGTTTAGAGGTGCTTTGGAACTGTTAGGTGGGTGAGGCCTGGAGAGTGCGAGAACGGGATTCGAGAAATGGGGGTTGTCTACGCCGATGTAGACAGACAAAGCGCTTTTGAAATGCATGACCTGAAAATCTTGTGAAAATTATCCAACAAAACTTTATTATTACCAGTCATTTCGAAAGTGCTGAATAAATAATGAGAAGAACGAAAAAACACGCAGTTTTAGTAACGAACTTATGGTGAACGAACAAATCGAAGTCAAGAAATCTAACTTAAATATAAATGGGAATAAAAGAGAACCAAGAAAAATTAAATGAAAATGCTTGACCCAATGTTATTGCAAAATTATAGAAAATGAGGAGAGAGGAATTCCAACGTGGTCGATTCCATGTCATTTCATTAGACAATTTTTCGTAAATTAATGGGATTGGACGGTTACTTGGCAGATTTTTTCCTCTGTTAGTGACAAATAACCCCTCTAAATATTTTTTGAAAATTCAAAAAATTGACAAACATATGGGAATTTGAAATTTTTGTCAAGTTGACTTTAAAATACATTTATTTTTATCAACTGAAATTTCTTTGACTCAAATAAATATTTATTAGAATCAATAAATCGCACTCAGAACCAAAGAAATCAAAAAGTGACTGAGGTAAAAGTTCTAAAGACTGGCCACTAGGGTGGTCCAAAAATGCATTGCAAACATTTTTTTTAAATTTAATGCTCTCACCCCCAGATTGGTTCGAATCCCAAAAAAAAGGAAACACGTATGTATTGTTTATTTTGAAATGAATTGATATTTAGACGATACTCAAAGCCCATAAAGTTTTACGTGTATTTCTCATGGGGGGAAAAAAAACGTTTTTGTACATTTGCGATAGAATCGTTAATATTAGATGTAAGGTAAATGGTCCAGGAATCGCCAATTTAAGACCAATAATCGTTATCAACTTTAGCTTCTTTTTGTATGGAATATAGTTAAATATGCATTATAGTTTTTTACGGACTATAGTTGTTTTGATAACATTTCTTTAGAGAAATTATTCTCTACGGTGGTAAAAAATTCTTGAAAATATTCTTGTGAGCTAGTTATGAAAAATATTCATAAATATTGGCGATAACTGGGCACTTGGCGATTACTGAGGGTCTTATCTTATCTTACATTTTCTTGTACGCTTTTCTTGAAAATTAATTGCGGAATGCGAATCAATCCCCATCGCAGATTTTTCACAAATTGTTTTAAATACGTAAGATCTTACTTTCTAAACATATTTTAATGTTTTAAAAATTGTTTAAACAATTTATTATTGTTTATAACTATGTTTTCTTAGAATAAAGCTAGAAAATTGCTGTTTTTTCAACATTCTTCAACTTTTCTTCGACTCTCTAGTTATAATGAGATAATAGTTATTGAAAATTAACAAAAGTAATTGTTTAATTATTTTTGTTAATTAAACAATTAATTTTGTTAATTAAACAATTAATTGTTCTCTATAACAATATTCTCTTAAAATCAAGCTAGAAAACCGCGGTTTTTTCTACATTCAACTTTTCTTCGATTCTCTAGTTACCCATAAATAATGACCAATAAATATAACCATAAATCATTTTTCAAACTATGTATTATTGTCTTTTATTATATTTTTTTGGAGAATTAATCCAGGTACTTGTGGTTTTTCCTAAAATTTTGAACTTTTCTTCGACTTTTTAATATGAACAAATAATAAGTAAACATAAACAAAAATCTTAAAGTACAACTAGAAAGTTGAAATATTTTTCAAATTTTTTATATAGATAGAAATATATAATAATATATAATAATATATTATTATTATTATTAGTATTTATCGGCATTTGGAACTCGAAAGTTCATTGCCTCATCTACCCGAGACCGCCACGCGTTTCTATCCTGTGCATC
>JBAGKK010000027.1:328489-354215 GCA_037177015.1 Euceroptres primus
TCATTTTTAATGCTCTTCCTGCCAAAAAAGTTCATGGGTGATTCTCCTGAAGGGACCTTTTCGACGTCCAAGTTAATATTTTTTTCGCTTTCACTCAGAGATTTTATTTTACACCATCTCGATTTTATTCAAGTGGGCATCCTAAGGTTTTTTGGGCCGTTGAATCCAAATCTGATACCAGAATTTCCAAATTTAAATTGACAGATCAAAAGTATAAAAATTAAAAAATTGTTTTATTTTAATAAAAATGAGTATTTTAAAGTTTTTGGGGTCTCTGAATCCAAATCTGATAACAGATTTTCAAAATGGCGGATCAAAAATTCAAAAAATTGTTGTCTTTTCATAAAAATGAGTATCATAACGTGTTTGGGGTCGCTGATTCCGAATCTTATAACAGAATTTCCAAATTCAAAATGGACGATCCGATATGGTAGATTAAATATTGAAAATTTTTTGTATTTTTATGAAAGTAAGTATTTAAATGTTTATGGGGGCGCTAATTCCGGATCTGATAACAGAGTTTTCAAATTCAAAATGCCCGATCCAATATGGAGGATAAAGATTGGAAAAATTGTTGTCTTTTTATAAAAATGAGTGTCTTAAGGTTTGATTTTTATATACTTATATTAAGTAATAATTATGTGTGTTGGTCAAAATAAAGGGATTTTTTCCTTTGAAGTTACTGTTAAATTATTTTATACACTTTTCTTATATTTTAGAGCCTAAGTTTGGGATTTTTCCGTCTTTCGTATTTTCACCTAAAAAATTTTAACTAAATGCACATTATGTATAAATTTTATGGAAAAATAATTTCTCTCGAGATATCGACAATTAATTATTTTTCCAATTAATTTATACATAATGTGCAGCTACTTGGGCAAATATCTTATGCTAGTAGACAAAAAAATCGGATGATATGTGTTTAAATTGAGGCTATTTTCGTGTACGGTCGTCACCTCCGTTATCCAGGAATGGCCGATATGGCATCAAAACACTCAAAACTCCCCACATATCAATTTGAATCAAAATCGGTTGAATAGAAAAAAAGTTGCACCCAGGTGGTGCAAAACGACCCCTAAAATGAACCCTAAGAGGAATTTGTTTATCTTTATTTATGAATTAACTTTTTTAGATCCTAATTAACAACTGTGCAAAATGAATTTGCTTTATACCAAAATGCTGTATTCTTCTTTTTCTTGGTGTCGACTGAAATCCTGAAAAAAAATTCCCTGACCTTTCCAGGGTATTTCCAGGTATTTGTAGATTTTTCCAGGCATTACATTTAATTATTTTCTTAAATGAATTCTGTTCTAGTTAATTTTTTATTTCTGCAATTTATTCTTCGAGTGCGATGGCTACACTTTGTGCATGTTTCAGAAATTTCCTACGTTTCATTTTAAGTTCTTTTATCTCCAGAGCTTTTCGTTTTTTTTTTCCTCCCGCATTCAATTCAAATCGAAATATGTAAGTATATAATGTCACGAGTTTATTACGAATAATATTTTTTCCAGTCCTTGTAAATATCGTTATTTCATTTTGTTACAATTAAAAAAAATTAAGTTCCCCAAAAAAATTCATTTCCAGGTTATTCCAGGTATAAAAAAATTCTCTTACAATTCCAGGTTTTCCAGGGTAAGTCGACACCCTGGGGATGTACCGCTATGACTAAAAGAGTTGTAAAAACCATATTATTAAAGAATAATTTTGCGCAACTCACCTTCTCACTCTTCAAGGTCATATAAAGTTATTTCACGAAATAGTATATTATGCAACATGTATGTAAAATGCGGTTTTACACACGCGATCACCACAAGTAGGTAAAACCGTACGCACGAGTTGCATACGATATTTTTTGACACAGTGTGCGTAAAATGCGTTTTTAACACACCCATATTAGTGGGTGTGTCATGAGCTGTTTTACACACTAAAATGGGTGTGTAAAAACGTATTTTACGCACACTGTGTCAAAAAGAAAATTTTAAAATCAAAAATTTTTTTCACAAAAGTCTCATTGAAAAGGGTTCCTTTCATAAGAATAACCCATACACTAAATTAAAGTAATGAGGTCGAAATTTTAATAGGGAAGCTGATTTTCTGTATTCAAATTATAATAGGATTGTTTCCAAAGTCAGATATCGGTTTACTAATATTTGGATCTTATAGTTCCAAAAATTCTGATTTTATTGATGCTAACAAAATATTTTATACATTTTGTTTACTATTTTTAATTTAATGTCGAAATTTGAATTTATTGCAATGATTTTTATTGGACGACTGGATTGACGTCAATGTAGTCGGATTCTCCATCAATCACAGCTTAGGTGTCAATGGTTCTCAAATACATTTTCCTGTCTATGTTTTGTTGCCAATCAGGCAGACAAGCAGACAAAGAGACAGACAAATAGATAGACAATAAAGGCATATAAAGACTTTCAAAGACAGATAGGCAGACAGACGAACAGACAAGCAGAGAGTCAGACAGACAAACAGACAGACAGACAGCCAAACAGAGAGATAGACAGAAAAACAGACAAACAATCAGACAGTCAATCAGGCAGACTAATAGGCAGACAAACAGACAGACAATCAGGCAGACTAATAGACAGACAATCTGTCAGACAAACATACAGGCAGAAAAACAGATAGACAAATAGACAGATAAACAGAGAGACATGCAGACAGACAGACAAACAAAGAGACAGACAGACTATCAGACGGTCAATCAGGCAGATCAATAGACAGACAAATAAATACACAGACAGATAGATAGACAGACAATCAGGCAGACTAATAGACAGACAATCTGTCAGACACAAATACAGGCAGAAAAACAGATAGAAAAAAAGACAGACAAACAGACAGATAAACAGAGAGACATGCAGACAGACAGATAAAAAGAGACAGGCAAAGAGACTATCAGACAGTCAATCAGGCAGATCAATAGACAGACAAACAGAGAGACAGACAGATAAACAGACAGAAAATCAGGCAGACAAACAGACAAAGAGTTAGACAGACAAATAGATAGACAATAAAGACATATAAAGACATATAAAGACAGGCAGGCAGACAGACGAATAGACAAACAGACAGTCAGACAGACGAACAGGCAGACAGCCGAACAGACAGACAGACAGAAAAATAGACAGACAAACAAACATATAGACAGACAGACAAACATACAGACAGAAAAACAGACAGACAGAAAAAAGACAGACAAGCAGACAGACGGGCAGACAGACAGATACACAGATAGACATAAATCAGGCAGACTAATAGACAGATAGATACACAAACAGATAGACAGACAAACAGGCAGACAGTCAAGTAGACAATCTGTCAGAAAAACATACAGGCAGAAGGACAGATAGATAAATAGACAAGCAGACAGATAAACAGAGAGACATGCAAACAGACAAACAGACAGGCAATCAGGCAGTCTAATAGATAGACAAACAGACAGACAAACAGATAGACAAACAGGCAGACAAAAAAACAGACAGACAACCAGGCAGTCAATGAGGCAGAAAAACAGAGAAACAGGTAAGCAAATAGACATGCAGATAGACAAATATACAGACAGACAAACATAAAGTCAGGCAAACAGATAGACAAACAGAGAGACAGACAGATAAGCAGAGAGGCAAACAGGCAGACAGACAATCAGAAAGTTAATCAGGCAGACTAATAGACAAACAATCAGACAGACAAACAGAAAAACAGAGAGACAGACAATCAGACAGTCAATCAGGCAGACTAACAGATAGACAAACAGACAGACAAAACAGACAAACAGACTGACAAATAAACAGAAAAACATACAGACAAATAAGCAGACAAACAGACAAACAAACGGACACTCAAACAGACAGATAAACAGAGAGACAAACAGACAGATAAACATATAGATAAATTGAGAAAAACGGACAGACAGGCAATCAGGCAGTCCCACAGATAGATAGACAAACAGACCAACTTACAAATACATAATACAGAGAGGACAGGCAAAGAGGCAGTAACATAGCCAAACAGCCATAAACAATTGACAGAACCTTATTTCCGATTTTTGGGGTTTTCCGCATGTTGACTTCCATTTATAATATTAAAAAATTCAATTATTATAATATTATATTAATATAATTTATAAATATTATTATATTTATATAATATATAATTATTATTATATTAATATAATATATTATTAAATTATATAACAATAAATTATATTATATTAAATGTATTAATAAAAATAAATAATATATTATTATAATTAATTAATTGATTATTATATTAATATTATATTATTGAATTGCTTCTTTTTCTCAAGACTTAGCTGACATTTCTCATCTTGCAGCTAGGGAGAAATGAAGGCAAACGAACGTTCATGACAATAATTTTGTTGAAATAAGGCGCAGGACGCTGCGCTGGGGCGTTGAGAGGAAATGGGCGACTAAAAAGTGACGTGGAAAATGATTATAATTGGGAAAAGCGTTCATGGGGGAAGCGAGACTCACAAGTATAAACAGCAGACAGACACAGCGAGTCTCGGAGCGGGTGTGGGGAAGAAGGGTGGGAGGTTGAAGGCAGGAGGCAATGGATTGAGTAGAAGAGCGAAACGAGTGAAGGCGGGGCGGGAGGGTGGCGAACGAAAAGGGACACACGGAGAAAGAGGATTAGCGTGAGTGAGAAGGGAGAGGATCGCGCGTGCGGCTCTTCGGTTGTTAGGTCGTTGTTACACAGGTTCTTAAAGGCTGTCCCGGAGGCCGCCGCGTCGCGCGCGCGACGTTCGCTGCGCGCGCAAAGCCTCGACCGGCGTCCGCAAGGAGCGCTGGCTCTGTGGCCGGCCTTCGCTGTGCGAGCGGGACGCTCAGTCTAATTTGAACCGCCGCGTGTACCCGACTTGGCGTGTGCGACGACCCTCTCACCGCCGACGTGAACGCGCACCACGAGGTTTCGGAACGTTCCACCACTCGGGACTCGGTACTCCAGTTCCAGTGTCGAGTGGAGCGAGAGTTACCTTCGTTTCCCGCGATCTCCCGAATGATATTCCTTGCCTCACCTGCACTGTGATCAAGTGTACCACGTGCTTCGAGAAAGTGAAATCACAAGGGATATGTCGGTGAGTTTGAGTTTTCTGCGCCTCTTTTCTTCTTCCGTTTCTGGTCTACTTGGCTGCGAGGGTTCTTCGGAAACGTGAAAGAGGCGCTTCACGCGGTGCCAGTGCGACGGTATTTAAATAGCAACGGCGAAGATCCAAAGAGGAGGCGGACGACACGTAGATCCTCCGAAGAGTGCAACGCGATACCCTCGGGACGAGACAGTGACGAGTAACGCCACATCGAGGAGCGAACGATTTCCACTCGGCTTTTTTTCGTGCTTTTCTTCTGAAGAAGAGCACAGAATTAAACTCGATTTCGAAAGACTGGAGAACATTGGAAATAGGGTGTTTCGAGATTTGTCAGAGAGAAAGAGGTCGGTATGATGAACGAAATCCTGAGTTGGAGAGAAGACGAGAGCTGGTAGATTCTTACAGTTTTGTCTTGTCTTTAGTAGACCTGGACCGGTGTGCGGTGTCCCGCAAACTCTTTCAAAATGAAGAGCAAGACGGTCCCGCATAAAATGAAGACGAGACACCCTCGAAGTTGCCTGGGAATTCTCACCACCTATCAGTGGTACAACACTTCGTGAAGGAAGTCACCGGGAGATACTTGGATGAACGCAGATATTGGAAGCCTAGTCAGAAGCGAAAGGACCAAGAAGGAGCTTTCGAGTTGGAATTGTAACCGAATGAAACAACTGTAAGATCGTGATAATTGAGAGAAGAAGAAAGGAGAATCCGAAGATTCCGGGTTAGGCGCCGGAACCATTTCGGGGTAGTCGAGGTGTCTCCTCACCCCGAGCCAAGGTCATCAGGTCGGATGATGTGGGCGTCTCTGCTTTTAGCTGGGATCTTAAGCGGCTGGTGGGGCGCCCTTGCTTTCGCTGCGGCACCCCCAGCCGAGCTTCCAAGCTTCCTGGCGCCGATCAACAACCCGGCCACCCCAAAACTCCCGACCGAGTTTCACCAGGTCCTCGTTGAATCAGTTCGAAGATCAAAAACGGGGTCTTGGAGTTATTCTCGAGAAGCTCCGTTCCGGGAAAACTTTGGGTACCGGGTTACGCCGGTGAGTCACCGCGACTACGAGCGGGACCATTTCGTCTCAGACAGCAACCCTTCCAAACACAACGACAAGTTCTCCACTAATCAGTTCGACCTTGCGAACTTTTACGTTTACTCCAGAAGAGATCTAGACTTCAGAATGGACCAGCAGGTCAGAAATGACCTGGACCATAAAGTGGATCAGTACCCCAGAATGGACCAGTACTCTATCTTAAAGCCCCCTCACCACTCCACCCAGTCACCCCTTTATATGGAGACGGTTAGCGACATTTCGGTATCTTCTTCATCATTGGAGATGCCGAGGGTCTCGAGGTCCGTGAAGCAGCGAAAAAGCCGCTCTAAGGCAGACTCACCCCGAGAGCAACGACGCCGGTGTCGGATGAAAAACAACTGTCGGGGTAGAAACTGGTGTCCGGATATGGACGTCGGTAACAGGGCATTTCTCGCTCCGACGGTATTTGAGGGGAAGGCTAGAAGCATGTCCTCCCTCAGGAAGCCCGGCTCTAACTATGCCGTTACCTTCGAGGTAAGACAGGTGTACAAGAGCCAGGGTGGCTTCCTGCCTTTGCAGAAGAACGATAGCGTCAGATTGCATTTCCGCGACAAGGCCGCACCGGGTAAGTCCACGCTCTGTGGCTATGAAGGCAACGACGCAGCGATTCAGCAGCAGCAACGAGATAATCAGAGTGGAGTGGTTCGGGCCAATATTAAGCGGGGTAAAGTGTATCTAGTGTTTGTGAACCGCGTGGGACCCAGAAACTTCACTATCCTTGGCGAACC
Source organism: Euceroptres primus (assembly GCA_037177015.1). Lineage (NCBI taxonomy): Eukaryota > Metazoa > Arthropoda > Insecta > Hymenoptera > Figitidae > Euceroptres > Euceroptres primus. The sequence goes on from JBAGKK010000027.1 coordinate 335,430, forward strand.
AGTGATACGCAGTAAGAAGAACGAACAGGCGGTGCAAGCGGTCGTTCGTCCGGACTATGGTGAGCTTAACAGACAAAAAAATGCTATTCTTGATAAGCCACCAATAGAAACAATTTTTTCTAGGGTCAATATACTTGCTTAATAACACTTTAATCACTGGCAAAGCAGAGTATGTACTATGTATTTTGTACAATGAGAGCATTAGGAGAGTCGTCGTTAGAATCACCAATGGAATAACTAACCCTTATGATAATATCCTAAATGAAAAAAAATTGAATATTCTATATGCACTCATTGTACAATCACTAAGAAATAGTGAGAAAAAAGACGCTCTTAAGGGAATTAGCGTAGCTCAGATGGTAGCGTGATTGAGTTATGTTCCAACAATTGTTAACTAAACTGGCGCAGGTTCGATTCCTAACACAAGAAACGAGGCTGAACATATTTGCGGAAAATTTCACTTCTCTCTTTTGGATATTGTACCCCACAGATGCGCCACTGTTTTATATTTGACCCTGTAGTAAACCCCTAATGACCCTCGCAGTTGATGCGACTATAAAACTTAAATTAAAAAAAAATCGCCCAAAAATTGAGGAACAGAAACCACACGCTCAAATTATTCCATAAAGCCTTCATCTAGAATACAAAAATTTTAGCTTTTAATATAAATCTGGAAATTAGAAAAGAATCTATTAAAACATACATGTCGAGCATTGCTTTATGTAAAGTAGGGAAGGAGAATAAATTAAGAATAAATGTGTTTGAAATGTGGGGTAGAAAGCTTATGAAAATAAAATGGGTGTATAAAGTTAAAAACAAAGAAGTTTTAATGATGGTACAGGAAAAAAGTTTGTCTAGGATAAGAAGTTTATTCTAGGATATATATGTGGTGGAAAGATTAATAGGACAGATTTAATTATGAGGTTTGAAGGGAATGCAGGAACAATTCTAGAGGATTAAAAAGAAGGATGAAAGGGAAAAGGAAGGCTGGAATATGTTAAACAAATTGTAGAGGACGTAGGGTTTACCACATATTGGAAAATGAAAAGATTCGCTTAAAATAGGAAGGAATGGAAAATTGCATCAAACCACTCTTAGAACTGTTGACCATGTTGACTTAAAAAATAATAATGCCTAAAAAAGGGTTTGTATTCCAGGAAAGAATGCAGGAAAGAAACGGTCGACAGATTAAAAGATCATATCATTAGGCATAAAGGAATGGTAGAAAAAATTCTATAGGGTTAAAAACAGGGATGGAAAGGAAATTGGTATTCATCAAACACAAGGGTTTGCATCTTAATCCTCAATTTAAAATTCAAATTTGATCTTTACTTGCCTTTTTTATTTAAAATTATCGGATTTGATCATGACATAGTACACTTCAGATTATTCCATTAAACTTTCTTTTTGATGAATCAGATATTTTTCTGTGATAAATACGTATTTAAATCAAATAATTAATTAATTAAATTAATAATAATTGATGCAATCTAATATTTTACTTTTCTTTGGATGAAAGAAATATTTAATTAAACTAATTCGATATTCATTCAATAAATCAAGATATGAGGTAATTTGATAACTTTTATCTGTCTCTGAATTTAAAGCGAAGGAAATCTTTAGGAAAAAAATGTTAGTTATCTTGTTAAAGAAGGGATGTCAATGAAGCCGGTTTTTAGGTCATGATCGATTTCGACCTCCCCTTGCCCTTTCACATTGTTTTATAAAAAAACGAAGAAAAAATCATTTTGAATTCGGGTTACTCAATTATTTTTCTATTATTTCCGAAAATATTGATTTTTCGAAAAAAGCCGTTATGTAAAAGTTGTAGATCTTAATAAATGGAATATTTTTTATTTCTGCGTTTTTTTCCTATGATCAGTAGTTTCTGAAAGAAACCTGTTTTTATCTTTTACGTCATCAGTTATTGCATTCATGTTACTCAATTCAAATTTCTCTATTTTCTCCGAAAATATTGATCTTTTAGAAAAAATTTTTAGGCAAAAGTTGTAGTCCTTAATAAATAGAATATTTTTTATTCTCGAATTTTTTTGTTGCGATCAATAATTTTCGAGAAAATCAGTTTTTCATGTCTTACTTTAATTGTAATTTGGAACATATTGGCAAGTTTTGGCAATTACTTCATTCACATATTTTAGACATCGCTAGAAATAGAAGCTTCGAAGAGGTGACTCGACGGCTTAAACATAATCTCCATATTGTTTTCCTTTTTGTATTTTAACCTTCCAGAATTCCTAAAATGGGATTTCAGAGACTTTATTAATTTTCTTAAATGTTAAGGAACTAATCTTAAAAGAAAAAAACTAACCTTCAAAAGAAGTTCTCTTAAAACCCGTCCATGAAACAACAATTCACTAATTCACCCTGACACAATGTCTTTGGAAAAGTGTCTTTAAAACACGCCCAAGGAGGTGAAGAAAGAGCCGATAATCTATACTAATTAAATTGGTTGAGGACCCGTCTTCCGGCTAATTGCTCAATTGTCAAATGTGATCTTGATATTTCCAATTCTATAGCGTCTAAACTTAATTTTTTTTCTATTTCTGTTTTTAGTAACTGTGAGTTTAACGTTATAAAAAATAAAAAAGTAGTTTCACTCTTTCGCAAAACAATAACATTCATTTTGTCAGATTAGCAAAAACTATTAGTGACGGAGGGAAAAATATATAGCTGTGAAAATAAAAGATGCATTCCAATGCCGGAGGCACCATTTAAAAAACATATTTTTCACTTTGAGGAACCAATTTATAGACTGTAAATTTGATTCTCTATCCGCTTACTCAAGTCCAGGTATTAATAAAAATTAGATTATCATGAGTCATCAGAATTATCGTATTATTTAATTTATTTTAAAGTAATCGATATTTCTTTACATTGATAAGGATGAAAAAGTATTTCTCAAACAAGTTAATACTCATTTTTAGTCTGCTGACTAAACGTTTATAGCGAGAGCATTACCTTCTTGGTACTAGGTACTTTATTTATTCAACAATAACCTTGTTTTGTACCAAACGTCAGGTAGTAATATTTTTATGGAAGTCCTGCGCTTACTACCTTCAACGTTGTAATATTTTTTATGACGAAGTAAAAAATCCTATTCCTGATTCACATTCTTCCTATATAACAAGACATCATCACGCTTCAACTGACGAAAATAGCGGACAAGGGAACTCTCAACCAGAATCATATTTTTAAGAGTATCGCAGCAAATCGATATTGAATTATGATGCAAAATATTTGATGAACAATTTACATAATCGTGATGACTATGTAAAATATTTGATAAACAATTTATATATAGTCGTGATAACATATAAGTTAAAAATTTAAACCCGAATGGCAATAATAAATAATTTGCAAGTGACCACGCGCGCCAGAAAAACATACACACAAACGCACAAGTTGCTTTAAAATCTGATATATCGAACCACCAAGTAAATTGGACTGTGTTCAAAATTTCTGACAACTTATGCCGTATTTCCTTGTCTGCCCCTTTTCTAAGCGTAATACTTGTTGACTTTTACTACAATGTCGTATGACCGATGCTCGTAAAATACGATGCCAAAACACTTATCCCTTTTTTTCTACTGCAATGATTCTTGCACAAAATACTGGATTGTTGATACTTAAAGTTAGATATAATTTGCTTAAAAAGTAACTCCCACTCGTCAAAAGGGTAATAATGTGAATAGAGTTATTAATTATATCCTTCAAATTTTTACCGACAATTTATTGTTCGCTTCTTCTGAATTACTTTTGTGTTCAAAACAATTTTCATCCAAATACTAACATAAGACCAGCGAGAAAATTCAAACCAAAATTGTGACGTAGACACCGATTCATCATTAGCTAATTTTGAACAAAGTGTCTGATTCACTGATTACTCACTGGATAAAAACAAGCTTCCGAACTACTAGAAATTCTTATCCAGTTTTTCTTATCCAGAATTTCTTATCCAGAATCTACTAGAAATTCTTATCCAGTTTTTACATCATCAGTCAGAAAATTCACCATTTTTAGTTCACGTCTCTACCACCAATTCTAATTCCGAACTACAGGCAACTGTTTTATTAAATTTGTTTAGGTTAAGTTTTTAAAAATACAGAATAATATATTTTCTCTACTCAATCAGTGAAAGGATTTTAGTGTCAGTGACAGATGACTAACCACCATGAGAATTGACGTACATGCCGCCATACTCTAAAGTCTAATTTTATCTGTCTGGAGTCTAGAGCCTACCTAGTGCTTAGATTTTGACAAAAAATAAACCAGAACTTGGCAGCGTTCTAGTAAATTGTACGATTTCTGCTGACAACTTCACATTATTTGCTAGATCAGTGTCCTGAAAATATAGACATTGTTCAAACCATTCGAACTATTTCAACCCTTCGGTATAATTTACACCTTATCAGTAACAAACGAGGGAAACTTTGATTCTGTGATACTCTGTTAGAACACTTTAGCTGAGAAATACTACTTAGGTCTCGCTTCATCGACATCTAGACGCCCCGCCTAGTTCACAACAAGTTTTGAACTCTCCCTCTCGCTTACTTTGTAGTTCAACGGATGCGCTTGAATAAGTAGTTTTCTAGTCTCTAGTGTATATGCACATATAATATCCAATATCCTCACCCCCGTCATCAAGACCTCGCACGGAAAACTTTTCACACCTTATCTCCTTATCAGTCTCACTCGAGGGTTCACGGTTCTGGGGACTCTAACAGCGCAATATAGAATTATATTTAAACCTCTTGAAAACTTGTCAAAACCACTTTCCAGAACCGGACTTTTTAAAGCAGATATAATGGGACTGATCTTTTTTTACTACAAACTTAAATAAAAAAAGCCAAAGTTTTGGCTTCTTCCTTTTATTGGGGGTGAAGTAGGATGGCTATATCTGCCGCTTCCCTATCCAACTTACCTTATCGTGTTGTATTCTGATAACTGAAAGTCCCTCACTTAAAATCGCTGAATAGCTACTCGAAAAATCCACGATCTGTTCAAGAGGCTTACTTTGGATAAGTATTAGAGAACCAATTCAGAAACAACCTTCGTTTAAGAGAAGTGCGATATTCCTTAGAATTCCATCAAGTGGTTATAATCGAAACCCGTTTTTCTCTGATCAACAAATCTCTTCGCGAAAGGAGACACATTTCCAAATCGAGTTGGGATGACGAAGCTATCGTCTTTGCGGGCAGGAGCCCGTCGACGGAAGTGATCAGGAGGGTGGCGAAACCGCTGGAAGAACGCTGATAACTGGTGAGAAAACGTGAGAGACCACAGCATCTCGATCCGGCGGTTCGTTGATCCGCAGTGCAAAAGCAGTCCGCCGCGCCGGCCATTCTTCCAGTTGTCGGTGACTAAGCCAGACGGGGGGGCCCGAGACGTCAATTATAAGGCCTTAATCGGAAACCCGTCCTTACTTCTGTTGGCTTATACTCCTTATACCTCTTTACGTGCACCCGAAGAGGAGAGCACCGTGCTACGCAGCGCATTTTCTCTATATCTGTCTCGGTCCCTTTAACCAGGCACGGATTCTCAAACATATCATCTCATTCTGAAAAAAGGACAAATTGCTATTCATTAGCATGTTTTCATTGAGTTTTATGACTTACTATCGAACAGTATTTCTTTAGACCATTTTTTTACTTAACTAAAACTATTTTCAAGACTTTAATCAAGGCACTTTGATCTGATGTATCAGTCTTTTGAGATTATCTTTTGACAATTTTAAGAATTCCAGGATTGGACTATCGGGACTGTTTTCATTGCAAAAGCATGTTACAATTGTTATCTCCAAGAAGATATTTAATTTCTGTGGATAGAGACGCGTGGCGGTCTCGGGTAGATGAGGCAATGAACTTTCGAGTTCCAAATGCTGATAAATAATAATAATAATAATGCAGAACTTGCATTTTCTACATCTCTTACTATGTTCTGATAACAGAAGCATTTTACAATTTGTATCTTCAATTTATATAGAACTTTCATCTTCTGCAGAAGCTCCGGCTTCTGGAACATCTTCAATTCCTACAATGATTGAAACTCCTGCAGCAATAACATCTTCAACTCCTGCAACAACAGCTGCTACAACATCTTCAACTCCTACAACAACAGCTGCTACATCTTAAACTCCTATAACAACAGCTACTACATCTTAAACTCCTACAAAAACAGCTGCTACAGCACTTTCAACTCCTACAACAACAGCTGCTACATCTTCAATAATTGAAACTCCTACAACTCCTACAACATGAGCCTTTAAGTCACGTTTGAAATAATTCAGTATGAGTTAAAAGCAACTGAAAACATTGGAAGTCACCATCTTCATTGATACTGATGACGCCAAAAGTGACAGATTACCACTGTGGATAAATTGTCTTCCGGAACGCGAAACCATACGAAAAGAAAACTGTGGTTGGCCGAGCCATAGGAGTGATTGCCACAACCATAGTATATTGAAAAATATGGCCTAGCTATAAATTATATATAGTTGCTGCATCCATGTTTTTTTTTTGGTTACCAATTCCACTAGGTTATTTCAAATATTTATATGGATCTCAGAACCATCTCGGATCGGAATTCTTATCCATTGCTATGGTCAGAACAACCATATGGTTGTTCTGACCATAGCAATGGATGAGAAGTCCAATCAGAGATGGTTCTGAGATCCGTATAAATAGTTGACGTAACCTAGCGGAATTGGTAACCGAAAAAAAAAAGAACACTTTGCAGGCACATCTTAAGGTGCACATCTTAAGATGATATTGGAGATAAAATAATATGCAAAAAAACAATTTCATTATAAAATAATGCAGTCCTGTCTCACGCAAATCTTTGTTGAGACTAGTGTACTTATTGTAAAACTTGCCATTGGCCAGATCAGTTTTGCATCTCCTCGGAATATAGGATGGGATGTAGTAGGAACACTGATTTAAAAAAAAAAAGAAAAGTAACATAATTCTGCAGTATCTATATACCTGGGAAGTGTCCTCATATACTGACAATGATAATTACCCCTTCCTCACCAGGAAAAGTGTCGCAGATAGTCCGTGATAACTCCTGAGATAATTCTGCATCAGAATAAAAAAAAAGTGTTAAACCTGACATTGTAAACTTATATCACAAACAGTAATAACATCTTTTAACATATCAGTGCATGTTACTCTATACCCTAACTAAGTGTACTTATATTATATGTGTATTGGCTCTGTACTCCGCATTAATAATGATTCCTGACAGCTTCACTCGAGCGTTATTTTGGAAACCTTTCCCTCGACGAATTGCTATCAGGTACTTTCCTTCAGCACTTGTGCTTAGTAGATCAAGTAGAGTCTGCAAAGCAATAGAAATACAAGATTCAAATTTTAAATTAGGCAAGGATAAATAGAAATTAGATTCCAAAGAATTAAAACTCTAAGTTTCGAAATATTTTCTATTGAATTAAGTTAATATTTAATTGAGAATTGAAGCGCGAATTTTGAGGTTAGAATTTTGACAAAGCAACGACAGTAGGTGAGGATCAAACTTACCTTCAAAATTGTTCATATAATTGGCAAAACCAATCTTCTTGAAGACAGTTCTGCATTTCGCGTCCATTTCACAAGTCATAACTCACAACAAAATAATTAAAAAATAGCCGAAGTGCTTCCTTTCTGGAGGAAGTGGCAGTCAGTGTCAGTGTAAAGTAAAATGGCGCTGAGCATGGGGCGCATCTAAATCATACCCAAAAATATGGTTGTCTATGGTTCACATAGCCATTTCACTTAGTATCTGCATTCACAGCTTAAGTTGTACCAACTATGATTGTGGATAACTCAGCAAAATTATATGTGACAATATTTGAACGGCTGTAACCATTCCTTTTTTTCCGTGCATCCCCGTTTTGTTTATTCAGCAAAGATCTTTTATTGTAAAGAGTTTCTACCCCGGATCCTGGGTAAATTACTGCATACAATTCAAAAATTGGAAGCCGATTCTGTAGTGTCGCATCTGAGTTATTCAGTTTGCTTTAATGTTCCTATTTCGAAAAGTAGTCGTAGCAAGACTTAAGATCTAGGTCTAAGAGCTAGGAATATAGAATGCTCCAGATCCGCCCCTGTTTCTGCTTCTTCTCCTTCTATCTTTGCTTTCCTTCTTCGTCTACTTCGCTACCTACCGCAACCTATCTTTGTGTACAATGCTTTCTTCTGCAAAACGTGTCGTGCAACGTACCTACTCCTCCCGGACTGTTCGTTTTGGTCTTCGACTGCTATGTGCTGGTCATCCGTTTTGGTCATGTAGGTTGTCCTCTTCGGGAAGAGTAACCGCAATGGAAAATCTTAGCCTTCGCAATACCAATGTGTTTGGAACGTTTAGAGTTTAGACGAATACTCTCTATACAATAAAATTGTTTTCGTTTTCGAAATTGTTCGGTATCACAATAACAAAAACTTGTTCCTATGCACAATAAACCTCCTGCAAAAAGTCGTAAAGGTAAACTTTCTTTATAAAGGTGTTTGGAGTAATATCCACTAAAGCCCAAGTTTCATAAAAATCGTGGTAACAGTTTCTAAAGTAAAATGGAACAGGACAACCGACGCACGGCGTCTAAGGGTTAAAAAATACCAGAATACCCTGAAAAAGTTGAAGTATCTCAAAGCAGAATGCTTTGATGGTAAGCGAAGAAGTTTCTGTTACATTAAGAAAGCTTCAAAGAACTTTTAACAGCTCGCCTCAGGACTTTAAAGACGTTCTCCTGGTTTGAGCTTTGGGTCCAATAAGACGTTCCTTTTGAATTGATGAAGACTTGTTAAATTATTAAGCTTCTAAAAGGATTTAGAGTATCGACAATTTTTGAAACATGTTAAAGACAGGGTAATGCGGAAAGGAAACCTACTAGAAAGGAGAAATTCGTTATGTTCTGATGATCAAGGGACCAATCTGAAGGGTTTACTGAAATCTCATTAGATTTTCGAATCTTTCGACTCCAGATTAATTTAAAGATGAAAATCAACACGGTCTTAAAAAACCGTCTTCTTTTAAAAGGACTTTTTTACTATAATATTTTCTTTTCCGTTGGCAACGGTTTCATTTTCCGGACCGCTTGTGAACGTTTAGTCGTAATGCAAAATTAAGTGCACCCGCCTTTACGACGCACAGCTTGCCTAGAGGCAATCAAACCGATACTCCTGGTTTCCGGAAACAAATTGCAGTCACAATGCCAGCGTTGCCGTCGCGGGGCGTTGATTGGCTTACGTCATCGTTTCGTTCCTTGGTAGCAACCGTTGCAGCAAATTACTATCAAAATTAATTAACGTCAATTATCGTTTAAGTTGCCTTCGACGCGCCTATCTAGGACACCCTGATCTTCACGCCGGCGTTAAATCTTCAAAGTTTATTAAACCATTTTTGCAATTGTCTTTAGACTTTAATTCAGCATTAACTTTGTAGACTATAAATAGACGATGCAGATTTGATAATTTAATATCAGACAATTTAATAATTGGTAATTAGTAACCACTGACTTAGTCTATTTCCAGAGATTGCTGCTTTATAAATATCTGGAGGCTTTATTAAGACTGTATTTCCTATACCTTCAACGATTCAGCCCTTGTCTGAGCAACGTATTTATGGCTAAAAGTTTTTACAGCAGTGTGATTAACACTTTTTATGATAGTAAATATGGTTAAGCGTAACCAAGTTGTTTGCTTGGATCTTTTCTCGACCATAATTTCTGGCTGCACTGCATGGTGCCATAGTCACTGATTTCTTACGAGAAGATAAAAAATTATGTTCGTAGAAAAACCAGAATAGGTAGAGCTTTTTTTGATTTAGCAACACGGTGAGCCTTAACCAACCTCAACCTAAACATTTTTGCCCACACCGGTTTTTTGACGTTACAAAAACTCGTAAAAACCGTAAAGTTTTCATTTCACAAAAACTTCTGTTGATACTTTTTTCTTATAATTTTTAAACGAAACAAAGAAGTGGGATTCATCAGAATACTGCAAAAAGAAGTGGGATTCATCAGAATACTGCAAAAAGAAGTGGTATTCATCAGAATACTGTAAAAAACCGGTGTAGGCAAAGAAGTTTAGGTTAAATTTGATTGAGGCTCACCGTGGCAAGATATCGGTTCTGCAGCTTTTCACTTTCCATTGTTATTTTATAAGCAAATAAAAAGATTCGGTTGAAACAGGAAGGATTGGCAAACTGAATCAAGTTTTAAGAGATTGAACGTCTTAAATCAAAATCTAATATTTGATCCTCTCTGATTTGGTTTTGTTGCAACTCAGAAAAAATCGTTCCTAGACGTATTAATATTTCTTCGATGAAATTTTCTACCCTGAAATAAAGTCAATCTCTACAGATAGTGACTAATAGGCTCTGTTCTGTTTCCAATATTCGATGTACTTTCTCGGCTAGAGTGTTGTGGTCAAGCTAGGAACTATTCCGGCATGGGCCAGAGGTGAAAAAGTCTGGTGTGAGGAGGGGAAAAATAAGGAGGATGGTAAAAGAGTGACGGCAAGAGATTAAGAAGGACAAGCTGATGGCGATGCAAAGGAGGGGTTGGTGGAAACAGATTTTTCACGATGCACGCCAGAAAATCAATGCACCGCAATGAATCTTGATGTGCACTATATATCTCTTCGCCGGAAACTTACTGCCGGAATTTTCTCGATCGATTAATCCACTTTATCGAATCGATCAATCGTTTAAACTGTTCCTAATTACTCTCTTGAATTTTGTAAGTTTGTAATGGAATTAACAGAATACGGCTTCAATGAAGAAAGTAAATTGATTCAGTATCAACTCCATTCGGGAATAATTAGTTCAGTTGAATTAAGCAATTAATGTGAGCTAAATAAGGAAGTGTTTATTGTTTTACAGTAGAAGCAAAATTGGATTAAATCTTTCACCCCCATAGCACGGAACATTCTGTTCATATTTCCGGAATATTCCATTGGAAGATTGGAAATATTCTCAGAGAATATTCCAGCAATATTGCAGGAACCTTAAAATGTCCTACATCTGGAATATTCCCGGGGGATTTTCCAATATTCCTGCGGAATATTGGAAATATGACCTTGAATCTGCCCTGATTGTTCCTGTGGAATATTCCCGGAACGTTGCCCTGGAAGTGTCTTGAATGTTCCTGTCGAATATTCCTGGAACGTTACTCTGGAATTGTCTTGAATTTTCCTGTGGAACATTCCTGGAATATTTCCCCGAAAATGCCCTGAATATTCCTATGGAATATTCCCGGATCATTGTCTCGAAACAAACTAGAAAATTTTAAAAATATTTATATTTTTAACAGTACTCTTATTCGGTGGAATGAGACTGAACCATAAAAAACAATCAGTGCTCTTCGGGTATTTGTTTTATCTACATACAGGACATAATTCTTAAATAAATACGTAACATTTGTACAATATCGGCATTTAATTTAAATTTGCGGTAAGTAACAATCGACAATAAGCTGACAATTTGACATTTCTATTACTTAAATACTAAAATTCTAACGTATAACACATTTTATTCGACCAATTCCAAAGAAATATTACCATCTGATATGGAAGAAATATCCATATTGTATTTGAATTGAACGTTAAAGACCAAATTCACTTCAAATCATGCAGGCCGGCGTGAAACATGTTCAGGATTGGCTTGCCAATGTAATATGTTTTTGTAGGTGTGAAATAAGGAGACACGTATTTTTTTAAATCAACATAGCGACATTTTTACATTTTATACGAATATTTTGAAATTTTAAGGACAAAATGAGTTCTTTGGAAATTTTACTTTAAAAACATTGCCATTTTTGCAATTTTTGAGATATTAAGATTTTTCTTGTTTCAGTTTATACAGTTTTCTACACTCTTTCAAAATCTGTAGAAAAAGTTAAAAAATAATAAAAAATGGTAAAGTTATTTCGATTTAAAAAAAATAAAAAAGTTTTTCTCATTAACCCCACCTTTTTTTTCTCTGAAATTTTTAGGAATAATAGGTACTAATATAGTCTACTTATCATAAATTTCCCATTTATTATTATTTTTATTTTTCGGGAGAAGAAAATTAATTAAAATTTTTTTTCAAAATCTTGCCATTTTTGCAATTTTTGAGATTTTAAAGTTTTTCTTGTTCCAGTTTGTCAAGTTTTTTTTCACTTTTTCGAAATCGATAAGAAAAACCAAGAAAGAGTATAAAAGGGTAAAGCTATTTTGATTTTTTGAAAAATTAAAACACGAAATTGTATCAAAACAGTTATTTCTTTCTTTTGCTGAAATTTTCAGGAGTGATAGGTAATAAAGATTCAAGGAAGACTGAGTTTTTTTCGCGGGAATACAACGTGGATTCGTGTGATATTTTTTTATTTTATTTCAGAGTATTTATTTACGTTTCGACTTCCGTTGAAATAATCCTGTCAAATGTCGAATATAATTCTAGTTGGAATTTTGGGTAGAGCCTGTTGCACTTTAGAGTTTTTGATGTTTTAGACAATTATCATGGCTGCGAAAAGTTTTTTTTCCCGAGGGCGGATTAAAATGTCCAAATTATGGAAAAGTGCAAAGAAAGGTTTTGAAAAAATTTCGTGTTGTCGTTTTTCAAAAAACCAAAATAGCTTTACCATTTTTGATTTTTACTTTTGCTTTCTCTCATCAATTTCAAAAGAGTGAAAAAAGCTTGATAAGCTGGAACAAGAAAAACCTCAAAATCTCAAAAATTGCAAAGTTTTGAAAAAAATCGAAATTAATTTTTTTCTGCCGAAAAACAAAAAAAATACCAAATAGGAAATTTATGCTAAGTTGACTATATTAGCACCTATTATTCCTAAAAATGTCAGGGAAAAAAGGTGGGGTTTTTGAGAACAAAATTTTTTAATTTGTTTCAAAAAATCTAAATAACTTTAATTCTTTTTAAAAAATTTTTTTGAGCGATTTTGAAAGAGTGCAAGAAACTGTATAAACTGAAATAATAAAAACCTTAATATCTCAAAAACTGCAAAAATGGAAAGTTTTTTAAAGTAAAATTTCCAAAAAACTCATTCCATCCTTAAAATTTTTAAATATTCGTAAAAAATGTAAAAATATCGTTATGTTAATTTAAAAAAATACGTGTCTCCTTATTTTCTACGTACAAAAACATATTTAATTGGCAAGCCAATCCTGAATGTCACCCGCCGGCCTGCATGATTTAAACTGGATTTGGTCTAAATTAAAATATTTCATATTATTATTATAGTTAAAATTATTATTTTATTTAAGAACATAATTCAATTCCACATAAATTATAATAGCAAAAATTACATTTCAAACTTATTACGATTATTACGATATTACTGATAATTTGTACCTTTTTAATTTTATATACACCTAGTTGTAGAAATAATATCTTTTCTCACTGAGCTCTTCTAATACGGAATTTATAAAATCCATCTATTATATTTTTAGAATATTTTAAAAGTTGGTTGCTTTCAGGAAAGATTAGTTCGTTAATTTCAAAAGTACTTCTGTACTCTCTAAATCTGAATCAGTTAAATTTTACTAATTCATCAGTGACTGCATTCTAGTTATGTCAATTAGTGAAATTCTACTGAAAATTAGTGAAAAATTACTAAAATTTCAGTAGATTTCTATTGATTCATCAGGAGAAATGATAACTAAAATTTCAGTAAGCATCACTGAAACTTCAGTTATCGTTTCTAACGGTAAATCAGTAAAAATCTAATGAAATTTTAGTAATTTTTCACTAATTTTCAGTAGAATTCTACCAATTGCCATAGCTAAAATGCAGTAACTGATGATCAGTCAAATTTAACTGATTCAAAGTAAGAGAGTAAGACATTAACGTATCATTTAATTTTAAAAATGTTATCATGAGATTTAGACTCTTTCTCACTCTCCGGAAATTAATATAAAAAATATTATATTTACAATGATGAATAATAACTCCGAAAAATGCTGTTATATAAAAACTAAATGCGAGACTAAATTAATAATGAACAAATTAAAATGAGAAAAGAGTGGCTCATCATAGCAAATGATTTGTGCAAAGTTTATTCCAATATTGTTTAAAAAGATATCCAGGTTATGCAACTTCTGACAAATTTGGAGAAATTAATTTTTAATTTAATTATTAAAATAATTTGGAGAGATTAGAGTAGACTTCATTATGTGTCGAATCCTCAAGTTTCTGGTCGATATTTTTCTTGGTTTATTCTAAGACGACCTTTTTTTGATAAATTGTAATATAAGTTAATAGATGGGTAATAAATTTCTGTAAATTATAAAAAAATCCATACGTTCTTTCTTAAGACACTAAAAAATTCAACTGGGAAAATAATGCAGTGAGCAATAAGCGAACACCAATTTTTTTTCAAATAGAAGAACTTTAAATTATTCCAACAGCTGACTCCATTTTCTGTCATAATAATCAATACAACTCATTAAGATATATTATTATCATTTCTTTTTTAATTTATATGAAATCATTATTGTTTCAGTTAGATAATAAATTTGCAGAAAATGATAGTCATAGAATAGATCAAGAAAGAAAAATGTCGACAAAAAACTTGAAATGGAGCACATCATACAAGTTTGATTTTAATTTCTCTAATATTCTCAGAGGTCACATAGCATGGACATTTTTCTAAACATTATATGAATAAACTTTGTATAAATTATTCGTTCAGGTGAGCCACCCTTTTCTCATTTTAATTATTTCATCATTAATTTAGTCTGGTATTTATTCATTACTTTGTGATAACATTTTTGGAGTTCAACATTGTGAAAATATTTTTATCTGCTGTATAATATAATTTATATTAATTTTAGAAGATATTGTAAAAGTCTTAATCAGAAAAAATCATGTTTTGAAAATTAAAATAAATAGCAATTTTTTACAGAAACGCTTTCGAAATTGAACAACTATCATTTTCTGGAAACTTTACTGTTTGCATATTGGATATAATTTGAAAATATACAGTACCAGCCAGGAATATGAGGACACCTGTTTTTTGTGAGATGCATAAGTTTTCATAATTTTTATAATCTACGACATAAAATTTTTCCACAAAATAATACGAAAGCTATCAAAATTTTGCTATCAAAATAAGCCCAAGGTGAATTGATTTTGTTCATTCTGTAAGAAACTAATGCAAAAAGAGTAGATTTTTCGATTTGTCCTAAAAATTGCAATAACTTACGAAATAAATAACAGCTTCTAATTTCCTTAGGCTCATTAAGTTAAGTCTCCATAGAATTTAATGAATGTATGAAGAGAATTCTCCAATTATTTTCCTTAATTTCGCTAAAGATTGAAATTGGAACAGAAAAGTTGTAAAATTTCAATGACGTGTAATTATTTATAGAAAAATATTTAAAATCAGTCTATATTGCACTTTAATAAATTTTTTTAGAATACATAAGAATATCAATTTCTATACTTTATCAAATTAATTTTTCAGAGTTTTCGCTAGTGAGCAACAAATACCTCACTGGAAGTTCTTTTAACGATGTACTTCCCTCGATACTTTTTGTCGGCGAAACTAAAAAAACATGGTTACCAACCGGCCTCAATTTGCATTTAAATATTATTAAACAACAGGAGAATTTCAGCTATTTTATTGTGTTAAAGGCATAATTGGCCTATACTTCATGTTTATACCCAATTTCAAATAATTTCAACAACAATTGGCCAACTTACGATGATTTATATTTTAAAAACTTATTGAATTTGGGGGTAAAATTTGTCTAGTTTTTAATTCTTATTATTAAAAATAATCACCGGACGAAAAAACGGCAAATAGATCAAAGTTCCGTCTCATTATTCTTTTTAAGACTATATTTTTAAAAAAATTAAATTTTCGACGTTTAAAATTCTCATAAACTCAGACGTGTGAACAAGTTTTTTACGCGTTTTCGAGAGCTCAGCAGGTTATTCCATCCGGACGCTCAATTATGTTTCGGCTAATTTTCCGTATTTTAGTATTGACCTCTGGTTATAAATTTTTTTGGTGTTTTGCATAGACTTTAGGGTTGAATAATTAAAAAAAAGAAAAGCTGTGTTTTTTTAAACAAACGTTTCGACTCTCATGTGAGTCCTTTCCAGTGGTTTATTTCTAAAAACGGAAATTACATTGGATACAAACTCTGTTTGTTTAATTAAACAATTTTAAAAGGAACAAGAAATTTTAAACAACATTTCAACAAAGAAATATAAGAATTTTAAGTAAACATTACAAAGCTTTTTTTAAATATAAAATTTACAATTATAAAAGAAAAATTTTTTTTAAACATTCAGAATGACAGATATGTAATTTTTCTTTTTGAAAACTTTTAACAATGAAAATTAAAGTAGAATGAATATTACAATAATATCCATAACTTTTGGAATCTCATCAGTTCTATGTTTTTATACTTAGACACCAGTCGTTTTCCGATAGTGACAACAGAAACTACCCAATTTCGGTCCTCGCATATGTGGTTTCCGAGAAAACGACGAAAAATTAAATTAAATTTATCGGCAATAATCAGGGTGTCTAGCGGGCCGGGAAATCGGGGAAAACCGGGAAAAATCCGGGAATTTTATTTTACCGGGAAATAACCGGGAAAACCCCGAGAATTTGGTTTTACCCGGAAGAAACGGGGAAAAACCCGGGAATTTTATTTATGATGGAGATTATACTTGTATTTAATTTTTTTGTTCTTCAAATTTCAATAGCATTTAAGCAACTACTTCTGATTCTGTTAAAAACTATTTATTTTACGTGTTACGAAAGTTTTAAAATATGTATTTTCGATTAATATTTATCACTTGAGTCTGTAATTAAACATAAGTTTGGCACGTGTAAATAAATAATTATCTTCTTTACGATATAAATTTTGTATATATAGTGTTGAAATTCCTTTTTCTATATATATGTTCACTTTCAAAAATCTCAAAAAGACATTTTTAACTTGATCGGGGAATAAAAATTGACCGGAAAATCCCCCGGGAATATTCCCGGAAAATCTCCTACGAATATGCCCGGAAAATCCCCGGGGAATATTCCTGGAAAACCCCCGGGAATATTCCCGGAAAATCCCCCGCGAATATGCCCGGAAAATCCCCGGGGAATATTTCCGGAAAACCCCCCGGGAATATTCCCGGAAAACCCCCCGGGAATATTCCAGATGTAGAACATTTCAAGGTTCCGGCAATATTGCTGGATTATTCCCTTGAAATATTCCCAATGTTCCAATGGAATATTCCGGGGATGTGAATGGAGTATTCCGTGCTGTGGGGCGTTATTTCTTCATTTAATCCAATAATCCAATTCAGCAGAAGTATTTGGGACTCACAAAGGAACCCTGACCGAGGTGCAAGCCTTAAAACCGAAGTTCCTGAACTTTTTAAACCAGATTCTTTTTTTTATCAGACCAGACATTTACATATCTCCAAAAATCATATCATGAATTGAAAAAAACAATACAATCAATGACTCTGAGTCAACATGAAAATCTGTCCCCCCCCCCCCCCAAAAAAGCTAGATTCGAATTCCAGGTTAGAGCCTGGACTGTTTAATTGCTTTGGATATAATAATCATGACTGATGTGCCCTCTGGACCATGCTCATATGTCCTCTGGACAACACATCAATCAATTAATGATTATTATATCCAAAGCAATTAAACATAAACGGATTAGCGGCTGTCTACAAATTGGCAAACTCACGCTACAAGCTTTTAAATAATTTATCATTAAATAGTACACCCGTGAACAACATGATATATCAATATTTACCGAGGAACTTAAAAATAATCGACATTCTTGATTAATCGTGCCAGAATCGGAGTTCCTGAGTGGGAACAGAGCAGGTGAGAGGAGATAGTAGACTGGTAAAAGGTGAGGAGGTCCCTCGGACGTTCAGTAGCGATGGCAGGAGGTACTGCGGGGTTAGGGGTGGGGAGCAGATACTGCTTCCCACAAAGGTGGAAGGGTTGGGGGGGGCAGGAGTTTGAGGAAGGAGGATCAGCGCGTACGTACTCCAAACACGTACGGCCCCGTGCCCATACTCAGAGGACCCCGAAGGTACGCTCTATATACTCTCCAACTGGACGTATATAGTGAACGATGGAAGGGGAAGTGGTGTAGGCAGGTTGTCAGTGTGGGTATTCCAAGTGGGGGGCGAACCACGTGTGCCTGCCGCGCACGTACGACCAGGTAGACTGCTGGGCGGCCGCCACCGATCTAAGCGACTTCCAGCGATCTATCGATCTCTTGCATTCTTACCTCCACTGCATACTCACATCAGCCAAGAAAATCTGATTATACTTATATTTGAAGAATTTATTAATGTTCTATAGATGATACCTTTTCTTATCTTTAGGAACGACTGACGATTATTATACTAGTTATTTGTGACACAAGAATCCTATCACATCGAGCTCCTTACCCGAATGAGTTTGACAAAAATGAATGCAAAATCGGTAAGTGGGTGTTGATTTGTATCGGTTCACAGGTTCAAAATCCGTTTAATAGTTAATCCTAGCTGCTCGGGTTCTTTAAATATACGACTTTAACCTATTGCGCGCAACGAGAATGACGATTTTGGCCAATATGCGAAGAAATATTACTTTTATCAAGAAATTTTCTTGACGAAAGTTGTTTATTTTTGAAAAACAAATATTTTTTTATTCTAATAATTTTTGTTAAATCGAATCATTTCGCTACAAATAACACTATTGCATTATTTTTGCAAGAATGCTTCCTTCCATTTACGCTTACGATATTTAGAATA
>JBAGKK010000028.1:39983-59906 GCA_037177015.1 Euceroptres primus
ATTACACATAACGCATAACCAGAACACTCAAAACGAACTGATACGAACCGACGCTGACCGACGCGTAGACTACTGCGCACTTTGTTGCTACGCTACCGCTGAGCTCCGAGTTCAGCTTTCTACGACCCCTCGGACCCCTTGCCCAAATTTGAATGTGTTAGTATGTATAAATTATTTCCTGGAAGACGTATTTCGCGCGGCACAGAACCGCGCGTTCAGTGTGTTTGAACTAAAATTTTTTGAGTTTAGAAGTTTAGACCTTCTTTTAACACA
This sequence comes from Euceroptres primus, assembly GCA_037177015.1. Taxonomy (NCBI): domain Eukaryota; kingdom Metazoa; phylum Arthropoda; class Insecta; order Hymenoptera; family Figitidae; genus Euceroptres; species Euceroptres primus. The sequence goes on from JBAGKK010000028.1 coordinate 40,257, forward strand.
AGTTTCAGTTTAAATTCCACATGATTCCTCATTATATTGTATGAAATAAATATTAGCTGCAGTAATAATAAATATAATACCAAAATATGTTCTTTAATTTTATCCACATGTTGTTTTCAAAGCAGAAGGAAATCTATAGTGAGTGTTTATTGATATATTCTCAGTATACAAGATTTATCGTTTATTTTAATTTACAATGCATAACTTTCCAGTACGTCCGCATTTTCCCTTCAGTTTAAACTTTCTTGGCCAAGTACCGTCAAAGCGTGCTACCATCATCAAGATTTTATGACGATTATTCGCCATAACGAAGTTCCTCAAGGCGAGATTTACTGAATACCAAGCCGGATACGATCATAAAAGCATGAATAAGACCCATTAGCTAGGAATTTCATGGAAGGGACCATCGATATTCGCAGTATTTATTAGTCTTACTCCCTCTTTGCGGTTACCTTGAAAATTATTCTTAATGCTAATACAAAGTAGATTTTTCCCACAATCAATTTAAATTATGAATATAATAATAAAAATGTTTTAAAACTGAGAAAAGTCAGTTTCAAAGGTTGAAATTTTTCGCTTCTTAGGTTTTGCTTTCAGACAACTCGATTCCGCGTCGACACGTTCTCGACTAATGAAGAACGACGACGTTATTTTCCTGACGGAAGCATAGCGCCATTAAAATCGCGTTACACAAAGAATTCTAAAATCCAGTCAGTCCGTGAGAGAGGAGTCTTTTTTTAAAGAATCTTGTAAGGTATTTCAGGACAACATTAACGAAGAATAAACATTTTAATTTAATTAATGCAAAAAAATGCACTTCATTATACAGTAGAAAAGTCGACTGTTTAAAAGTACCCTTAAGCTTTTATAAATATTTATTTTTCATGATTATATTATGAATTTTTATAAACTGAAACATTTTTGGCGAATATTAAGTTTTCATTTGTTAGAGGACTTAATTATGTAGGGCATAATATTAAATTTGGTTGAAAAGTAGCGGAAGGTTCTCTTCATGTTCTAGGTGTACAATTTCACTCGATTTTGATGGTCCTCGGGGCCGACCAGTGAATTGACTCACCCACTACAAGCATTTCAAGCAGATAGAGTGAACGATAATCGTTAGTCCGAAACGAGAATTTATCCGTTGCGTTCGTGCCGACCACGAAATCGAATTGCAGCAAATCCATCTACTCGTTTTCAATGATTCGCTGAATAATTACGTACTATTCTCATACCAGAAAGATAGGCCATTACATCACGAGCTGTCAAAGGCATTCGCCGAATTGGAGTTCTTCTTTAAAATCAATTTCAAAACCTAAAGGTATGCGGAAAATAAATCAATTAGGCAACCTTTTTTAAAAAGTCATAACATGTCAATTCGAAAGAAGCTTACCTGCTTCAATTACCAAATTTGAAATGGAATATTGTTCTGGTTGTTATTGATAGTTCTATTGATATTGTTCTTGCTAATATTAATTAATTTTTCTAAGTTATTAGGAAAAGAACGAATGAAGTATTCGAAATTATATTGTATAAAGTCTCAGGTGAATAATTTATATAATGACAATTCATTTAGAACCATGGCAGTACAGCTAGTAGTATTCTCATAAGTCAAGAGACTTCTTTTTTTTATAGTGGACGTTGTAGATATCCTTTGGGAAAGACGATACAATCTGAGCTTCGGTGACAGTATTCTCCAACACCATTTCTCCCACCTTTTTCCACCCCTTTCCTTCATTTCCTGTCCTTCTCATTCTACAAGGTGCTCGGTTATGGGTAAGGCAGAACACCACCTCAAACCCCAACTTTCAACCCTTCTTCGACTCCAGGCTTCGTTCCTTCTCACCGCACGGGAATCTCCCTTGACACAGAGAATGGATGACTCGAGAATTTCATCTCTTACTCTTTTTATTTTTCGAACACTGCCTCACGAGCTATCCAACGTTTTCTTATCTGCTGCGTGTCCTCCTTTGTACTTCCTACCACCACCTATATAGTCACCATCACCATCGTCTTTACAGTCATCCTGTGAACCAGAGAACCAAACAACTTTGACACAAGAATTATCGACATTCAGTGCTCTTAAATAAATTGTCAGTTGGATTTAAAATGCGGAGTGGAAATTCCAAAAGAATCGAGCACATTATTAGCCACAGGAGATGAAATTTATTATTCTCGGCAGAATGAAAAAAGAGGATCATTTTCCTCTGATTAAAATAATATAAAAATCGACTTCTTTCAGATCTCAAGTTAGAACATTTTCAATTAAATTTATTTACTGTAAGATATTATTGTAAAGCCTTAATGTACAGAAATATTATAGGAGGATGCAATTCAAATTTTATATTTCATCAGTTCTCAAAAGCATTAGAATTAACAATGTTTCAAAGAATTTATTTGTTTCAAGGGAGTTGAAAAAAAATAATAAAAGAGGATTTTTTAGCAGTGAAAATTTTAAATAATCGATTCCAGTGGTCAAATGTGTCAATCCCAATAACCCATTTAAATTCACATTTCTTATCAATACTTTTATATTGATGGCACAATAAATATACATGCATGTAAATTTTATTTAGAATGCAACGTTTAAATAATCGATCATCCATTTAATGAATATATTCACTTTAATAAATTCAGATTGCAATTTGGACAAAAAAATGTATACAAATCTAATAAATTCTCATGTAATGAGAACGTAAAAAACGGTTTTTGGTATCCATTACTATACTATTTACAAAAAACTATTTTCCATCAATCTCTACAAAAGTCAAGTACATTAAATTGATATAAATTTCATTTTAATGTATAGCTTTTATTCGGGAAATTAATATAAAGTTCCCAGAAAATATAAAACATACATTATATTATATTGAAACATTCGACTGGTTTTTTTTTTAAGTTGACATATTTAATATTACTCATTACTACTTTGAAAATATTCTTTCGAGAACTGTTAATTATTAGAGGTGTGCAGTATGTCGAATTAAATCGGTTATTTTTCGATTCGATGCAACTGAGAATCGGATCGAATTTTTTGGATCCGATTTAAACGCATGTCGAATGTCGAATTTTTCGAAACCGATCGGTGCTTAGATTCGGTACCAACCGCGGCACCACATACCCTTCAACATTCATATAACACAAACATATAACGAACATCAGGGATAAGGGATTTCATTGTGTTGATGCGAAAGTGGCGAATTTTTTCGATTCGATCTGAGCACCGGTCGGGGTTCGAAAATTCGACAATCGACTAGCGTCCAAGTCGAATCGAATTTTTCCGATTCGATTTGAAAACCGATCGAGGTCTGTTAATCTGGCTCAACACTATTATCATTTTGAGTTTTAACTTATATCATAATTTAGGGCTCGTTTAGAGCTAATTTAGGCCCCTATTGCGAAATTTTGGGCTTCACGTTTTTTTGGAAAAAATGGCGTAAACACGTTAAAAAAGTAATTAAACAAATTTCAACTAATTCTATAATTTTAGGCTCATTTAGAGCTCTACAAATATAATGAGAAAAGTACAAAAAATGGTTTAAACAATTATTGTTTAAACAACTTAACAAAAAATTAGTGACAACTAACTTCTTTTTAGACCCATACCTTTTTCAGGCTCATTTAGGATTCTTCAAATATCGTGAAGAAAAACTCGTCCACCTTTTCATTAATTATTATTTTTTTATCAAAAGTACAGTTGTGCCAGCTTAACGTTATGAAAAATATATTAACATCTTCATAAAACCTATTTTTTCTCATCACATAATTTCAGGCTCATTTAGGGCTCTACAAATATAATGAGAAAAGTACAAACAAATTTTTTAAATAATTATTGTTTAAACAACCTAACAAAAAATTAGTTAAACTAATTTCTTTTTACACCCATATTTCAGGCTCACTTAGGGCTCTTCAAATATCATAAAGCAAAACTCGTTCACCTTCCTATTAATTAATTATTATTTTTTATATATTTTACATAACGTTAAACTGGCACAACTGTACTATTGATGAAAAAAAAATTAATTAATGAAAAGGTGGACGAATTTTGATTCACGATATTTGAAGAGCCCTAAATGGGCTTGAAATATGGGTGTAAAAATAAATTAGTTTTAACTAACTTTTTGTCAGGTTGTTTAAACAATTTTTTTTACTTTTCTCATTATATTTGTAGAGCCCTAAATGAGCCTAAGATTATGGCATTAGTAGAAATTTGTTTAATTACTTTTTTAACCTGTTTTACAGCATCGTGGTGTCAGCTTAACGTTAAGCCAGCACAAATGACATTTTTTCCAAAAAAACGTGGAGCCCAAAATTTCGCAAAAGGGGCCCTAAATGAGCCCTAAATTATGACACAGGTGATATCTCTACATGACAATAGTATTGAGCCAGCTTAACAGACCTGACCGATCGGTTTCGAAAACTTGAACATTCGAAAAGTGTTTAAGTGCATTTACTTCAGACATACCTCCACTTCTGAAATTCATTTAAAATTCAATATTTCGTGTAGATGTTAGGAAATTGTCGTTAATGGTTACTGGAGACTTGAAGTGTGAAGTTTAATTCCAGCTGAAGATCGATAAGACGGCAATTAATGGCGTGAGTAGTCAGAGTGCACCTTCTTTGATTTGGCAACTCTGAGTAGGTTCTCTCTTCACTGTAGTTACTTAAAACGGAAAGGAATTAAAGGTAAAATTAAAGCATTAAAACGAAAAGAAATTAAAGGTAAAATTAAAGCTGTTTGTCAATGAAAAGTTTATTTATAGCAAAAATTGTTTTTGAGAAAAACTTGTACTATAATAAAGATTCATTCTAAAATTATTTTATTTCCGAAACCATTTTGAATTTCATCTTTTTCGATCACATCGAAAAATTATATTACAACGTTATATTATTACAACATTAAAAGTTGCAGTTTTCTAGTCCGAAAATTTTTAAATCATTTTTATTTCACATATCCATCTCCTAAGCCATATTCCGACTGATCTTATGACCTAACTGTACTTAATGTTCGTTCACATGCTATTCCCCTTCGTCTATATTATGGCGCCTGTATATTTTAACGACTGCTCCTATAATATTAGAACACCAACTGTAACCTGATGTGAAGTGGCCGAAAGGTATTTATTCAACGTCAGCCATGACATAAATTCTCAGACATCACATATACTTTCCGTGAAGATAAAATCTTTTTAGATCATTATAAAAAAATTAAAAATCATATTTTTACTTTTGTGCTTTACAATTCATCAAATTATATTAAATTTTGTATGTAGTAGATTATTAATATATTTAAAAATAATAAAGAAGTTTATATATTTTTAAAAATAATGTTAAACTTCTAATAAAGTACAAACATTCACTCGGTGAACAACTTACAGTCTTAGAAATAAAGAAAGACTTGTTTATGATAAAAATACACTCCAAAGTAGTATATCAGTATTTATTTCATACGTAATATAAAACTAGTATCATTTTATTCTGCATTTAAATTATATTTATTTGGTGCCTACTCCAACAATATTATATTACATTGTATATTTGATATTTTTATAATTTCGGTTGCTGCGTGTCTTGTAAAAATAGACATGTTTATTCCTTCACGAAAAAAAATCTGTCGCAGAAGTGGGAAAAAATGTAGTGCCTGATGAACCACGTAAACAAAGAAATACCTAATTTAAGTATCTTATAATCTCTAAAATAGCTCAAAATTGTCTTTATATCAGGTGAAACTAATATCTAAAATAGTCTTCAGTTTGAAATCTCTGATTTAAGGAAATGATCATTTTCTTAAATTATTTACGTTTTTCCCTAATTAGCGCATAAATTTAAATTCAAGGTGTCGAACAAACTTGTGCCGTCATTAAGTAAAATGCTGTCTTATAGTTACGTCCCTGGTATGTCCCTGGGAATTCAGTTGAATCTCGGATCAAATGCGCCGTTTGCCGGTTGTCGGTTTCGTGTGGATTTGTTTGTGAAATTAAATTACAGTCGGACCTCCACCATGTCATATTCCCCGCAACTAGTCTTGATCGTTTGCCCCTACTCTCGAGAAGGCGCTTGCGCAGATAGTTTACACCCACACATGGATACATACGTGTGTGCGCAAATGCCTGCTGCACAACTTCCAATTTCTCCTCCGAACTACCTCCATCAAGTAATGACTCCCCCCGAAATTATGACATGGTGGAGGTCCGACTGTATTACTGTTTGTAATCTCACGGTGGCCGATGAGTTTGTGCATTCCCGTATTTTAAGGTTAGATTGTAGAAATATAGATTTAATTGTACCAATTGTACTAACCGAGCAACTTAACCTCAAATTTAAACATGCACACTATATACACTTTTTGTAAGTTAGAAAAAAATAATGATAATCTACAATTTTTATACAAATTAAAGACGTTCATACCGGCCTTCACTCTAACAAAACCGACCAAGGCAAAACCACAATGAGTGATCAAAATCTGTTTTATACAAATTGAAGACGTAAATGCTGGCATTCACTCTCAAAATCCGGTCAAGACAAGTCCCTAACGATTGATCAAAAATAATTATTTAATAATCGGTTTCACTTTAAATCCTTAATTTCTTATGTTATTTTTATTATTGTATACATAAGGATGTGTGAATTAGATTAATCCAAGCTAAGAAATATTTTTAAAAAATTATTAAATTATTATTATTTAAAAATAAACTTTTATTTATAACGCATAACCAATAGCTTCCATATGTAAGTTTGATTTCATTTTTAAGAATAAGTCTTTGTTCAGAATAGTCTCAGCTCCATCATCGCTAATTTAGAAATTTTAATACCTATTTTAGGTATTTAGAATGTGTATTACAAGTATTATTAATACTTAAAAAAGGTATGACGTGAAATCCCACTTTTAGGGATGTGCCCATTTCCCTAGTTCGATTCCAGGGATAGCTTATGTCTGTCTTTTTTTGCAGTTTTTGCAACGTGGGAGGCAAGAAAAATTGTTCTCAATATTATCGGCTACAAGTTTAGGGGATTAAGTTTTGAGAAGAAGAAGAGGAAGGCTCACCATCTATCAGTTTTTCATGCCTTAATCTCTTGTCAGGATTCTGTGTGCTTCTTAGAAAAAGTTTTAGTAAGTTCTGTTTCCGCGAAGGTTCGCGATTATCCACAAGGAATTAATGTGGATCGTAAAGCTGAACGTGCTCGGCGGCAATATAAACTTAGTATGACTGAGGGAGGTAGAGGTGATGAGAGAAAACTAAGGGTGAGAGAAGTATAAGAACTGGACGAAGAACGTGAAGAAATAAATGCTGCATCCACTCGATGGCTTAATAGACCGATTTAATTAAACGAGCTATTCATAAAGAGGAGAGTCCAATTAGTCTGGTCCGAAAAGCATTTTAAGAGAGCTCTTATGCAAGTATCCAACGCATTAAGTTTTATTCCATAATTTTACGATCAAAAGTAGTTTTTGCAAAATCTCATATGAAGTTTCGTATTCCGGAATTTAAGAAGATTACAATTTTTATTAAATTTTTAAATTTTTAGTGAGAGAATCTTTAAATTGCTTAAAACAATGCTGAATTGCGACATGTTGGAAGACATGTATTTTTCATTGACCCTCTATATGAAATCGTTGATAATATTTCATTGGCTATGGGGTCATTAATAGACAGTAATTCCTCGTGCCAAGTCTATATTGTGTATTGTGTCATTTTCGGTACATAAATGAACTGAGATTTCGCAGATTTAAAAAATATGTACTATTTATAAGCCGCACAAGCTCATTAAACTGAAGTTTAATTATACAAACTACAAACATTTTTCTGTTTTAATGAGTTCTATAAACTTTTTTTAACCTGAGACAAATCTCAAATTATCAAATGGTTTAAAAATTCAGGAAAATGGAAAATGTTATGTCATTTTGATTATGGGAATCGTTGCATATTCCGGGGCTAATTTCTCTAGATCATCGGATAAGGCAAAATTGCTTAGAAGTTATGTCCATGTGTCCAATATTCAGATCTCTGAGCTTCAGTCTCAGATAAAAAGTTGCCAGGCTCACTTGATAAAAAGAGGAACTAGAGAAGTTTTGTAATTAGGGCACAAATATTACAAAAAAAACAAATACTTGCATAATTTCCCTAGTGTCATAGAAGTCGTATTTGTAAAGTTGAACATATAACTTGACACGATGTGAAACTCTCGATGATGATGATGCACATACCTAGTCAAAATTCCGTCCTCGCTGTCGCCAGTACGTACAAACGTCCTAGGGGGATACAGGATGGGTTTAATAGGATTTTCAGGGGGATGTGGATCACGTTGGTCCGCAGACACAGTCACGGGAGATATCTCTGGACGTTTTTGTAGGAGGGAGCTTGAATTCAAGCTGCAAACGACACATGTATAGCGGTTGTAGAGGTATCAAACCAACCGAAACGAGTCCAGCTAGACTATTTCTGACACCGTGCTACTGAAATCGTCTGAAAGGGCTTAAGCTCATGTCTTTCTTTCACCCTCAATAAAAAAAGTAGTCTATCAAGAACGCTTGTACTGTTTTTCCAGGATGAGAGAAAACACATATAACACTTTTCTTCATCTTAAATAGGACACCTGCTTGACTAACAAATCAATTCTAACTGGTATTTGGAACGGACGTGACGTCCCTACATGTCTCCGGAAGGGAAGAATCGAGCGGACTTCAAAATTGAATATGCATTGGGTCGATTCCTGCCAGATGGAAGAGATTGAAAGACATAGGAAAATGGTTAGGGACAAAGTATGTCATATAGCACTGATAAGACAATGTTCTAGTTTTATAGAGTACGTCTTCTACTCTTCTGGAAAATATTACCTATCTAAAAAGAAAATAGTTTTGCTCCAAAGCTCACTCCTCTTGTTCGAGTTTGTAAGGTGAGAATGAAAATTTATTTTTCAGACTATTATACAATTGTCTGAACAATAAATTTTTAATCTAATTTTTTATTTTTGAATCTATCAGATTGAACAGTTTCGATTACTCATAGCTTTAACTGATAGATACCTTGCATTCAGTAATGAAAAATTTTCAAGTCCATTCATAAATGGACCACCTGGTAATAACCAGACAAAGGGAGTTGTCGATTCAGCTTCCTGATATCCCCTATAATTCTACGAGAGGGAAGTTTGGTTCCTAATCATAATTCCAGTCAAAGAATATTCGAAATTCTCATGCCTAATAAGAATTAATATAAAACTTCGGAAGAACATATAAAAGAATGTAACACAGCTTGAAACTTGGAAACCATTTTTTTTCTTTTACTGGTCGCTGTAACTGGTGGATACCTTGATGGCTCGAAGTATCCAATATGGTGACACGCGGAGAACGACACCTGAGAAACGGGTGGTCGTCGCTAAGTTAAAGCGCCAGGTAATCCCGGGCTTACTGTGAGAAAACTCAGATTCAAGTTATCCCCCTTTCTTTTCCTCGTCTTCACCGTCGCCTCACTCCTCGACTTTCTTCTTAACTTCCACTTCTTCCCCACTTCTTTAACTTCCTGAACGACGTTCTGGCCACCCCCTTCTGAGGGCGAGGCTGGTCGACTCCTACCGGCCACCCTAGAAACCACCCCCTCACTATATTCACCTTCCTTGCCGAGGTCAGCTTATGAGAAATCCTTCGCTAACATTACGGTTCAGTTCTCGCTCGCCCGAGCAACTCCCTAGAGCTGTCTATTAAATACCTAATATCAACTCATGCTCGCCGCATACCCCTATCTTCTCCTCCACCCGAATCGCCGAGGCTTTAGTCTCTACAATTCTCACTCTTCGAACCCACCCTCTTCGCCTTTTCTCCTCTCTGTATTCGCCTCTCGCCAGTTCTCCTACCCTTGCCAGGTTCACTTCTATCTCTCGCGTTCTCCAACAACGCTCGAAACCTAATCCAAAACGTGCTGAACGCCATCCGCATTATCATTCTTGTAGCAGACAACGGAAAGTTTGTTTAGACACCGAGCCTCGCCCTCCCCCTGACACATTTGCCCCCACCATGTCTTAGCCTGTAGTAATGCTATACGAGTTTCAAGCACTTTGCACGATAATCTCTGGAAGATGGTAGCATGCGGGGGAAATACTTGTATGCGTGAGATATCCACCCTCATTCCTCCAGCTTTTACCTAGAAAATTTCGACAATCTTAGGAATGATAATCCTTGGAAATTCGTGTTCCTGTCGCTTGGTTTAGCGAAATTCCAGGTATAATCGATTTAGAAGTCCTTCTTTGAATTCTCGTGTGCAGGTGCTTCTCTGTTCTCTATGTACCGGTAAATAATTAAATATTTGAAAAGGGAAATTCTGTTTTAGGCTTAATCGGTATTTTATAAAGTGAGAACTACAATACCATACCGATTTAAAAAGTGATTTTTCGAGCATAATATTTTGTTGGTTGACTAAGTACCACTCGGTAAGAAAAATTCATTTTTTCTAGAACAGTATCAAAGTCTGGGCGTAATGTCTCGTTTTATATATTTATCACGTCCCGTAACTTTAATGTACAATCAATTATTATTTTATTAATATTATATAGCAACATAAAAATTTTGAAATGATAAAATGTAAGAAGCTAGAACAATAAGTCACACAGCATGAGCACATGGTAACTATGCGTGAAAACGCAACTCACTTGAGCTCATCTTCTACTTGTTTAAAACCAACAAAGCATCAAACTTGAGGACAAGTACAGGAACCGGGAATATGGTACGGAGTCATGTTGATGCAACGAATCACATAATTGAGGTGACACCTAGCAAAATTCGGCACATAAAAGGTGCAAACTCAGGAGGACCATTCAGGAGTAGTTAGAAAAATGTAGCCCAGGTAGTCAGTCCTTTGGGATCAGTCAGCGCGTTGGATTCAATCAGTCACTTGTCGGTACCAGTAAATTCATCAGTACCAGTCATTTCATCGGTACCAGTGCATCGTCGGTACCAGTCGGTTCACCCAATCAATCAATCAACTCTTTTTGTGTGGGGTTCAAAAATAAACTCATTTCCATCAAATTGAGATTGAACCTGTGCCGAGTATTCCAGCCTCCAAATCCAGATGAGTCCCAGTATTGTCAAGAGAATCATCAAACACCGATCCATGTAAGTACTCTCTCAAATTCATTAAGAACACAGACTTTTCTCAAAAATACTCTATAGCTAGAATTTTTGGTTTGTGTTTAAGTTTGCTGTGCTGCTAACTTCCTGCATTTCGTGTGTACTCCAGCTCAGATTTTTTCAACTAATAAATTTCTATTTGAAACTTATAAACATCTTTATTTTAATTCTCATTGGCATCCTCACCCCGTCCAGGACTATTAACTTAGCACTGAACAAAACGAGGAACTTAGGGAAGAGTTTTAAAGGTTTCTTTCTTTATTAATTAATTAACTAGACGTAACATATTTGTACACAGATAAAAGAAATTCCACTTCTTACAAACCAATTTGTGTAGCGAACAACCTTTACCCAAAAATGTCAGCACAAAATGCCAACTTCCTAAAATCTAATTTTTGGCTCATCAGAGACAGATGAAAAATATTACTACAGGTCTCCAACATGTTTCGAAGCCAATTTACACTTCCTTGGCAGGGAAAATTTATAGGAATCTGAGGGTTAATATTTTTAAAAAGGTTAATATTTTTAAAAAATTCTATTTCTTCAAAAGTATTTGTCGAAAAAATTGACTCTCTAATAAAGTCTTTTTTCTTTTGATGTCCCTCAAGTTTATTTTGTGACTAAAGAAATAGAGTGCTCAGTCTGCATTTTTGTTAACTTTACAGGAGAGCCAAATGAAAATTAGCATATTCGCTTACCTCATTAATAGTGATCAACCTTTTTGTAATTATAATTTTTAAACACTTGTCCATAATACTTAAAACTTTAAAACAAACAGATGTCAAATTGTTTTAACCTCTTCGAGACAATAAGAAACAAAAGTTTGGTTTAACGGAGATAGAACAATATGTTTTAAAAAATGATATTCAGCCGTCATGTTCGTCGAAACTAAACATACAAAAGAAATAAACGTTTTTTACAGCTTGAATTTATGAAATTTAATAAAAATATAGGTTGAAATAATAAACAATTTTATTAGACGACAATTTTCACTGAAAATATATACATGAGTGAAAAAATGTTTTTTACTCATATTATAATTTTTTAATAGAAATATAATATATTTATCATTTATTATTTATTTATTATTATTTATTATTATTTCCATCGAGGGTCAATATAATCCCCCACATTTTCGATAACTAGAGAGAAATCTGAAAAACATGAAAGTATAATTAACTCATTTTCGACAAAAACTGGAGATAGAACACTTTAATTCTGAGCCCGCGAGATATTGAAATCGATAATTAAAAAATAAAAATTTTAAAATGGGAAACTCAAAAGGAAAATAATAAAAGTTCAACTTATTCTTTAATATTTCCAAAAAAAAAATGTTAATGGAAATGTGAGATTAAAAAATAATTTTCATGTGATTAATGTTTAATGTGATTAATTTTCATGTGCCCGGATATTCAAGTTTATTTTTAGGAAATATTAAATGATAAATTGAACTTTTATTATTTTCGTTTCGAGTTTGCATTTTAAAAAAAATTTTATCATTGATTTCATCTGCATTTACCATTACTTCTCTTTAATCACAAAAGAAACTTGAGAGACATCAAAAGAAGAGAGATTTTATTATAGAATCAATTTTTTCAGCAAATATTTTTTAAATAATATAATTTGTTTTAAATATCAACCCTTAGATTCCTATAAATTTTCCCTGGCGAGGATGTCTAAATTAGCTTCGAAACATTTTGGAGCCCTGTAGGAATATTTTGCATGGTCATACAGGGTGAACACGTAATGACTTACATACCTGGAAAAAATGCTACCAGACATACACCGATGCACGCAAAAAGCCCTTTTACAGGGCGTTTGCGCCTACAGAATGTTTTCACTCCTTACATTTCCATGTGATTCAATGTATGTAAGCCGCTGTGTCCACACTTAGGAAGTTAGTATTTTGTGCTGACCTTTTTTTGTAAATTTTGTTCATTAGACAATTTGATTTGAAAGAAGTGGAATTTCTTTTATCTTTGTACAAATATAATATTTTCTTTTGAGAAATTTGAAGTAGTCAGCTTCTTTCCTAATAATGATGAAACAAAAGATTGAATTTTTTGAATCGTGACATGTTGAATCTTCTCATATAATTCTTATTATCTTCATTATCAAGAATATTTTAAAGTTGAAAAAGAGCAATTTCTTCTGCTCTATTTCTCCCTTCATCCCTGCTGCAAATTATTAATCCTTATCTCGCATATAAGATGTCGTTATTATTCAAAGGCGCACAAAAATAAAAAAAAATGGAATGAAAGTTCCTATTTTCTAATCAACGGTTAACAGGCGTAAACCGTCCTATCCCCCATTATTGATCCTGGCTGATAACTACAGACATCTTGAGATTCGCGAGACTCCAATATGACTAAATAACCCTCTTAAGGCTTTGAATTCGAAATGCGAAACGATCGAAGTATATTATACGGCATTCATTTGCATGCAGCCCAAACGCATGGTATATAGATGATTTCTCGATAAAACGGCTTCTAAGGAACTCGATAGTGGAGGCCGATCCAAGCAATCAGCCAAGAAGTCGTTTAGTTTGATAAAATTATCTTAAATAGCTAAACTATTATCTCGTCTGAGCGTCGCCGTCGCTTGAAAACTTCAAACTTTCGAGGATCTGAATTTTCGCTGATCGAGTACCAGCAGCAGCATGATCGTCAAATGGAGTGCTCACTAGCTCACTACTGTCTCCTTCTCTCCCATCAGATCCCTCTTCCCTCACTCTTATTCTCTCTGACACTGAAGCTGTCGAAGTGCCTCGCTATCATTCATAAAACATGAGTCTCCATCAGGCAGTAGTCCATAAATTTTCAAGCAGAAACTACGGATGCCATTTTCTACGAGTGCCTGAAACATTGCTTAGTATTCCTAGCAAGCAATCGATAAAAAATAATTATGGTTTCTTTTCTATTGGAGCATCAGAGACCGAGGTAAATAAGGCAGAGTAAAAGAGGGGAAAGATGCTTCATTTCCAATCTTTCCCAGAATAAATCATTAGAATTCAGTGGCATACAAATATTGACTGAGGTATTTAAGAATCCATCACAAAATAAAAAATTAATCGAAAAATTGTGAATAATAAATTCGTATTATAAATTATTAATTACTACTCGAGAGTATATTATGTTTAATTAAACTGGTTTGCAAGTTCAAGTATCGAGAAAAGTGGAGGCGTGAAGAAAGGTGAACGTGTTCCATCAAAATCTGTATAGATAAGACTTTGATGCAACACATTCTTAATAATACGTAATAAGGGTAGGATAGAGTGCAAGGTAAACGAATATGCTATTCGTTTTCCTCTCTGCTTAATGTGTACTCATGGCAAAATGAACCACCTGCACCGTGTTTTAATCTTCACCTTAATCGACACTGCTTTACTAGCTTTCAGCTCAATGGGAGCTTACCTATGCTAAAACAAATATTTAAGAACAGAACTGAAAGATCGAAACTTTCCACCCTGGAGTACCATTTTCAACAAATTCATCAACATTTGATTCCACAATTTTAAAAAAATCATGAATAATTTTAATAAAGAATATATATTATTCTTTTGAAATTATTCATGGTTTTGTAAAGAAGCTTGTAAAATTAATTATAATCCAATAAAGTGTTGGTTTAATAGTAACACAGAAAATCCCTGGGTATCATTTTAATCTGCAACAATATCATATTTAGAAAAACAAAAGAATAAAATACAGTTTTATTTATGATAATAGAATAACTTTTTAAGAAATCTTCGAGTGATTGATACTTCTTGTTTCAGGTTGGAAATTATACTTCTCTCTTCTGTGAAATTAAGTTAATTCATTCTCATTATTCCGTCTAAAAATGATACTAGATAATCTAACTTGACATTTACATATTTACAGATTTTCAATTTTCTTTTGTATGAAATTGACTAAACTGAAAAATCGAAATTTATTTCTGAAGAGTAATGATGGAATGCTGAACTAGCAGTATGGTCAAGATCGGTTTCACTGATTCGAAAAAAAAGATTTGTGAGTCGAGAGAGAAAAAAAGGAAAGCGAGTACGGTCGATGATTTTCAGAAAATCAGCACATCGTTCATTTTACTGCACACGTAGAATTAGTAACATACATTGTGCACTGATTCGCACCAACTCGCTCGCACGGTAGCAGATAACTCATATCGACGAGGACCACTTTAGCTACACTGTAAAATGCACACATCGTTTAACCCTTTCATACTTTGCTCTTTTTATCCACTCGAATTTAGAGCAGAAATGTAGTGTTAAATATAATGGTAAAATTTCGATAAATTTATTTTATTTTTCATGCCAGAAGTATCTTTTTTTATTCAATTTTCATTGCCTCACTAACTGACAAAAGTTACAGTAGAATTTATATTAAAATAAAAATTTATACAAACTTCATTAAAAATGATAGACATATTTTACAATTAAAAGTGATAAATTAAATTAAACCAAAAACTGCAACTTTACTAAAAAATAACAGTTTAATGGTCACGCATTAACGTGACCTTTCGTTTGGGATATCGCAATTTGGGAGACCCTTTGTCGGGAATTCTATCCCCCCGGGCAATAATAAAAGTACCTTGAGACGAGAACTCGTGTTCCAAAGCAAGAGAAAACTCCTGCAAATGCAACAGGGAAACGGATTTTGACGATAGGAACTTGGAAGTAAGGGAACACGAAGGGGGTTCATTGCGAAATTCGAAGCATTGTAGAATCAAGAATATTTGACTAAAAGCAGTCAGTAGGTTTATTTTCTTATATTTTAATTAATCTTATTTATTTATTTTTTTACAAGTGTTTCACAACAGTAAACTATTGTTTTATATAGAAAGCAGTAGGCAGATTTAAAAAATAAATAAATATATTATACGTATAGTGATTTCGTATTAATTTGGAAAAGAAATTTTTGAATTTCAACTTTGAAATAAACTCAAGGACATAAAAATTGTTCATTACCTTTAAAGTTATTCATAATTTATAGCTATAATGCCGATAGATTAAACATAGGTTGAAACCCGAAGAAGGGGTCCAAATTTTTGGCTTGAAAAGCTTCTCCTTTGAGAGGAAGCATGATTATTATATATATATATAGGGGAGAGTGACCCGAACTGGATAGGTTCGCGACCTGAATAATACGTAAAAATGACTATATATTTGAATTAAACAAACTGGAGTAATTTTTCATAAGTAAAATTATCCAAAAGGGATAATCACTTGCTGTTATTAAATTTAAAAATTTAAAAATGTGTTATTGACATGGAGACATAACTTTTTACTTCTGATAATTTCTTCATTTTTATTATCGTAGGATTTTTTACAACTATTTATTTTGTTCCTTGTATTAACGAAAGACAGACACTTTTGACAAAAATGGTAATAATTTATTGATATTTATGAGATGTATTAAACAAATTACACTCAAAAGTTTTTCAAATGACCCGCGCATTTTGCCAACATAAAAGAACTAGCTATTTTAATAAATTTTTTCAGCTTTTGAAATTGGCAGTAGTGGCTGTCATCATCTAAGAGTAAGTACGATAGAGATAAGCTGGTGTATTTTTCACAATATAATTAAAAATATTACTTTTATCAAGGCAAAAACGTTTAAAAGTAATAGTGCTGAAATGCTATTCGATGAGATCGGGTAAAATATCGATTAATTAACACTGTGAGTGATGTAAAATACGATTATCTGGATCGTGGTCCCAAACCCTCATCTGAATAAAAGTGCAATGGTTCAGAAAAAGATTAATTACGGATAAATATCTGATATAATCTTTGTTAAGTTTTTAGTATTATTTTAATGAATGTTTTATCTTCAATTTGGTACGTAATACTTTTCTTTTTTCTGAAAAATGTTGAATTATTATAAAGTAAGAACTTTTTTTTATCTAAAACGAGTCACTCTACTCTAATAAACTTGATGTGTTTCCGTTCGCAGTGTGAAGTTGCTTCACTATTGATAATTGTTATGATGACTTTTTTCAATTGTTTTCAATAATAATTTTAATTGTTTCACTTGGTTTTAAAACTAAATTGGTGCAACTTTTTAATTTTATAATTTTAAAATGTTGAAAATGCTCTTTGATTGTTATGTATAATTAATATATAGGTAATTAACTGTTTTTACTGACCAAAAAATCATTTCACTTATAATAATAACAGCAAGTTAAACGGCATAAATTAAAAACGTTAAAAAATTATTAATTTTCAACGTTTTTAATGTAATAATAATTGAAGATTTAAAGTGTGATCCAAACAATTTTAAATGTTTTCAGTTGAAAATGATTTAATTTTTAACGATTTAATTTCTTTAATTCTTAAATGATGAATGGTTTTAATTCAAAATTTATTAATGAATTTTAAACGTTTTTAATTCAATAATGCCGTTTAATCAAGAACGTTAACAATTAAGTCAAATAACTATTGCTTCCTCATAAAGGAAGCTTTGTAACGATAAAATTATTGAATCCCATTTTTTGACATTTCTCGAACTAATTCTACCCCAGGAATCCGAAAATGAGGTTTTTAAAAAATGTCCATATTTTTGTGGAATTATGGTCCCAAATGATGTCCAAAATTTGTCCATTTTTGAGCCGGATCAGTTAATAAAAAATTTCTCTTTGATTTTATATTTTTCTCAAAAATCGTTTTAGATGTTATTTTTTTTTCAATTTTGAATATAGTCAAGAAAATTTATTCTAGATTTGGAGGTTGCATAGAAATACACCATTTTCTACCAAAAAAAAAAGTAAAACCAAAATTAAATTTGAAAAATTCGAAATTTTCAATAATTTTTATCACTGTTTTGAAAGTAATAAAAGACTTTCATTACATCATTTTTTTAAATATGGGGTGGTATTTAGTTGATAAAAATCAATACAATGCTTGTAATCATTTTCAAACAAAAAATTTCCTCATCTAAAATTTTTTGAATTTTGAATTTTTGCGTTTATAAGTAAAACTTTTTTTCAATTTTGGGAATATGTCAATATTATAAGAACCAAATTTATTCCTTTTGACGAGACGAATCGACTGACCTATTTAAAAACCTTTTATGACTAACTACATTTATAATCGATAAAATAAAATAAAAATTTAGGTACGTGTATATCAGAAAAAGTTTTTCAATTTTGGCAATATAGAAATATTATGACAACCAAATTTATTTCTTTTGACAAGACGAATCAATTTACTTATTATTAATTTTTAAACAATAGCCTTTATGAGGAAGCACAGTGTTCATGAAATAAACACAATTAAGACTCAACCCAACATGGAAATACCAACAACCAGTAACTTTTTGGCAGCGGTTTTTTAAATATGTATAGAATTTTTAATACGTATCATTATATAATTTTCAATCCAGAGAAAACGTATTGAAATATTACTGAAGTATAATTAAAACTAACTATCATTTTCGTCAAATTTTGAGTATACAATTTGAGTAAAAAATATATACAATTTAATGTCTATAATTCTACATAGTACATTAAATCAATAAAAATTTTGATATAGTTTTCTTTTCCGTAATACTAGATACTGACAAATAAATAATACAAAGTCATGGTTGCTTTTTAAAATAATTATTCACTTCGCTTTAGAAGGGAGTAATTTAGAGATCTAATAATAATTAAATGTATACATAAATCGTCACTATATAAATTTCAAAAATATTCAGTTTGGACTAATGAAACACTACCGATTCGTTCACCGCATGACTTAGTAACCATTTTTACTAACGTTTATACAGTAATTACTAATTTATACAGTAATTACTAATTACTAACAGTAATTACTAGTAGAAAAATTTATTACTGAAGTGAATTAGCAGTATTTCACTGTTAGTTAGTCAGACTAAAAATTAGTAAAAATGGTTACTAAATCATTTCGTGAACAAATTGACATTGTTTGATTAGTCAAAAGTGACAATTACAAATTTACAAAGTATGAGTATGCATAATTACATATTATTTCGACCACTCTGGTTGAAAAGAAAAACCAGCAACTATACCACCACTGTAAATAATGAAACTTTTCTAATAGTTTTTTTTATAGATATATAGTGCTAATATTTAGGTTAAGCCCAGACTGAAGTATGTATCACTTCCCGCTGAATACTAAATACAGCAAATTTTAACTCACTCACAAAAATGTGAATATTTTTTACTGGATTTTTCAATATTCAAATGTATGCATTTCATTGTTATTAGATCTAAAAATTACGCCCTTCTAAAGCGAAATGAATAATTATTTTAAAAAGCAACCATGAATTTATACTCTTTATTTATTCATTAGTAATTTTTCATTCTTACTATTCAACAATTGTCCCTCACCTATTTTATATTTACAGGAATTAAACAGGAAGTTGACTATAAATATTAAATTTTTCATAAAATAATAGGCAACGGAATGTAAATTGAAGAAACTAGAAGATGTTTTGAAAAAAAGAAAACTATAATAAAATTTTGATTGTTTTAATGTACTTACATATATAGAATTATAGACATAAAATTACACACACACA
>JBAGKK010000028.1:85795-114748 GCA_037177015.1 Euceroptres primus
CTCAAAACCACGCATTCTATGAGACTTATTTTTACACTATTATTTATAACAATTTAGTCAGTCAAGAACTAAAACAAAAATTACTGAAGCTAAAATATATCTAATATGATACATTTTGTAATTTTTGTGCCTGTAAACAAAACGAAGTAATTCAGGGCCTTTACTTATATTACAATTCCCTTCCCCTTGACCGTCTGCAGCTATTACATAATTTAGATATAGCCCTTTATTTATAATAGAATCAAACCAATTCATTACCATATTATATTACAAACCAGTTTATTACATTATTGCTATTTAAAATTGGAATAGTTCACTTCAAAATAGTGTGAGACAAATAGGTTTTAAAGTACCAAGAGCTGTCTCACTAACTCAACTTGTTCTCATTTAAATCCTCATTAATGAATCTGTACGCGTAGATAGGAACAATTTATCAAAGAGGGGTAATTATATCTCGTCTTTTTTCTTCGCAGAAATTTCAACGACTTTCAATCGGACTTACGACAAGCTAGAGTGTGAGGAGAAGAAAATCCCGATAGCACGTGACCGCGGGATTCCAGACTTTCGGTCCAAAGGAGTTTTTCGCAAAGTTACCTCGTAACTTGGAGCGACTCATTACGTCGTACGCGTTCGACTCGAAAGATAAATGGAACACGAAAGTTGGGCGGCTTTGAGAATTTTAAGGTCGGTTGGGAACATTAAAAATGTACGTCGTCACCGTACACTCTCTACACTGCACCTTTGGAGCGATAATCGAGCTTTAATTCCACATCTTTCGACACCTTTCTTCGCTTTGCAGCTATCTACTTCTTTTGATACCCCCCTTTCCTTTTCCCACTCGCCCCTCGCCCATCAGTCTCGCACAAACACAAACTTGCACAGTGCCTGGTCATACGGACGAATTTGCTCGCCTAATACTTCCTCTTTTTCCTCGGTCCCGCTATTCGACAGATAAAACTTCATCCTCCGCCTCGCTTTGCCATTTATATACGATTTTTCTCGCAATCGCGAACATCCATTTACGAAGGAGCTCCTTCAATTTCTCGTTACCTCCTGTCCCACCCGACACCGTCCCCAGCACCTTTTGCTATTGATTTACGACGGCTATTTGCAAGATCACGCCGCGCGTTAAAACTTGTGCCGCACCTTGCTCCATTACTTCTGACAGGGACTACTCTTCGTCATTCTGGAATTTCGAAAAAATTCTTTGGCACTTCATTGAGCGGTAGGGAGCTGTATTGCGAGTTCGTAATCGAAAAAGTGATTTTTTGGTTGATTTTGCGGGGAATAAATAATTCTGGATATTGTCTAAAATAATTCCTCTTGTGTTTTGTATCTGCATTTATTGAATTAAGCAAATATTTTTCTAAGTATTACAGTTGTCAAATATTTTTTACCTTCTTGCACTTTTGAAACAAGCGAATTTTTTTCAAAATTGTATTTTGTCGTTCAAGTTAGAATTATTTATCTAAAGGCTTTTTTCATTGACTTTTTTTGCAAAACTTTTTTGTAAAGGTAAAAAATTATCGGTTCGCCCCTGACATAGTAAAAATAAGGTTACGTCGTTTGAAAACGACACAAAAAGTGTTCCCAGAGCTTTAATATAGAAGAGCTTTAAAAATCCTTTGGCAAATTATTTTCTCCCACTCTGATTTACTTTTTTATTGTATATTTACTCAAATTTATTAAAAAATATAAAAGTTATTATAAATTTAGTCGATGGAACCTAATAAAAATACGCAACGTTTTCTTGGACACTTAACTCAGAAAAAAATTTTGTTGTTTGAACCAAATCGGTTAGTTAATTTCAACAAAAAAGTTGGTTAAGGAAACCAAATTTTTATTGAGTCAACCAAATGTTTTGTTGATTGAAGCAAATCCTTGGTTGAATATACCGAATAATTAATTTTTGGTTAAATCAAATAAAAATGTTGGTTAACTCAACCAAGGTTTGGTTGACCGTATAATAACCAAATTCTTTGGTTGAAACGGCCAAAATTTTATTGATTCAACCAAATATTTTTCTTCGTGTTTCTTGATTTGCGACGAAAGTTCTTAATTTTTTTGTTAAATCCAGAAGGAATGGGTAGTGAGAAGTTTTTTCTTCAATTTGATTCCAAAACAGAATCCAAAAAGCTAGTCCTAGTGTAGTCAAATAGTAGCCGTTTATGTATTGACATCCACGGAAATATTTTCGTGGACACTCATATTGTTGCTTATATTCCACTTAAATTAAAATTTTAGTGATAGAAATCATACTTTTTGAGATAAATTTTAAGTTTATTGAGTATAAATTTTAAAATAGTTCATTATATATTTTCTATTAGGTTGTAAACTTTGCCGCAGGCATGTGTGGACATGCTCCAAAACTATGTTTTGGGTATGCACCTAACGTTATTTTATTCTCACTTACAATAATTTAATGAAATATTTGTTATATGGAGCATATTATGAGGCACAAAAATGAAGATTTTTAACAAGTTTCGTTACAATATAATTAATAGTTTTGATTATTTCTTCCTCAGACACGAAAGTGTCTGAGGGACATTATTAAAATAATTATTAAAATAATTCGAATAAGACATTATTAAAATAATGTTATTAAAATTTTATTTATTTATTTAATTTTAATATTAAATTAAAATAATGTCTTACGATACGTATGGGTAATTCTCTACATACCCCTGTATGTAGAGGACTGTGGCGACTACTAAATGGAATAAAATTCATGAAAAAAAGATGACTTTTTAACCGAAGATATCTCGGTCCGTAATCGATTAAGGGAACCAATCCCCTTAATTTCTATTATTTTCTTTTAAACTTTTTTGGAATAATTATAATAAGAATAGGAGAAAAATAAATTAATGTGATAAATTTTTTTATAAATAAAGTAAAAAGTTATGTTTCAATGAGCTCGACATTCATTTGAAAAACTTTTTTTGGTGAATTTTCACCTTTTGCATCTATCTTTCTTCTCGTTTCTTTGTTTTCCTGTAGCACGTGCGATGCGGTTCAATTTCAAATTAATTATGCATCGAGGCGTCGGAGGCCGCGGTAGGCAGGCGTCAAGTAATACTCCGGCAGTTCGCGCCTGCTGCCGAAAGAGGCAGCTAATAAACCAGCATCAATTAGCCGACACGCTACCAACCGCTACCATCCCACCGCTGGCCTGGTTCGTGGTATGGTGGATTAGTTGCGTCCTGCGAATCATCGACATCGACGCTTCTGGCGAATTGAGGTCGATTTTCACGCCTTTGCTGTTCTAATTTATCGAAATTTTTTCATTTCGTCACCTACACCCAATACGAAACTGATACCTGTCGGTACCAACACTGATGGCTTATTGATTCCTCGTTATTTTGGTATCAAATCGATCATGGCTGAGGATCATACGAATCTGTTAAATACACACTTTCACCGAGAAACTCTATCTGATTAATCAAAATAAAATTGCAGTCAGTGTTTTCTGATAAATTTAACTTTAATGCGATACACGAAAAGCTTTCAAAAAAAATTTTAAATAATAACTCTCACCACTCGAATGAAATGGAATGAAAATTGAAGAGAGTATTCTTTAGTTTAATTAGATTTGCAATAAAAAATCTTCAACATTGATTCAGAGATGAGAAGTTTTTTTTCTTTGCGAATAGAAAGAAAATAGGTAAATAAAAAATAACAATCGGTGCAGAGAACTTAACCGTACTTTTAACGCACAGGAAAAATAGAGAAAAACACATATAAAAAATAAAACTGGAGTAAGGTGTCTACGTGAAGTGCTTAAATCAACTTGATTTAAATCACTGAACTTTTGGAACGCGTAGGCTGTTCATCTCTGGGTTTTCAGTAGTTACAGTATTTAGACTTGAATTTCCGTGACTCCTGTCAGAAAAAGCCAGGACTTCGAACCTTCTAGTGCTATATAGAAGTATGTTTGTGGATGCTTAACGAAACGAGTTCTCGGTCGCGTAGCAGAAAAATCTCGATGGATATAACGATTACGAATGACTAAATTTCATTCCCTCTCGATGAGAGGAAAAACGACAAAACAAATACAAAACGGCAAAATTGCTACACGTGAATTTAATAAAAAAAACGAAAGGATGGAGAGATTTACTTTTAATTCAGTTTCCGTTCGATGGGAGAGATGTTTATTCCAGTTGACAGACTTCCAAAATTGACGTTACTATATGTTGTCATTTCAGATTGAAAACAAATTGCGAATCGAAATAACAGAATACTGAAAATTCTCCAAAGGTGATAAATCAATAGAAATATTTTTCAAAGTCTTTTTTTTACAGTATTATTCAATTTATTTAAAGAAAATTTGATTTTTCAAATGATATACATTTGTTTGGATATATAATATGAGATTTTATATAATATCTATAGAAAATAAGAAAGGTGTTTACAGAGTTGGAACTGCGACCAGAATTTTCTTGTTTTTCTACTCGTTGCTATTCATGACCGGCCGAAAAGATCGTGGAGTGAGTCTTCGGACTGATGGAAGGACGAAGAAGGAAGTATAGGTCGAGAGGAAACTTGGGCAAAAGTATTATTCTCGAGGTTTTTCCATCCAGCGACCGGTCGCACTTTAAAGTCAAAGTTCCTTCTTATTTTCTGACCCAGCAGTATCCCATCTGCACACCTCTGTCTTTTTTCGCAGTTGTTGTGTCATCGAGGATCTCATTAAAAAGGTTTCGAGACACTAGATTGCCTGCCTTCTTCTAGAATCTCTCGTTTTCCCTCTTTTGAATCTTATAATTGAAGACCCACCTTGTGCGTATTATATGTATAAGTAGGTACAAATAGAATTAAAGACATGAGAATCATAACTCGTTAAAGACCTTTTGTCGTTGGCCCCCCAAGTAATAGTTAAAATAACATAATTTAGGAGCCAACTTTAAATAAATAAATTATTTTTTACACAATGGAATTTTGAGATATTATATGTAGGTATAAGATGCAGAGATATTTTTTTTTAACCTATCAAAACAATAATTGTAAATATTTTTGTAATTTCATGCGAGAAGTTATTCAAAGTAGCACGTAATGTTTAAATGTCTATTTCCGAGAGAAATAAACAAATTCAGCTAAATAATTTTATACTGATTGCGTCAAGGTTCTAAACTGATTCTATCTTGAGTTATTTCTTGAACTGCGAAATATATTCACAGAATCGGTTTCACAAAATCGATTACGGAGTAAGTGTAGTAAGTAGTAAAGATCGCACATAGTCAGCCCTGGAACGAACTTTCGACACGACATATTTGAAAATCGAGAGGTGTACTGAAACTATGTCAGATCTCTTTCGACTACAAAGTACACTTTAACAGAATCGAATTTGAAAGTGTTTCTAACAAACAAATTTAAATATTCTTTAAATTTATTCAATAGAAAGTAATATTAAAATAATAGTGAAAATAATAATTGCTAAAGAGCATGTTTGTTTACAATGTAAGTATAAAAATTTAGTGAAAATATTATAATAATATTTATGATTACAATTTATTAACTATATTTCAGAATTTAAATAATTTCTGTTAATCTATTTAAAATTATCAGAATTAATTATCGGCGTAATGTTTCCTTAATTTTAATTTCAAGGTTTATAAAGTACGCTAATGAAGGATATTTTTCACGTCGTGGAATTATAAGTTCGTCGCACGTGGATTACTCCCATCCGACGAGTTACAGAATAGATCAAAAATGAGTATAAACATGAATGTCATCATCATCATTGTTTATTGTAATTCATAGAGGGCGTAAGCCCGGTTAAAAGGGGGTGTGTATTTAAGTGAGTATTCTATATGAGTCATTGTTTAAAATAAATACTATTTTCTGCCACTATGTTTACAAGCAGAGGCCGAATGCTCTTATTTTCAATGCATTCACTACAAATAAAAACGCTTGATCAATTATATTTTTGCAATAAAATCGAAGTACATTTTTCGCTGAAGAAATATTTGGTGGTTAAATTGACTTCTAGCACCTCTGTATGCTGGGCTGGGCTGGGCATAATAAAATGTTTCAGTGAATCTAGCCCACTTAAGTTGCACATCTGGCACACACTCTTTGAATTAAAGAAGGATTTTTAACCCATCCAAAATAATTTACTTCCTTTGATTCTATTCAATCTTGGCTTTTAAAAGATTTAGTTTACTAAAATTTATCTCTTTCCAAAGGTAGTTTTAGATGCAAAGATATCCTTGTATATTTTAGAGTATCTTGAGTTGGAAACGGGCTCTATATCCTCATTTCTTATGTTTTCTTGTTCTTAATTTACTAATTACCTCCTCAAAAGATTGCTCTGCGTAATTAACAAGTCTTTTTTCTGATATCTCTAATATTTTTATCGAAAAATGCAAGACTCTCACTATACAGTTATATTTCAGCTTAGATCTATTCAGTTTAAGTCGTACCATATAATTAGGAGTATTCCAGGGTAGATACAAGATTGATTTGAAATATTTCATCTGCACTACTTCAATTTCATCAAAATAACGAAGCGACCAAATTTCAGAGCCGTATAACAATGTTGTCGAGATAAACGAATCAAAAATTTGATTAGCAGGCTTGGTATAGCCTTACGTAAAATTTGTTTGATGCTGCCTATACGCCAGTACTCTTAAAGACCATTCCCAAGTAACAATATGATTTTACGATTTCTACTTCTTATAAACATGAATATAACATTAACTTGAATATCAATAAAATACCCCAAATTTGTAGTGAAATATCTCAAACTTTTATGATTATTAGCGTTATGCTTATTTCTTTACAGACGTGAAGTATTTTCCACTACAAGAATTGGAATGTTTACCTCTTTGCCTTCTACCGCGTGCTATCGCTATATCGTTCCGGGAGCAACCAGAATATTTACTTTTAAATTCTTAAAGTGTACTCGGTGAGGATCGAAAAATGCAAGTACCGGAACACCCGTCATTGACACGTGTCAGGTTCGACAACAAACGGATCTGCCTCCATTCTTAGCTTTTTTTCTTCACAAAAACCTACACATCCCTTTTCCGATTCCGATCGCTCTGGCGTTTCCTGCCGAGGTATTGAAAATAAATTTACCGGGAAATCGGTATGTCATGGCGTGACTGGCTGGAGGGGTTTTGGTAGGGGTTCGTTCGGGACAAGTGAGGGGGCTCGCAAGAGGTGGAAATGGAGAGCAAAGGAGGGAGAGGCTGGTTTCTACGGGGTAAGTTTGACGTCGAATTGATTGAACCGCGATGGGGCGGGATTAGGGTGGGTTTGGTCACGCAACTTCCTCGCGTTCACCCTCTACGGAAAGTGAAACAAAGTACTGTGGAAATTGCACGAAAACTTTTTGCGGAATTTCGCTTCGAGTTCTTCTTCATTTCTTTCACACTCGACACGCACACACATACACAGTCTCACGTACAGACACACATGCGCACAGACAATTTTGCTACATATGTACACTTCAAGTCAGATCTGTCGAAGATTTTCGCACTCACCTGCCCTTAGAGAGCTTTGAAAACACGTCGCGAAACTACTGTGCCGATATCTTCGCGAGATAACCCAGCAAGTTTTACGCCAAAATCGTTCCCGTCCTGGAACGATTTTGCACATTCACATTCAATGTGGTAACTTTCAGATATCCTACTTCTCTCACCTCTTAACCACATGGTGGTTGCAACCTGAAATGTACCTTTTTCAAGGGAAGATTATCGCGGACTATAAAAGTCAGGCCAGATTGGACCTGGGCTTTGAAAACGGATGAGAGAAAAGGGAGTGAGAGGGAGGGAAAGAATTGTGAAGAGATGGGGAGGAGAGTGCTGCTCGTTTGGTGACAACTTTACTCCTTCCATTAATCAAGCGTCCTGCTTTTGTCGAGGTACGAGAATTGGTCGTACGCCACGCTTCGTGGCCACGTTGTTCATTTGCTCTTAACGCTAATGCTTTGGAGAAAGTGAGAGAGGGGAAGCGAGAAAAAAAATGAGCAGACTACAAAGTAGGTAACTCTGGGAATTGTAAGTTAGCAATATCCCCTTCTCTGTTTTCTCAGTCAACGATTGTTATTAATTAATTATATGTTTTTAAAAGGGATGTTTGACTTCTGTCGAAGAGATATGTTCACTACGAGGAGAAATACTTCAAAATGATATGCAGCAAAAGTGATTTATCATAACCGATCCGTTTCGCACAAAAACAGGCTCTTATGATAAATTTTTTTTTTAATTTTACACATTTTGATATGTAATAGTTTCCTGCACTCAAGGGGGAAATTTTTAAACCACTCTCTCAATAATGATGTGCGTTTCCAGCAAATTGAGGTTTACTAAGAACGAGGATTAAAATATATTAAAACAGGAAAGTATTTTCCACAATAACCGTCTGATATTATAAATTAATTTTAAAAGTATAGCGCTGTATCATTACATCAATATAAAAACTCATAGCAGGCTTATTTTTTAAATCTTATACTTATTATTGCCTCGTCCTCATTTAAGACTGTTTAATTGCCAACGGCAACAACAAGATTCTCTTCAAGAGTTCAGATGAACCAACTAATTAAAATGGAAATCCAAGTTTTTTTACATAGACCAGGGCTGAAGTAAATATTTCCGATTTTTAATTTACGTTCGGCGTTAGGAAGCAATTCTTATAAAAGAACATTTTTCTCCTTAAGGGAAGTCTAATTGACCTGCACAGGCCATTGAAATTCTTCTCATGCTGAATGGAGTAAACCACGTCGAAGAGAAATTATTTATTGGTGATATTTGAGATAAAAACATAATATATATGTTTAAGACAGATAATATGAACTTAAATCTTTATTCAACCTGTAAATTATGAGTTCATAGAAGAGTTAAAGGTTGTAACAAATTGACGATGGAAGCCGTCGAGCAACAGAAATTTCTCGTGAGAAGTTGCTAATAGCATTTGAAAAAAGGAATAATTAAGGAGAGGAAATAATGAGATTGAATCTCTGGGAGACAGAAACTGCGAAGAGACAGAGGGAGGGAAAATAAAATTTGTCTGCACTCGTTGCTCCGAGGCGGCAAGAAAAATATTATTCGAGAGATAAACGCCGGCGACCATTAAAAGCCAATTACTTGGCTAATTATTCTTTTGTAGGGGTTTTCAAGACTGCATAGCTTCATTGAATAAGGAGAGACCAAGATAGTCCCTTTGTCGTAAAAGCCTTTGAGAATTTTTCCTGGAATCTCCGTATTTCTATGAAATTATTGAAAAACATAAACTCAATATTAACAACTGTAATAGTTCTTTTAAAGTAATTTTTTTATAAAGCTGTGAGAGAGAATAAAATAAAGATTATTGTATTTTAATGAAAGGATTAAATTAATTACAATAAAATATTTTGTATTATTTTAGAAGGTTTGCAAACATCGTCCTAAAAAATTGTTAGATCTTCAGGAAAACTTGTAAACGATCTAAAATATTTTGATCAGTTTTAGGTAGTCCATATTAAATTTTTTATGAAGATTTACCTTTTAATAATATTGAATTTCCTGTAAAAGTTCTGTTAAAGGTTCCCAGATCAATTTCGGACTCCTTAACGACGTCCATAGAATACTTCGTTGATTCTGACTACTGTTTAAGTAGTAAATTCTGAATTTGATCGGACAAATTTCTACTGACTGAAGTAGTAAAACCCAGAAATATCCAGACTTGCATTTTAATGTGACAAATGTAAAATAATTCTTGTTTAATTTCAGATTTGATGTGGGAAACCACTGGTGAAGAAGTAAAGTCTGAATGTTGGTATGAATTTTTTAGAATTAAGTAGTAAAATAAAAGATTAGTCAGACATGTATTTTAACATGGCAAACGTAAAATAAATAATTCTTCTTTTACTTCAGACTACTGGTTAAGTAGTAAAGACTCAATGAAAAGGCACATTTCTACTGACCGAAGTAGTAAAATCTGAAAATAGTCAGACATACATATTATCCATTTACCTCAATTCAATTGATTATAATTCTGGATACTAAAAATGAAAAAAATCAAATTAAGCAGTAAAATACAAAAATAGTCAGATGTGTATTTTAATATAACAACCAGAAAATATAGTGTTTCTTTTACTTCAGACTACTGGTTAAGTAATAAAATCTCAATGAGGGAAGGCACATCTCTACTGACCGAAGTAGTAAAATCCACAAATAGTCAGGCATACATTTTAACCTTTTATCTGTTCAATTTGGTAGTTGCATTATTATTATTATTGACACTAAAAATTTTTTTAAAGTATATTGTTTTACTTCAGAAAATTTAGGATGGAAGTTGGGATTTTTGGGTATAAAATAAAAAATATTCAATAGTTATCGAGAAACAATTTCAAAAATCTTCAAAAATTAAAATTTTTATAGTTGATATTTTTTCCTTCTTTAGACTTTAAAATACTTATTAGAGGCAAGAAAAATTCGTTTCTCTCTTAAAGAAATATGATTTTCTGAAAAGATTAGTTAATCCTTTCAATTGTTGATAGATATATAAACTTTTTGAATGTCTAAATTGAATTTTATGCTTTGAATAAAAATTTGAAATATTTCTTAAAAGTCAGTATTTTCGAAATAATTTTTGTTATTAACTTAATCAAATACGAAGGTAAGTATTGAACGTAGCGCAGTAATATAAAAATAAAAATAAAAAAATTATATTTACTTCGTTTTGAAAATCTTCATTATAAAACTAAAATTTGCATTAATGCTTTCTGATTTACGCACTATATACATGCATGTTTAATGAGTATAAAAGTTTTATTGGGATACAATATTGTCAAATTTTGAACCCCATGTTCTCATTGTCAGTCTGCCAGTGCGTAGACAATGGACATGGCGTGCTCTTATTCTCGCGCGACGGAACGTAAACAAATTCTTCTTTTATCTCAACTTTGACATTAAAAGAAGACTATGAATAAAGAAAAGAACATTTGCACGGAGAGAATCTCTGCAGTTTTTATATTTTTCTGCTTTTCATCTCTTTCGCTTGTTTTTGTTCTGCGCGTTGAAAGAGTGGTTAATAAATCTAGGAAACAAATCAAAGGTGATTTACGTGACAATTTCCGGTGCCTTTCTCTATATCTGCTTTTTCTCATCGCTGGTACAAGAAAATCTCTCGACTGCGAGATTTAATTCGGCCTTTGACTCGATGGAGGGGTCGTGGAGGTGTCGATGAACGGATCCTGTGGAGGCGGAGTTCTCGTTCTGCAATCCAGGCAAAAATAACGCTGATATCGGATCACAATAGAGGCACAATGGACGCCGGGGACGACGTCTACTCCCAGCCGGCACTCAAAGAAATTGGCTGGTGGTTTCCTGACCCTTGATGCCACGACCTTCCTGAGATAGTTTGAAACTCAGGGAGCAGGTGGCTGCTCGGAGTCCTGTGCCTTTCATGCCCTCGCTACCTCCGCCCACACAGCTATCGCTCGCTTCACCGTCCCGATCCTTTTCGTCTGCTCTTCTCGTGCTACTTTGTGCGATCATTCTTCCCGTATCTTAAACCGAACAAAAAACCGATTCTTATACCCAACTCGGGTGAAAACTACGAATTCTATTGGGCGTTCAGTGAAGAATAAAACATGAAAGAGATCCGATGCCTCAATCCTTTCTTTTTGCAAACATTACTTAAGTGATTTAAATCGAAACTTAAAATTTCATATTTGATTTTTACAAATATGGTACCGATTACAAGAATCTTGACGCCGATAATTGTGCAGTTTAGTGACTTTTCCCAATTTCGAGTTCTTCGATCACAATACACAATAAAATCTAGGAATCCTTTTAGAACTAACTTCGGTACTAAAACAGTCCACGCGACAAAACCAATTCACCTTAGTTTCGTCCTCGAATCCTGAATAAAAGAAGTACGATTTGTATATGAAAATAGAACCGATTGGGGATCAAAACAGGATTGAAAGCGTGATTTGCATTTTGTTTCTGGTATCATCCTTCAACCTGAAATTGGGCTGAGATCATATTAGAACGCCCAAAAAAGCATCCCGGATTGAAAGAAGTGACTAGTTTTTACGGTAAATCGGGAGAGTTCAAGAAACTAATAATATAATTTATATAATTTGTAAGCTTTAACAGCAATTATGTTATATTATACAAAATATATGTTAAATTATACAAAATATATGTTATATTATACAAAATATAACTAAACACGAGGGGGGTACACAAAGGGAGGTTAGGGCCTCTTCTTCTCATCGGAATTTCTGGTCAATTACATACTTTTTATTCGAATTATTATTTAATAAATATAAATAAGCGTTCATCTAATTGACAAGGAATTCCAACGAGTGGAAGAGACCCCTACCCCCTTAATGCCCCCCCCTGATTAATTAAATTTCTCCAAAGGTCAGAATATATTGTATAATATAATTTATATAATTTGAAGTTTTAACAACAATTATATTATATTATTGAATATCTTCTGATGTATGGAAAAATTTAATTAATCAAGCAGGGCACAAAAAGGAGGGTAGAGGTTTCTTCGTTTCGTCGGAATTCCTCATCAACTACAAATTTTTTATTCGAATTAATATTAAAGAAATATACATAAACTTTTATCTAATTGACCATGAACTCCGACGAAACGAAACCTCCCTTTTTCAGAAGATATTCTATACATAATATATAATTCATTCTCTGGATGGCATCGAAAATCGCATCGTGTCTATCAGTGTGATTTGGGTATTTGCGTTTGAATAAAAATTCTGCAATATACCTGTCCATGTGTTCTTTCGACTGATTTCTTGTTTCAATGATAAAATAATGCTTTAAAAAAAGACCGCTGCAAAAAACTAGAAATTGTGAATTTTAAAAATTTTAAGTTTAAATTTATTTAAGTTTTTTAATAAAATAATGAAAAGTACGTTAGTTTTTTGCAATCTCCCGATTGATTTCTTGTTTCAATGATAAAATAAAGCTTTTTAAAGAAATACCTCAGCGAAAAACTGTAAAACATGATTTTACTTGTTCAAGAAGACCCTATATAGAAATCATAAAAGAATGTCATGAAAGATTTCTGAGGTATAAGGATCAGCTGAGAAAGTCATAAAGACTGCTCGTTGGAAATTCTGAAATATTGAGATGGACAAGATCTACTTTTGTTGATTTGAAATCTTTCATCCCAACCCACAGATGTGACTCCAGTTCGCCATGCCAGATCATGGTCGAGCTCTTCTGAAAATATAATCGGAGAAAAATTTTTCAGTCAGAGTAAGAGAATTGTACACGTAGTTCATGTCGCGCTAACTCATTGCAAATTCCGCATTGTTCGAACTTAAACGCGAATATCGCGAGCTGAGCAGTATACTCTACGTATCGGGACTCGCAGAGTTCGCAGTGCAGCCAACCATCAAATTGGATTTCACGAGGAGTATGAGCCTCAAACAGGTCGGCGGCATATTGTCGGGATTTTTACTTTTTTTTGACAAAACAACTCGTAATACGATACATTCAGAGAGATAACGGTCTATCCGAAATGTTATTAGAGTCATTTATTGAAGGCACTGAATCTCAACGAATTCCCTTCAGTGGATATAATTTGAAATAAGTAGATAGTAGGTGATATGAACATTCTCTCTTATAGAACATGTGAATTTTGTATCACTTTGCTTCAGTCATTGAAATATACTCATCAAGTGTTATACATAAATCTTTCGTAAGATTTTTTGCAAAAGTTTGTTAATAATTTTTGCTATTTACAATGTCCCATACATAATGCAGTAGCCGCTTAAGCCTTATTATCCTTTGAAAGTTAGCTTGAAATTACTGAATTTCTACTAAGCGAATTTCGCTTATTATCAAGCTCAGATTGCCATTAAAAGTTCCTCGCTCTTCTTTAATTTATATAGAAAAGTTACGACGTGATATTCAGTGAAGTCGATTTTTTTTACTGTAGGAAAAAAGTAACTGAAACAAGAAATAATTTTCTTGCGTGGGTGAGATACTATACTAAATTCCGGCTAACTGGTCAGGAAACTCCCTTCTCACTTGGCAATAAATCACGCATAGGCGAGCAGGGTTGCGATTTCC
The DNA here is from genome assembly GCA_037177015.1 of Euceroptres primus. Classification (NCBI taxonomy): domain Eukaryota; kingdom Metazoa; phylum Arthropoda; class Insecta; order Hymenoptera; family Figitidae; genus Euceroptres; species Euceroptres primus. Next base: position 99,835 of record JBAGKK010000028.1, read on the forward strand.
GTGCAATCGGTATTTTAGAGCCAAGTCGAGCAAGTACGCGTTCATCGATCGATCGTGGGTTCTTTGTACCGACGACACTGATGAGTTCCTAACCACGGGATTAGGGTTGAATGGTTCTACTACTCTTGTCCAGTAATGACAGTAATGTCCCACAGTCAAAGCTTTAGAAGTAGATAGGATTCAGTCCCCAACTGGAATCCCTTCAAATCCACTAAACTTTGACTTCATGAGTTGAAGCACTCAAATTTAATTATTTGAAAATAACATAAACGAAGAATCTGAATTCAATTACAGTAACATGAAAATCCAAAGTATCAATTTTTGATCCGACTCCGATATTGAATAAAATAACTGACACAATTGAAATTTATACGTTTATAGGTATGAATTTAGTTGTAATTTTTAATTTTGTCAATTCAGTCGACAATTGTTTTGTATTTTGTCCGATCTTTCATCCAATATCAGATCCAGAAAGTGATGCGTTGGGATTTAATGTGATGCATTTTGTATGGAAAATTATTTCATAAATATGCAAAATTCCTCTCGGAAATATTTAAAAATAAGTGATTTTCAGCGAAATACAATTTTACGTTTCAATCAAATTTGACTATATTATGTAATGTTTCTAACAAATTTATAACCCAAAAAGTCTATAAATGTGCATTCTATCACTCTACACTGAAAATAATGGTTAGTTGGGCCAACTACTTAGTTTGTAAGATATGGTACTGCTATTTTATTAGATAGTAGTTACATTAATTAAACAATTAATGTATCTAATATTTTATATTTCTGTATATTATGTTCATAAACCTTTAATTATAAGATTATACTAAAAAACATTATTTCCAGTTTTTTCAATGAGAAAAAAGTTCCCTGACTTTAAAAAAAAATTCCCTGATATTTCCCTAACCAACCAAATTCTCTGACTTTTCACTGACTGCTGGACAGTTGGATCTGGTGATACATAAATTAATTAATATCTGTTTTGTTTTCTAGAGGGCATATTGAATTGAGAAATGAAGCTCTTAATTCTATTTGAGTTAAATTAATGGAATTAATTTTTATTTTATTTTTTAATAAATATTTATTTGTTTTAAATAATCATTATTATTTTTACAATAGACATTTATATTTAAGTACCTTACGAGAAAATTTTATAAATTATTCGTTAAAAATAATAATATATGATTATTTAAGGCAAAGAAATATTCCTTAATAAGTAAAATAAAAATTAATTTCTTTAATTTAACTGAATTAGTATTAAGAGCATTATTTCGCAATTTAAAATTCCCACCCAGAATCCTATAGGTCGCTCGACAAATACGCACTACGCAAACTCGGTCGACCGGATTCCTAGGATCGAATTAGGTCGAGAAATGTCAAAAAAGGAGATTCGAAAATTGTCATCGTTACAAAGCTTCCTTCATGTGGAAGCAATATTAATTAATATGTTAACTTGCAGTCATCCAAAATATTTTTAAACTTCTGAAGCTGTTTTTTGATATATCTTCTAAAATTTTCTCAGATCTTACGAGATCTATTGAGCGTTTAAATTTTTAAACGCTAAATTGACGTAAAAACTGTCAAACTGAGGAAAATAAAAAATAGTGTAATATAAAATAGTATAATATTAGTAGCAATCACTTCCGCGCGTAGCGCGCTATTTTTCTTTTTTAAATCTGTCCACATGTTGAGTTTACCCATAATTATATCATAATTATAGAATAATAAATTAAATTCAATGAAGAAAATGGTTTTGATTATATTCATAGTCATTTAGAGCTATTGAGAAATGTTCCGAATCGTTATAAACATTTTTAATTTAGAGTTTTATTCGTTCAAATTATTTAGTTATTCACATTTCTTCCATATCGGATGGTAATGATGGAAACTTTTACATTGACTTATCGGGACAAATGGGTCCGTAGTGTGCCTGTCTCTTTTTCTGAAAACTTGGGCTGGAGAAAATTTAAATATTTAGTTATTTATTAAATATTATTTGGATGAATTTAACCTTTTTTTTGAAAGTTTTAGAATCGATAATATTCAAAAAATGGTCAAATAATAATTTATAAGTTAAATATTTAAAAATATCTCTAGAGATGGGAACGCGCGCGTTGCGCACGTGCATCTTCTGCAAGTTTATATAATAATATGACATAAAAAGTCAAATAACTTATACGGGATCATTCATACATTACGTAAGGCAATTTTCTTTTGTTTATATTGTTGTGTCCTTTTCAACTTCACAGCAATTATATTCTCGTCTTCATTCAAGTAAAAGAAAATTCCCTTACGTAATTAATGGACAGCCCCTACCTGTAAAACTTATAAATATTTAAAAATAATTGATAAATAATATGAACAATAGTTAAAACAACCTTTAGAACGAATTAATGGCAACGAAGTAATCTTAAGTTAGTCACAAGTGGAACTTTATCAGAGTGGCGATTCATCCGCTGATTTCAAATTCCTGGTCATTTCTCGGTATTTCCTGATCACATTTTCAACTTTTTCAAGTCAAGTCAAAGACATTATTTGATTGTTTTAAGAAAATTTATAACTTTTATTATTAAATTACAATTTATTCGACATGTGGTATGTACTTTGGTGCTTAAAATTTGAAATTTGAAGAACATTTGTTGTTGCAAAATAGGAATTTAGGATGTTAACTTTTAGCAGAAGAAAGTTCACTACAAAAACTTAAATTTTACTGCAATCAAAAGTAAATTTCCGATTTTGTGATGGAATTCTCGAAATTCCAGGTTTTTAGAAAGAATTCCGAGTCATTTCCAGGTTTCCAGGTGAAGTCGCCACCCTGTTTATCGGTTGAGAAAGTCGATATCTGCGCAATAAATTAATTACATGCGCCATCATAAGTTACCATGATTACATTTAATTTGCGCATGTTTGAGCATTTCTGTGTAGCCAATTTCGGCTCTTATTGGTCTTAAAATAGTCACGCCGCCGAAAAATGTGAACGGCGTCACGCCGACACCCTGAATGAAAATTGACGGCGTCTCATCAAACAGGAAAAATTGGCGGCGGCGTCGGTGTGGAGCGGCGGCGCAGACCTCTAAAATATTCACATATTTCAAATTCGTTTTTTGATTCTCCTCAACGTCCTATAGAGTATATTATATTCATCTTAAACTTATTCTATCAAACTTAGGTCACAAGTCGATGCCTACCTAAAAGTACGTTAAGAACGCTCGCATATAAATCAAAAATCTACGTTAAGCGAGTAAGAAAAATGTACGTGTTGAAAAAGTTTACCCTTCTAAGTTCACAGAAAATTTCAGCGTATCATTTTAATCGGCAGCAAAATGAGAAATAGAAAAACAAAAGACTGTGACCATAGAATCCACTTCAAATCAGAATAATATCGCTGCAAATTAAAATGTCCCACGACATTTTAAAAGCATAAGTAGCTGTTGATTAGTGAGAGACATTTTTCTCCATCTTGATAAAAAGCAATAATCATTATTTCTATGTAATAACCGAATTACAAGATGGTTTAAGGGTATGTGTTACATAATGATGTCACTAATTACCGACTGATTTTTTTTATATTCAGCGACTTCAGCATCTTGTGTGTTTCAGTTTTTATTTAAAACAAAAATTATTTTTTAAAAATATTTGGTTTCAAAATAAAAATTGAAACTCACTAGACATAGATATTAGAATAGATTCGAATATATTCTTCATTATGTTCCAAAATTTCAGCATTATATTTGTATTTCTCTGTTAATCAACCCGCTGAACATAAATAAAAAATCGGTCGGTAATAATTCGTGACATCATTATGTATCAAATACCTTTAAATTTGGTGAAAGGAATATTAAAGTTCACGAAAATAATAGTAATATTCAAATTTTTCATGATGTATTTTTATTTTGGAAAAGTAATTAATTTATATGTTCAAAGTCATTGTTTAATAAATTATGCAACGTTTATTATTGTGTAGGGTAAAACGCAGAATTTGAATTTTTAAACAAAAGAAAATTACATGGAGTTAGCCTAGCTTTTTTTTCTGTGTGACTCATCTGTAGAAGCCAATGCTGTGGGGAAATTTTCATGAATAGACTCGACTGGGAAATTTTCATCGATTTCCCAAATGAAAACAATGATGTTCACGCTGCAAGAGTGTCGTCATTGAGGCGTGTGATGTGTAGATAATGAATTAATGCAGCCGTTAGACCATTCAGACGATATGCAATCACCCTAGCTCAAAAAATGGAGATAACTGACAAAATTCTATGAAAGATGAGTCACCACAAAAGATATTTGATTCCCCAAAAGGTATACATTTCCAATTTCTATGTCATGAAAATTCTCTATTTTAAAGTCACAGATGCTGAAACAGGCTATAGTTATTAAGAAACGAAATTTGACGATATGAAGTTAAATAAAGTAATCTTGTGATAGTTAAATAAAGATATCTTGTGGAATAAATTTGCATTTTTCTTATCCAACAAATTTTTTATTTGGAGATTGTTACTTTCAGCGATTAATGTTAGTTAATTTTTCAATGGGCGAGGTTTATAAATAGACACGAAATAATTATCATTAATATTTCAGAGAGTAGAAAAGAAACGAACTTACTTAATTAGGACAAGCACATTGGATCGATGGAGGAAGCATTTTTCATTCTAAAATTACTTTGAGATGTCGAGGGAAGGAAGTAAATTTTCCAGAACCGTATACAGGCATACTCGAATTTCACGACGGACGGACGAGTCTCAAGGGATCCTGAAAATTAATGACGACCTACTGGATATTCAGCTTTTACTTAGGTTGTAGAGTTGAGATGCGTTCGCTAGGGTGCGTACCGAAAACGAGTATCGACATGGTTAAAAACCAACGAACCGTTATCGGTCGATTCCTGGCTCCGTCAAGTGGAAAGAAACAGGTCACAGATTCCTCGAACTGGAAGCGAATTTTTCAACATCGACGAGTTCATCCCGTCTTCCTTATAAATACTATTATCCATGAGAGTAATAGAAATCTTTTGTTCTCAAAATAATTATACTCTGTGTAATAGAGTGTCATACAGTTTTAATTAATGCTTTTTTATTGAAATTCAATTCATCCATAATTCTCAACTTTTTTCGTTTCTACTCAAATTCATTCGATTTTACCGTTGAGTGAAGATAATCGTTGAGTGAAGAACTCAAAGATTTTACCAACATGCGACACGAATTAATGTGAGTACACTCGAGGGTATTTTTTACTTATTTAAAAAAGTTGTAAAAATAAATTAGAGTTCATAGAGATTTATTAAATATTTTATCGTATTTTTCTTAACTTTAAATAAATAATTACCTAAACTTAACTTTAATAATTGTATAAATAAGCTGGGTGCAATGAATTTACCTTGTTAGACGTCTGCTTATTACATAATAAAGAACCAACAATACATCTTCGAGATAATGGGTACTTAGGAGAGAGGCATTTTCTTTGAACTAAGGCAGAAAATCTGAAGAAGAAGTATCTTTCAAGCCATGTATTTGTCCGTAATCACAAAGTACCGTTTCCTCAAGCCTTACCTCTTGCTTATGTACGTGAGATCGTTATTTCATTATGGTTAATTTGAGACTGAGAGCGCCTACGGGGTGAAGTGACCGAGGGTTCACGTCATTCAAGCGACGCTTCTAGTGAAGATTAACGAGCTTCACGTTTCTCAACAGTAGCCGTTTTGCCGAATAATATTTACTCACATTTATTCCAGTCTAATGTTGAAACAGTGTGTCGATTCGATTTTTTAAACACAGTTTCAAGTTTCGGCGAGATTATAAAAATTTTTAATATAAAAAGCATAATACTAATATTTACGTGGATGAGCGGTAAATAAAAATAGAAAGCTTTCTTTATGCATGAATTTCATTATTGGAAAAATATGTAAAATATTGATAAACTATAATTTATTTAATAATTTCACTGAAAAAACGAAGGATACATTTTACCTCTATTTCAGGGTAAAAATTACCTGCAAAAAAATTAACTTCACAGGATAAATTTTACACAAATATCGGTTAAATTTTCTTTTGTTTTTCCATGACAACACATGTACTTTGAAAGATGTGAAGTTGTCTGAATAAAAATTTACCCTTTATAAAATTGCCTACAACAAATTTCATCATTAGTTTTTTCTGTGTTAATTACTTTGTATTTTATTGTATTTTTCTAGGCTCAAGAAGTGTTTTGACGCAAGCGTTTTTCGTGCTCTGGATGTTTTCTGCATAATATAGAAAAGAATGAATAATTTTGGAGAATAAATGTTTGCTTTCGGGTTTGATACCTGGTCGAGGAGTAGGATTTACGAATTCCTAAGCTATTACTATTCTCCTTTGGGTGCAATTTTAAGAGAATCGAGCCTTTTTGTAGCCATCTACTCTTCTCTGGGAGCCGCACTAACCCTTTTTATCCCTTAAACGTCCCACCATCAATTCATTGGATTTTAGCGGAGAGCTGTTATAACGCCAGTTCTCATGAAATGTGCCCCCACCGAGTTAAAAATTGGCTTCTAATATGATATACGTTGGTCACCATATGGCCAGAAAAGTGCCGCAGAGCGGACGATATTTTCAGTTTCTTCGGTACCCTCTTCTCAAGCATCCCCACACTCCTCCACACCCATAACATATTATTGGAAAGCGATAGTATTTTAGCGCCGGCGGTTCTCTTATGGCTTGACCATATTTCACCACTGTTCCATTCGAGTGCGAGCAGGAAAGAAAGAAAAGAAGCGCATATAGATATATGCAATAGTCTAGTCTCACTGAACTTATTACGCGATTCTTATTCAGAATCTGAACGCTTTTTGGGTCATAAAGGTTTCAACTATAGCAATGCTTATCAGTTGTTCCTACTTTATTACAGCATTTCAAATAATGTTAGAAGTTTGATATCCTATGATTTTCATATTCAAAAATTTATTTTGCTTAACACTTTGCTTAGTGTTTCTTCGTATAATAAAGTTTGAATTCTTACTCGTATACAATCATTTTCATGAAGCCATGGCTTCATGAAAGAAGAATATTATTATTATTATGATTATTATTATTTTTGCAAGAATATTAATACATTTAAAAAGAGAATAGGAAAATGATGCTTCTAAAGTTTAAAAGTCTATTACTTGGAATGGTCAATTATTGTTTCTTTCTACATGAGTTAGTTAGCTTTATTCAAAAAAATTTTGCCTCTTTCTCATCGACTTCCTCCTTTCTTTTTGTTCTCTTACGATATTTTTTTTTTCATTGAGCTAACGCAGTTTATTATTTGAATTGATTTAAAATATGTTATTGACAAGTGCAATAATTACTATACTTGTTTGTATTAACACATTTCAAAAGTGTCACGCTTAACAAATTATTTTCCTTCATTTTTAAAGTTAGATAAAGAAAATCTTCAACCAAGCACCAAACATTCAATAGCTTCCTTCAACACTTAACAATATTGAAACGTTTTTGATTAAAATTATGGAAGTTATTCAAAAAAATAAACATGACTCCAGTGATGGTTTGTTTAAATCTTTAAATTACCTCTGTACATTAAAAAGGGTTGGTATGCTTAATTTAATTTTAATTTGCTCCAATTTTTACTTTAAAATTCTTTTCCCCTAAGCTCGAAGTAATGAAGATACGAGTAAGTCCACGTAGACAGTATAGTAGCCTACGAGCAATACCATACGAACGAAGAAGTATACACTCCGCGCCGAGATAATTTATTTATGGAAGAGGACGGGGGTGATAAAAGTCTCCGAGAACGAGGCGGGGATTGAGCCAGGGCATTGTTCTTTATTACTGGACTACCGTTTGAGTGGGTTGCATAATGCATTATAGTTCTTGTTTGGCTTTGGGAATGATGCTGCCGGTTTGGATCTTGGGATATATCGTATATTCGACTCGTGAACACTACTAGTCCATTGATTTTCCGATTTCGGTTCAATTCCCATTTCAACATTTCCAGCTCCACGCTTAGAAGTCGATTTATTTAATTTGTTGAAGCCAAAGATAATTGATTTTCAATCTACCATTTCTCTTTTAAACTTCCTTTTCCCTAAAGAATCAAATTTAGTTGACTAATTTATTGGACCAATTAATTGGGATGGGTAAATAGGTGGAATAACGCTTACATAAATTTATAATTTCACGTTCTTATTATTCATAAATTAATAGTTTTTTATTTTCATTAACTCAGCAGATTAATAAAAATCAAATCCAGTTTGTGGAAAAAAAGTTTATGTTCGACCTTTTGTGCAAATTTTATGATTTTACAGAAACTTTAAATTTTGTTGAAGCAAAAAAATTTAAAAAGAAATTTAGTTAGGTTAATAATATCTGAATTCAATTTTTTACTTTTTGACGCCATTGGAATCGATATTACCGAAAGTATTATCCTTTAATTACTAAATGTAGCGATATAATTTCCTGACCTGAACTCAAGTAACTGAGGCTGGCGTAGTTAAGAAAAAGATAATTTTGTTATCGAATAGAAACAGAATGTTGATAAGGTATTCAATATTGCGATTAATACTTATGGGCATATCTCAGGAACGTTTCACTATTATATCCCTCAAAGATATCTAAGTAATTTTAATAATTATCAAATTAATGTTTGTTTCAAGGAATGTATTATAGTGAAAACTATACTGCACAAATGGTTTTAAATAGATTTATTCTTTAGATCAAAAGTAATCGAAGTTTGAATGTTCGATTTTTGATTAACTCAGTTTGTCCCGATCCACATTTTCATATGCTTTTTATATATGCTTAAACGCTATGACGAAATAAAATAAGGCTATAAAAAATATCTATTTCAATTTAATTAAAGCAGAATCATGTTTATTGATGAGAATCTGCATTCTGTTCAATACGAACGAAGTCACAGGCTTCAAAAGTATGTCCCTCGAATTTTGATATTTCGACCGTAACGCTTATATTTGCAGGCTTTTTGTAAATAAGCCAGCTCGCACGCGATAAAAACTTATTGAAACTCAAAATTTAAGTAATAATAGAGGGTAAGGGCCAATCTAAACCATTGTGCTCATTTTCTTATGAGAGGAATCATAATTTAAAAAAAAATTGTGTGCATACAACATTTAAAAACGATCGTAACACACATGATACTCTTTGAAATATAATCAAAAGTTTTGGAGAACCGTACCTTCTCACGGTTGTTCTTCAGCTTTCTGTGATTGTGCTCACGGAACAAATACTTAATTGCTAACTTGTAGCAGAAAATTATAAATCGTTACGGTCGACCGTAACGATTAAATTAAAAAATTAAAATTTATTTAATGTGAAATTGTTGATTTACATGTCTCGAATGACGTCATACAAGGAAACTGTCATTTTTGGTTACTTCAAAGATAATTTTTAGCGTTTCTTACTCTATTTTTAATTAATTTTTAATTTTCCATCCTCACACTCCTTAAATTTTTCGTTATTAATTACCCAATTAAGTAATTTCCTTTCATAATGTTATTTTCATTTTCTAATTTTCTAATTTTCGTCAACCGACCTTCAAATGTTTTCAAATACGAATGAAATACCGACAGATCCGTTTCTTTCTTAAAATCAATTTTTTTATTCTTTAATAACGATTTTAAGACAATAGTTTTTGTCTGCCCAACTGCAGAATATGATTTTTCTAGGACTTATAGATAATATAGAGAAATTCCCAGTGTTGTGCTTACAGAAATTTCGTCGTTTACTTTTTCACTGAAAAGTAAAAGGTTTCTGAGATATGCCCTTATATTTTATATATTATTTATTAATTTATATGTACAGCTATATTATTTTCTTATATTTTATGTCATTAATACACTATTTTAGATCGAATATGAGATGGAGGTATGAGTCAACTGAATTATACATATATTTTGAAGAATAAAAATATTAACAAAAAAAGTTTGAATGAAAATTTGTAAGGAAAGCTACTTGACTTTTACTCTGATATTTCCATCTCGTCAAAGCTAAGAGTAATAGAATTTTTTAGCTATGGCAAAATTTTAGCTTTACGATGGCAACTAAAAATCATGGTTATTGCTGACGGAGCAGTGTGTGGGTTCACATGGCTGCCTGCAAAAATAATGTGACATGGTCTCTAGTAACGTCAGCTGTTACGGTGCGCTCTATATTTCAAGTTAAATCATTTAAGCGTTTCCTACGCGGAAACACATATGCAGTACGCGCACCTTATAAAAAATATTTTAATTACCATTTAAAAAAGATGTAGGATTATAGGAAATTTATGAAAATAAAATGGGTTGATTAGGGTAGTCCAAAATAATATTTTTTGATAGAGGAACGAATCCCCCCATTTCGTGGGGTTCCCGAAAAAAGAAATTGCGTATTTTTTGCAATAATAATCAGTGTTCCCGAGACTTTGACATAAACATGAGATTTTCCAAAAGGAAAGCTCATTTTTCGGAAAAATGGCAAAAATAAATACTTCACTGAATAAAATGGTTAGTTGGGCCAACTATTTAGTTTGTAAGATATGATACTGCAATTTTATTAGTTGATACTACCATTTTATTAGTTGGGACAACTATTGTATTAGTTGAAGTGACTATTCAATTAGTCTCAGCAACTAAAAAAATTGTTGTCTCAACTAATAAAATAGCAGTACCATATCTTACAAGCTAAGTATTTGGCATTACTAACCATTTTTTTCAGTGTTATTAACTTTTTGCAAATTAATGTTTAGTCACTTCTTACAAAATGTAAAACGAATAATTTCCACCAAATAACCTTTACATTTAATCTCCCCCCAACCTCTTTACATTGTGCCCGGAAAATGCCCCAAAAAATGGAAATTAGCAGTTTTATGCAAAATTCATGCAAAAGAAGAGAATTTTGAAATTTTTTCAATACGAATTATTTTTATTCGATAAATTGCAAATTTCAAGGATTTTCTAACTAATTTTAAATTGTTTAAACAATTGTTGTTTATTAAGAAAATTATATTTTCCCTATAAATCATGATAAGTTAGTATTTTTTGGGATTAATAACTCAGGAAGTGAATGTTAAGAATAATATTTTAATTTGAAAACATTTTTTAATTTTTTAAACAATTTCTATTAGTTTTAAATTTTTTTTTGCAAAAATTAATGAAAAATTAGTATTTTCTGAATTAACGACACACTTTATGAGTGTTAGGAGTAATATTTTTTGTTTCAAACATTTTGAAATTGTTTAAACAATTACTAAATGGCAGATATAAAAATTTTGCACCAAGAAAGACAGAGAAAGCGGGAATTTACTAAAATGCTGTTCATTAAGGGGGAAGGAAACAATGCTATAAATTTGAAAAAAGGCCTTTCCAAATACAACAGAGCTTTTGACAGTTTTAGAACATTTTTATAAATGATGTCAACCACAAAATAGTTTGGAAATATTGTCATTTTTAATGTTAGGAAAGAATTTTTATTATTGTTGGATGAAATATCAACCTGCAATATCCTAATAATTTCCCTCATGAGTAAGTCTAAATTGGCTTCGAAACATATCGGAACCGATTGTAGTAGGTAAATAAGGAAAACAGAGAGGCAAGAAGGAAAAGAGTGCGGTTTGGTTGACTCTTTTCTTTCCTTGCTCTCCCTCTTTTTTCATTGGTGTGTGCATTTCAGGTTTGAACCAGTTTTAAAAAAATTAATTTTTTTTGCATAAAATGGTTTGTTGAGAAATGTAAATTCTTACACATTTTTTAAATTTAAAACATTTGATTAATTCATTAGAATCTTTTTTCACATTTTATAATATAATATGCAAATATTGTCCGTAATGCATATTTGCTTCATATACCGCATACGAAGCTTAATATAGATTTTTCTAAGAGTGTTCAAACCACAAACGTTATACTATTTTTATTTGCGGTACGAATTTTTTTCAAAAGTAAATAAATTACTACAGAAAACCTTAGAAAATTGGACTTTTAGAGAGGAAAAAATCCGATAAAGGCAGGAAATGCATTTCGTGTAACAGAGATCTTTGAAGAGCTCTCTAATGGATTTGACGTCGACGCCTGCAGTGAGCCATATGAGTTCCGAAGTCCTGAACAAGTTCAGAATCTAGACGGGTCAAGGTACTCTCGCAAAGACTGCGTATTATATACTTGTACGTCGACATGTTCTTCTTGGAAATCCCACAGGGCCGCATCAGACACTTTCTAGATTGCATTCGACCCGGAGTCAACCAAAAACCAGATGTAATTTGATCTATACTTTATTTCTTGAAAAAACTTGGTGTGGAATTCTCTTGACCAAAAAATAATCTGAACCGTGTTGATAATAGTATTGACTGCTCTAGAAAATCCAGGAAATTCGGACGTTTCAAATTTTATGAGTTCTTATCATATATAATAGGTATAAACAATTTTTTTTACTATAATTTCAGATCTACAAAATTTTTATCAAATTATTGATCAAACAAAAAACGTTGAAAGCATGAGAGAATTAATATTTCTAAAGATTTAGTTCTTAATCCAGGAATCACATTTTACACACCTACTCTCAACCTGTAGGTTGAAAAATTATTTTTTGTGGCATTGATAAAGTTTTGAAAATTTCAAATCTTTATAAAATGGTATTATGATTTCAATCTTGGTTTACTCTGGTATTATTAAATATTTTTTATTTATTGTAAACATAAATTTTGGATATACGTTTAGTTTGTGAAATATAAGGGATGGCAAGCATTACTCGCCTTGGCCATTTTGCCATACCTTCCCCTATATGTAGGGGGAGGTGTTTATCTACATATAGATACACATATAGATATCTCCTACATACATATCTTCTAAGTGCGAAGATTTTTGTTTATTTGAAATTATTGCCGTATTGACGAAAATCCTTGAAAGAGTTATATGTAAATTTACAATTTTACAGTCTCGAGTAAATAAAATTCGTATATTAAAACATATATTAATACATTAATACATATATTAATACATTAATACATATATTAATACATTAATACATACAGTACATATATTAATACATTAATACATATAATACGTATGTAATTAAATTACATTTAAATTAAATAATACATTTAAATTCTAAATAGCATTTAATTTTTGTCAGGAAAAAATATTAATAGAATTTTTGATTAATTCATTATTTTTTTAATCAGAAGGGTATGACTTGAAAAATTCACAACTTGCGTTCGATTGGTGAAAATGTCATAATTAATAAAATGTGTTGGAACATACGTTTGGCCCAATAACATTTTTGGAGGATAGAGTGAGCTTCTGATCCTGAATTGTTGCCGTCGGCGTAAATTAGCCGCCTGTGGAAAATAGCCGCTCGATTAAAAGAGCAAAAAATGCGGCGTGAGTGGCTGGAGAACCGCGGGGGTGGCAATCAATCAGTTCAACTACCATTTATTTTTTATTCGCTCTCTCGACGTAGAGGATGGGAAAGTGGCGGTGCTGTGATGGAAGCGGAGAACTAGAAACTACGATTCAGTGTGAAGCAGGGGTGAAACTGGGGCAGAGGACTAGCGACAAGCGATTGTAATTCGGAGGGCGCGACTGAATGACGAATTTACACCGCAACTGAACTAGTTACTTACTCTGAACTCAGTTAACTCACATCATCATCCGGAAGGAACACCTTTGCCTGATGCGAAATTAGTTGTTGTAAACGATGTTCTACAATACATTATTACAATTTTACACATTAAAGAATATTATTTGTATTAGGTGTTGCTCTCAATTCAGAAACAAACAGTCATAACTTGCTTCAAGTTGGTGTAACTTGCAACTCTCTTCTAATAGCGAGTTTGAAACTACGATGAGGTGCGCAAACAGACTAAGATTACAGCAGTTCCGATGTCTGCAGTTTAACTTCGACTGTGATGTCGTTTGCAAAAGGCTGCAAATGGGCATAATATTCGATTGGAAGTTTCTATGAGAAGTAACGAAATTGAAATTATTCACGTCGATAGGTATGTGGGGGTTTGCAAAAATGAAATATCTATTTCTTTACCTTGTTTCAAAATAGATTATATTTACTTTGTTTATTAAATACTAATAAATTATAAAATCTACCAACTTTTTCAGAAATGTATTGGTTGATGGAGTATAAAAAGTAATAGAGACGGAGGCTGCCCAGGAACGTCAAAAATTCGAAATTTATATTTGCTAAAAAATATGAAATCCGAAACGAGATAATTTAAAAATGTTCAATTCTGCTGTCCAAAAGTATAACCTAGTAAGTGACATTTGCCGTAGAGGATATTTTCCCGTGCACGTTTACTAGAAAATAGTCCCTACGGCAAATGTCACTTACTGGGATATACTTTTAGATAGCAGAATTCTGTAAGATTTATGCATTTCAAAGAATTTTTAAAGTATTAAAATTATATTAAAATATGTTGTTAATTAAAATATTAAATTATGTTGTAGCTCATTTTTACTATTTATTTTCAATTATTGGAGCAATTATTCATTGATATCCATTATTTACTGGATTAGGTTTAAATGTTAAATGATTAAAAATTCAATTTTACACAATATTTTTAATTAATATTATTAATATTATTTAAAGTTAATATCACATATTCTAAAGTGCAAATTATTAAACTATTTCCAGTTGAAGAATAGTACGCTGTGATACAAGTGTAAAAAGGCGGACATTTGATGAAGGTTGTGAAGTTGGCTGAACGGGCCGTAAGCAAGTATCACACAGGCACACGAGTCGTGATCGTGGGGCGAGTGGGCCTGTAATCCGAGCTGTAAGGCAAGTGTTGTCAACTTCTGTCAACTTCACAAGCTTCGTCGATGTCCGCCTTTTTGCAGTCGTGTCACATTATTCGAGAACACATGTGACGTGCGCCGAAGAAAGGGGGCTTACTCTAAAAAAATCGAAATCGAGGTTTTTACACCTTTCGATAGTTT
>JBAGKK010000028.1:164982-190617 GCA_037177015.1 Euceroptres primus
ATAGTATAAGTCTTTAATATTATCGATTTCATTTTTGTCTGTTGTTTCGGTCGGGCAGTGCACGTTTATGATCGCCTGGAATTGTAGTCTCTCATTATTATAAAAATATCGTGTTTTAAAAATAAAGATTTTTTAACACACAAGTCACACTACAATATCCTATTCCAACTTTTGTTAAAGTAGACGTAAAGGCTTTAATTTTTTGATAGTATTCACATTATATAAAATTTTCTGTCATGTAGCTATCGGGGGACAACTTAATATATACAATTTTGACATTTAAACCGGTTTTCTCAACCCTATCGGAAGTTTCTGTTGTTCTGTAGAGAATTTGATTTGCCGCATAACAGGAGACTTTACGACTCTGTCTTGGGACACACGATGTGGTTTCGAGGGCGGAAATTTCGTCGTACGATTGCCTCAACTCCAGTGAGATGTTGGGACTCAGAGGGTTCAGCGACAATTATTGGTATTACTGCCACGTGTGCAGTGGTCCCGCGCGAATTCAAAAAGTTGTTGGTGAGTTTTAAGTTTTGACGAGCGGCGCACCACACATCACCTGAGCTTGCCCATCTGTAAACAAGATTTATACGCGGCAGCGTTTCAGCAAAACTTTGCTCCCATGTGTAAACCTACCACCTACCAGCATCATCCCAACGAATACCTGCCGCTGGTATCGGCCCGATACGATGGTTCTTATCCCCTACACGATAGGAAATATTTCAAGCCGGCAGCAAACGTCCGGAGTTTACGTAATCCCCAACGCGTTTTAACTCGAAAGAGGTCTGCAACCTCAATGACTCCCCTCGGTTATCCTTCATTCCTGGCCTCAGAGGAAAAGATCCAGACTACAAACTTGTTTTCTGGTTCCTAACATGTGCTCCATATTTTCAAGGAGAATTTTAAAGGATGAGTTTCTCCTTTGGAGGTAAGGATTTGGTATTATACATTATTTAAAATGCCATGAAGATATACTAAAGAAACTGTAGCAATTTCTTGCTACAGTATGTTAGTAGGAGGGCCTTATGTTAGTAAAGTAGTGCACATAAATTGTGCACTACTTTATGTTAGTAGGGCTAATACAATAAGTAGTCAAACAAATTACACATAAGCCGGCATTTTTTACTTTTTTTTATGTCTATTGAATACAACTAGACATTTTCGATGTATTTTTGTGCGCTGAACACGAGTCCGGCTTAAAAATCAGCTATCACGCCAAGTTTTTGAGAAAATTAGGGTTAAAACCCCCCGAAATCCGCGTTTTTGTCTATTTTTAAAAAATCATAGTGAACGAACTCGATATATTAGCGACTTTTAAATCGGTTTAAATTAATATTTAAACCTTGTACTTTAAGACAGTAGAAGCAAAAGTTATGAGAAAATTTTATTTGAAGCGTTGTTTTGATTTTTTGGAAATCATGCTCGCACCCATGCATTTGAAGGTTACGAAAATGCATGGGCACAAAAATAATTCTCAAAAAATGTAAACAGCGTTTTAAATAAAATGTTTTCATAATTTTTGTTATCTATCTTAAAGTTCAAGGTTTGAGCATTAATTTATGCGATTTAAAAAGTCTGTAATACATCGGATTCGTTCGTTATGGTTTTTAAAAATATCCAAAAACGCGGGTTTTGGGGGTATAAATCCTAATTTTCTCAAAAACTTGACGTGACGGATAATTTTTGAGACCGGATTCGGATTTAGCGCTAAAATTTACATCGGAAAACACTGTTACATCTCGCAGGCCTGTGTTATGAAATGTAGTAAATATGTAACTCTTATAAAATAAATTAAACCATATGGAAGCTGCTATTGCTCAACCATTTTAGTTGCTTATTTTAGTTTCAGTAATTAACCCATGTGTAGTTGAAATAACTGCAAAGAGTAGTAACTTTGAATTTTATTAATATACAACTCATTAACTTTTCAACACTGAGCTTCACGCTTATATATAATATACAGAATGGATTTTTATGATAATTAAATACAGTGGTGAAATCATTCTCTAAAATGAAAATTCCATTCTATGACTGACAATGAGACATGCGGAAATACAATATCAATTATGAATATTTAGTTTTATTGAAATATTTTATTACCTATTTCTCTCAAATACGTAATTGTATTGCTGACAGGAAAATATATGAAAATTTATCTCCATTTTTCAGTATCTGCCTCGTTTATTATTTATCAATAACATAAATTTTGTTAAACAGTGAATCAAATTGACATTTTTTTTGTAGAGTTTCCCAGTGGATTTTACAGTTGAATACAGGCAAATAAAGTTTTATTTAAAAATACAAAACTTAACATTTTTCGATCTTTTAATTTTGAAAAAAATTGAAAAACAATATTTAAAGAAAATAAATCTGTTAGGACGTGCACTTAAATTTATTCGATTCTATGAGATAATAACATATTTTTCTGCCGTTCTACCTATTCAATTTTTAAAGAGATTTTATTCTTCATCACTTTTGTAATAATGTATCCTTTTTTATTATCCGTAAGAGGTTGCCGTGGATATTTTATATTTCTGTGATTCCACTCTATAAATGTCCAATTGCTGCACTGAGTGCTTTCCACTTTGAATTTTTATTCGTAGATGAATAAATGGAAAAATTATATGTACCACTTGTGTAGGCAGCGACTAAAATGCCTTTTAAGAGGAACAATGGACCTCAAACCTCCAATTTAATTCCTATGTAATTGTTAAACCTAAATTAGCCTCTATTTGAACTAGGAATATTCAAAGACATAATAATAGTTTTCGAATTCAACAAGGAATTTAATCCACAGATGACACAAACTTTATCAGTCTCATATTTCAAGATAAAAAAGTATTTGACTATTTTTTTACAGTTGCAGAAAAATAATATTAATATTTATTATTACAAATATTATTTAATTGAATTATGAACTTTACTTGAATAATGTTCATTCATTCTATTTAAAATATTTTATAGACAACTTGTTATAGAAATATATTATTTGCTCAAGAAAAGGTATTGAGAATCGAAGTATCGACTAAAGTACACCTATTGACAATCCCGCCACATGTCTAGATTTCATCTGGATTCCTTTTTCTGCTGTAGATACGAACGTTACTTAGAAATAGGGTCTTGCGCAAAAATTGGAGCAGTGCAGTCAATGCTCGTATAGAGATTCATCATCATAACAGGCATGGATTTGTCAGTTTGTTTGCAGCATTAAACTCGTACAATATATATTAAACTTTCGGGAAATTTTTTGACCACCCACAGCAAGTTATAAACCCTACTGAAATTTGGAAATAAAAACAAAAATTTGTTTCGAATCGCCCTAATGATGATGTAATTGACGTTTCATTGGAAAATGGTCGTAAGTGATTGAAAAGCGAAGAGATGATAGGATTCCGACTTTTTTGCGTTTCGTTTATCCCTTTCCTCATTCTCTAGCTCCCATTCTTTCCTCCTTGTAGTCTCGCACGAAGTCGAAGTGATGAGCGACCGATAATTGAATGAGGGGACGTGTGGACGAGGTCGGCACACCAACGACTCGACCTACGTTAACGTCTTTCGTACGTTACTATCGCACCAAATTTCTACCGCACGTTACTCAGCGGATTCTTGTCCAGGAAGTGCAAAACCTCCCAGAGAATCCTGGACAGGCCTAGAGTCAAAGTGGACAGTATGAGGCAACAAAAGGAAATTCCAGCTTGTGATTTATTATCCTGGAATGTCGAATCCTTTCTGTTCAATCGTGTCGTAATTTTCACTAGATGTTTGTACGACTAAGCGGAATTTACACTCGATTTCAAAAGGGAGATTAAATGATCCTTTTTCCTTGCATTTTTGCTTAAGAAGAAGTGACAAATAAATAATATTCCTTTAGAAGAATAAGTCTTGTAGATTTAAAGAAAAAATTCATAGAAGTCAAGAGACAATAGTTATTGGCTTTTTTTATTTAACTTGTATTTAATCTAAAAGTACCTATGACTTTGCAATTACCTCAAATAATCATAATTTGAGTTTAACAAAAAAGTTATGCAATCTTCATTTTGAATCTGTCTGAAATTTTTTGATATGTTAAATAATATAACAGAGCATTTATGTTAAATGTAACACAGATTTTATTTAATAATAAAATAAGATGAATATAAATAAATAAAGATGATATAAATAAAATAAGATGAATTATAATAGAAAGAGTGACATCCCGCGTGGAAATTGTAAGATGGTTTCTATGGGGCCCTGATTAGTTTTCCATATTACTATTATCCCTATTATCCCACATTCGGAAAAACGTGAAAACTAATTAATAGGGACCGTGTCAGTTTGGTTACGAAAATGATTAGGGACCCTAAATTCTGACGAGGTCTCAAACAATTGCCCATGTTAATGCCCGATTATTATGCATTTTACATAAACCCCTTTGGTAGCCTCTTCATGGGCCGAACCAGTTTACCATAAAAACGGACAAATTCAGGATGCCAAATTAGAATAACAAGGATAGACATGTGTGGACCACGTTAAGGAAGATCCTGATGAGGAAATTTTTCTAATTTTTACGCGAGAAAAACTGTTGTGGCCTTTACAGGAGCCCCATTTTCAATAGGGTAATTTCCACACCGGATTTGGTCTGACTACGAGTAAATTTATATTTTACAACTTTAATTTTCTTGGCCTTTTTTTCTGAGAAAAATTCTCTTTGCTTTCTAGAAGATTGTTTCTTTCTATAGAAAAGAAAAGAAAATGTTTAATGTCTACTTGAATCTCGGAAATTGGAGGATATATTTTCGTTTGCTTTTTCGGAAAACAAAACATGAAATTGATATTGTAAAATGAGCTTATGTCAAATGTTAAGCTCTTGAATTATACTCAGTTTAAAAGAGCGATATATTTTCTGAAACGTTTCCATAAGCAAAGCATGAAGTATATAATGAATGAACTCGCTTGTAATAAATAGCAGAATTCATGTTTTTTGCGGCATAAAGTATAGCACTGCAGGTTGCAGATTTAGTCCGCAGTCAAAATACCGCTAACACGCTTGAACTTCGGGAGACAGATGGCCAAGCACCGTTTATCATAATCTCCCACAACTGTGGAATAATTGTGTGAACCGTGTCGCATAACCAAACGGGCTCCACGAATGTATTACACAATCTTCTATTACACAATAACTTTAAATGCAGCAAACGTTTACATCCCAGGTGGAAAATTTTTATTTCGTCAGATCTCAAAAATAGTTTTGATTTGGAAGCTTTTAATAATTTGTATCATTTTGAAAGTGTTTTAATTTCATTTTCTAATATAAAAGGGTTTTAAATGTAATATTTAACTTCAATTTGAGAAAAGGTTTTTGAACTTCATATTTAATGTGAATCGTTAAGTTTTCGAGTAGATAGGCAGACTGCGTTCAAATGCACAAAGTAAGACGGAGTCTGGATCATTTTTTGTTCCACTTTTTTACAACACGGATTCTGGATCTACAGGACAGATTTTAGATCAAGGGTGTTGCGTAATATGCAGGTTTTCAATTGTTATTTGATATGAGTAATTATAACATCCTGTATTTGTCTATCAATTTTATCAAATATTTTGAAATACGCAATTCTTTCGTTTACCCTGACGTCAAAGAAGTTTTAAATTCTAGAACTTTCCAAAGGTCAAAGAACATTCTTTAACAACTAGAACAAGATTTCAATCCTTTCAAACCAGAGTTTTACATTTTTTATTTTTATGTCAACAATCAATATGTTACTGCTATAAATGAATCATTACTGTATATAAAGATTTCAAATGATTTGATAATTTTGAAAATGAGCCAGATTTTTTAAATATTCCTGACGTTTCACTCGAAGGTTATATTCTCTAAGTTGATTTAGAATATCCTGAAGAGCTTCATATTTGCACACGATCTACCCTTATGCCTTTCCCACCCTTATACCCTTTGTACCTCTTCTTCCAAAAAATGTACAATTCTAAAATTAATAACTAATTTACTACAAAAGAAAAATTATGTAATTCATTATTAAAATTAAAAAATGTACTTAGATTTAGGAAGGAAGCTTACTAAAATTCTTAGAGTTCTAAAATTCAAATTCCATAGCTATACCACACTCGAGGAAGATATGGTTATTTATTGAACTGTATAAGACAAAAATCAATTTCAATAAACCTATATGAATTGGATTTATAGTTTTTGACATATCAAAAATCATCACTTAATAATTATAAAAATAATAATTTATTAATCATTAATAATCATCACTTAATAATGATTTTCAATATAACTAAATCAAGAAAAATTTTGGTAGTAACGCAAAATTACTGTACATCACCTATACAAATAGTTTAATACATCATATCACATCATCAATTTTTACGATTAAGTTAAGTGTGCCAGTTATCGTCAGTACACCGGTTATAGGCTCAATATGCCATTCTAAGCTTTAAAGCCGATGCAGATAAAATTCCCTAGCAACATAATACAGTCGTATTAATACAACATAATCTGTAATATTTAATATGTATTGTATGTTTAATCTCTATCTTTTTTATATTAAAGGGGGATTCCTATGTAAATGGAAAAAATGAAGCTGATGTTTAGGAATTTTTTCTGGAAATACTATTTATTAATTGGTGCAGAAACTTTTTGTGACATATCTTATACATAAAAACAAGTAAAAAAAATTTTTCCGATGGTAAATATTGCTTGCAAATAAAGATATGTCCAACGCTCTCAGCGGCTTCGGCGTCGGCGGTGTCAAACGGCGGGAAATATAGAACTCGCTGTAGTTGTCTGAAACAAAAATTATTGATATATTTTCAATTTTTATAACAATAAGCATCGACTGTACCTCATTTTGCAAACAAAAATTCAAAATTGACGAAATAGGACCACTTGGACAAAAAGTAACGTTTTTTACTCAAAAAAATTCGCCTTTATCATGCGACAAAAGTTATTTAATTTGAAAATAATATTGATACATGAGGTATGTTCGGTGCGTATTGTTATAACAATTGAAAATATATGAATGTTTTTTGTTTCAGACAACTACAGCGGATTCTATCTTTCCTGCCTTTTGACACCGCCGACGCCGAAGTCGCTGGAAGCATCGGACATATCTTTATTTGCAAGCAATATTTACCATCAGAAAGAATTTTTTAACTTGTTTTTATGTAGTGAATATGTCACAAAATGTTCCTGCATCAATTAATAAATATTATTTCCAGAAAAAATTCCTAAATATCAGCTTCATTTTTGCCGTTTACATAGGAATCCCCCGAAGCACCAATTATGGAAATGAACGTCAAAAGAAAAGATGCGATAATTCTTTTTGAAACGTTTCGGTCACTGTTTGTACTCTCATTAGTCAAAAAACCATTTATTAGATCTGTAAAAAACATACAATATAACAAAAAATAATAGATGATAATAATAATAATAGAAGATAATAATACTCCCGCTGACTTCATCTTCGTATTTTAATTTACACCATGTATTAGAAACAGTTTGTACTAAAAACACCGCGAAAAAATCATAATTAGTGCTAAAAACTCGCAACACACAATTTTTCACTTATCAATTTTTTTTAACCTCTATAAAACAGACTTATAAGGGCGATATTTAAAAAGTAATTTGTAATTCGTATTCTATGGCTAATTGTGAAGAGAAATATTCAGTTTCAAATCGATTCACCTAATATTGTCGATTCTGAATAAACTTTACAAAAACGTCTGTATTTTCTTTTGGAAAATACGTGTTAAACTTCATGGGGCTTGCGAAACCTCTAAATATCATTTCTTTTTTTTTTTTAAAGGCATTTATTTTTTTGTGGATTGGAACAAATTTGGGGGCTGAGAGCATAAAAATTCGAAGAAAAAAAATTTGTATCATCATAATGCACATTCAGTGCTGCCGGAGTCGCAAAATTCGAAAAAGTGACTTTATTTTATGGAGGGCTAGGCATGAAGTTCATTTATTTATTCCTAGAGAGTTTCGTATGAAACGCAACTACATTCATGTTACATGATGTTACAACTGAAAGGTTGAAGTGTGTCGAATTCTCATTTTAAGAATCTTGACAAATGAGCTGCAACAAAATTAACACCCGCGGTTTTCTGTTTCAGACCTGCCGATGACCTATACATTGACGCTTTTATAGTTACAATCATTTCTGTAATAAGTCACAATGTAATTAATTATTAAATAAAGTTATTAAGGGTACATTTTATTCGCCAAAAAGCTCATCCAATAAGTTTTTTAAATATGTTTTATATAGTTTTTAGAGCATTTTCAATTCAGAAATCGCCTTAAGCTCCCGAGAACTGGCACATTAAACGAGGTTTGCACAAATTTGATACCTCAAACGGTCCACCAAATAACATTTACGGAATTCCACTTGCAAACAAAAAAGTACTGGGGTTAATCAAAGACGAATACAATGCGAAAATTTAAGTTAGAATTCATAGGCTTAAGTTCAAAATTATATTTTAATAAAATTTTAAGTGAAGGGGGTGAGAAAATAAAAGCCAAAGGGGTCAAAGGTTCGACTTTTAAAACAATAATTTTCTATGATTATAAGTAGTTCCTGCGACAATAAACGTATGCTTCTTCCTAGCACAACAGACACTCTTCATTGGGGGTACAAAAACAGATTAGACGTATCAATAGAATTAGATGACGAAAATGATTATCAATTATTGTAAAATAATTTAGTTTTTGTCTATAAATGATGTTTTGCATATAAAAAGATATAATTATTATTGTTAATAAGTATTTATTCTTTTATGATTTGTTTATTACTGTAAATAATACGAAACATTGTTTATATGAAAAAATATTTATGAATTGAAAAGCAATGAAAATCATAATTGTAACCAATGAAGTGTAAATGAAATGAATCAAAATTCTACCTATGTAAAATATTTAATAGGGGCGAGGCGGGTATAATGGGACGAGCGGGCATGAAGGGAAATAAGCTTAATTCACTACCAGGTGGTTCAATTTGCTAAACGAATTGAGAAATATCATAATAGAGTTAAAAATGTATATGGGGACTCATTGCAAGTCTAAAAAGGCCTGATGTTCCCTTTTTATAACAATAAATATGAATATTAGTATCCGCACTTCGATGTTTAGTTGACATTGAGATACAATTTTTTTCTCATTTTTTTCATTGAGTAAAATGTTAATATCTCCAAGTTTCTAAATCTGAATTAGTGAAAAGTGAGCCACTAATTTCTTTTTAATGGACATTTCTACTAATTATTAGTAATGTTTGACTAATGACTAAATGACTTAATGACTTAAATGACTTAATGACTAAAACTTTAGTAAAAAGTTGAAAAGTACTAAAAGAAATAGTGAAATACAACTAATAATTAGTCGAAATTTTCACTAAAGTAAATTAGTGTCTCACTTTTTAGTAATTCAGATTTAGCGAGAACGAATCGACGCTTCTTAATCTTTAAAAAATACCTGCTGGCATCATTAGATTTGCGTATCAGTGATTGTTACAAAAAAAATATTTTTATTTTAAAGTCGTAAGTGGGCACTATGGGACGAAATCTTGGGTGACAAATTAATCAAGCTCGAAAATTAAACATTTTACAATTGAATCATAATAATTATCAAAATTATAATTACAATAAAATTATTACTAAATTATAACTGACTATGATTTCCACTTTCGTCCCATAGTGCCCAGCTAGGAGTTAAAATAAAAATATTTTTTTATGACAATCACTGATACGCAAATAGCGGGTATTATTTAAAGATGTTATTTGTCTTGATTAGGTATTAAGTTTGTACCTGGTTGAATTTTTAATAAAAAACACCATTGCTGAATCATAAAATGAGTCTTCAACAGACAATCCTGTTAAAGTCATTTAATCTTTTTCAGGAAAGTTAACTTCGCCACAAAAGGCCTTATTAACAAAAGTCCACTTAGAAATGGCTCCTATATTTTCTCCTTGACAAGAAAACTTTAAAGTAAGTTAAAATAAAAATAGAAAGAGAACGAAATAAGTGATCACTGAAGAAATTCGAAATAGCAAAGATATGGAAATAAAAATGAAGAAATCTACTCTCTTAACGGAAATCAACCTTTTTAAAAAATATTTGAAAAATATCATCCAATTGAGCATTAGGTTCATGTAAACCTTTCGTAGATATTTTCTTTTGAGAAATTTTTCTACAGGCATTTCTTTTTGAACGTGCACATCCAGACTTGAAATCGAAAGTAGAGATGGGGGGTATGCAAACAAGAGAAAACGGTGAGAAATGGCAAGTCGGAGAGTGAAAGCCGCAAAAGGCGCTGAAGCTGAAGATGAAGAGAGACGTGGGGAAAGGCGTTGGTAAGAGAGACTTCGCAGGGAAGCACAAGACCCGGAGATGTGCTATGAGTGGAAGGAGGGACCGAGTTCAAATAATTTAGCCTCACTGTGGGGTTAGATTCGCAATTTCGTTTGAAACATTCATGAGAAATATCCGCCTCTCGGTACCACAGCTGCAACGTTTAAAGAATTGCGCCACGCAGTCGCGCCCGTTTACTTATCTAGATGGCTTCTTACTCGGAACCCCGACCGAGAAACAGGGATTTTTTGCCATATAACTGGAAAGTTGTTTGTGTTTCGCCAGCACGGCTAAGTCTAATAAAAAAGGACGTAACAATACGTGACCTTCTGACCAAAGAACATTTTTACCACCCTCCGACACTCAACCCTCGAAGTCCACCAAGAAACCAATCCTTACGAGACAAAAAAAAAATCATCATCGAAATGTCTTATAACTTCTCATCTCGAAAACACGTCTCGTATTTGAGGCTGATGTAGCATTCATTTTTTAAAGAATATCCTCGGAAAGTGAGCAGGGAGTTATTGACTTGGATCTTGAGCGACAGAGTGGAACCTGCGATATGCTTAACTTTTCATTAATGGGTTGGGTCCCATTAAATTTTTATTTCTCTGTTTGCAGAATGTTAAATATTTTTCGGAAAAATTGTGATCGACTTTCATGAAGTTAGTTTCTTGATGGACTGGCCATATTGCTTCTCGATAATCAAAAATATTCATGATTGTCGGAAATAATTTGTATCATTATTTTGAAAAAATATTTTGGGGCACTATTTAAATAAAATATTTATACGAATGGAAAAAAGATGGACGCACATTGGAAAGAGTATCTTCTATAATCTCTTGTTCAGCTCTAACAGTCATCTATAATTCATGTTCGGTCTTAGCCTAGATTTCCCGTTTCGTCGAAGAGGTTTAGCTCTTGTCGTCAATTCACGGAGATCGAAAATTTTGGAAAAAACAAATTTTCAATCATTAAGGGAACGAAAATTCCGTTCATGAAATATTCGTCAGTCATAGAATAAATGATGCACGTTACCGGGATCTAAAAAGTTGAATATAATGAAGCAAACTATTGACAATTACTTAGTTTTTTTGTCTACTGATCCTTTTCATTGAAAATATTAAAATACTTAACAATATATAATCTCAAGTAGCAGTTAATACTATAAATAGATGAAAATCTTTAATTTTTTGTTCAGAATAGTGAAATTCGATTCATATAGCGTTTTTGCTTGCGGAGAAGGAAATACTCTCATGTCCAACGGATGTCTGACCATATAAGTCTTGCTCCACTTAAATATATATATAATTCCGTGACAGGTTTCAGCATCGCAGTACTGCAGGATGGTATTTATGGCAGAGTATCACAGTGTTACTAAATTTTGAACTTTCCTCTATCCATTATCCTTGTTTCATATAGTATAGCGTGAAATAATGGGCTTCTGTCGCGAGTTGGGACAGGCTAGAAAAAGGAGTATCTCGTGCATTAGGTGAGCCCTTAACGAACGTTAAGCTAAGTAAGCACGTTAGCCTCGCTTAAGAAAAAGCAGCAGTCATCCCCATGGACTTTGGGTAACTCTCTCGTTAATGCTCGCGGTAGTGGAAAAGAAGCCAGCGGCTCAAGAATGCCATTAAAATACATTAGATTTCGAGGGCAGCATCGGCACGACTTCTAATGGAGTCACGCCCAGCTTGGTACATAAAGAAGGATAAGAACTGGAAAATTGCGTCGCTCCATTTTGGTTTGTAAATACTAAATACTGTTTGGATTATAAATACAAGCTTCAAAAAATCCACCCACGAAGTAAAAGCAAATTTGTTTCACAATTTTTTAAATACCATGCATCAGGAATTCGGAAAAAGTAATTGGATTTTATTCTTAGTGACAAATACAGTTCTGATAGACTTTTGAAATAATAACATCATTGAAAAAATTTTGCAGCCTTAACAATTAAAAATTGGAGAGCCGCTTAATTATAATTAAATAAAGGAAAATGTTGAAGGGTCTAAGTAAATAAAGTAATACTTTTATTCATTTGGATATATTTTATGTGATGATTTTTAATAATGAATAAAATTTATATAGTATACAATAAAGCAGAATGCATATAAACTCATCGCTGGATTTCGGGCCGGGCTCGGCGGTAGACGGCCTTAAATTCAATGTTATTAAAATGTTATTAAAATCCAGTTTGAACCGGATTTAAAGTGACGAGCGAGCACTCTTATCTCAACACTCAGGACCACGTATATAGTCTCTGAACGTACAAAAGAAAATGCGTAGAGAATCGCGATCTAAACAATTTCTGGCGGCCCTGACTGCCCGAGCTATAGCGCCGTCGCGAGACGCTCAGGGTCGGGGGGCAGAACCAGTCGAGCGTTAACGACCATGAAGGCGGCCCGAAATCGAGCGGTCTGAAATCCAACGATGAGTGTAATAAAACATAATAGTATTAGAATCCTCCTGGAATCTCTAGTAAATCTCCATGGAAATTCAATAAAAATTCCGTAGAAATTCCAATAAATGTTTTCAACAGACATTGAACACGAATGCCTTGAAATTCTTTAGGACCTGTGCTTCATAATATTGAAAATTGGATATTTCATAGAAAAATGATTTATTAATTGTTTTATGCAAGTGTTTTTTAATTATGAAATTAAAAAATTTATGATCATATAAATTGCTTACTAATTTAGCTAGACAAAAAGAAAAAGGATAATTTTTTTTAGGTTACACATTTCAATTTATTAATTCCTGTTGAATAAGTGCACTCCGAAAAATATTCGGTTATTCTAATCAGAATTCAGGTTAGGCTCAACTTAACATTCCTTTCCGGTTGTCTTAATCAGAATTCTGGTTATTCTAAACAGATTTTCTGGTTATTTTTGCAAATTACTAAAAGTTTTGTTAATTCCAAACAGAATTCTGGTTGAAACAACGGGAAATGAACGTCAAGTAGAGCCTAATCGGAGTTCTGATTAGAATAATCAAACATTTCTCTGTGTGTAAGTATTGAAGTGAAAATTTATCATTTAATTAATTTGATAATAAGTGCATTAATATGTCTTTCAAATATTTCATGATTTTGACAAATAATTGTAGGTGTTAAACAAAATTTACAAATGTTAAGAAATATTTTCGAAAAATTAGTTCCGAATAGGGTAAGGGGTACAGTAATGGTCACTTGGAGTTGTCCCCTGACAGTAGTGGCCATTTAAACTAAAATCACTAACATTTTGATATTTAAATCTAAAAAAAAACATGTGACCGCTACTGTCAGGGGACAACTCCGAGCGATCTCTACTGTATCCTTTTCTCTATTTCCCTAAAATTATAAGGACTATTCTTTAGGCTTAAAGAAATTTGTTAATCATAAGGAGTTCATATTGTATTGCACAATTAATTGGATTTGACAGTTTGTTCAAAGTTTTAAGAAACTGTAATAAAAACAAATTTTAATAAATTATTTATGATAAATATAAATTATTTAGTAATAAAATTTTAAAAACTTACTCTATCTTAATTACTTTTAAAATTACTGTTGTCAATCTGACGCTGAATTAAATAAATAAGTAACACTGAAATAAATGGCTTGTTAGAACAACTACTTCAGTAGTTGGGCAAACTATTTTAGTATTTACAAACTATTTTAGTATTTACAAACTTTTAATAGTTGATGTAATTATTCAAACTGTTGCTGAAACAAACTGAATACTTACGCCTACTAATAAAATAGTTGTCCCAACTAGTAAAGTAGTAGAAGCATAAGTTACAAGCCAAAGTAGTTGGCTCAACTAACCATTATTTTTCAGTGGAACTTGCAATTTTAAAATGCAGATCTTTAATACTCGAAATTTAGAAATAGATATTTATTTGTCACAAACGAGAACGATAATGTCATCGTGTTAAGAAATTTAGTTTGAAAACGACAGTGTTTTATATTATCTGATTTTCTCAAAGACATTCTCAGTGCCTGGCACGTGAACGCGGAACGACTGCGAATCGATAACCCTCTTGGACCGCCGCTCATGTTAAACCTGAGAAGAAGGCAAGTCGGAAGGAAAGAAAGCCAAAAACGAGAAAAACGCCAAAAAAGACTTTTGATTAAATCGGCCCGATCGTGTTTGTGCGAACGTGACTGCAGATCGTCAGGTTTACCTCAACCTCTCACTTGATCGATACCCTCTAAATAAATAACGTGGGTCATGGCCATTAAACGAATTAGCTGCGTTTGATTTTATTGTCTCGACCCTCTTTCGCAAACTGCCTCTCACTCCCTTGGCCCCTCACCTCAATTCCAACTCCGGCTTCTCCTTTCCACCTTTATATACACTCTGCGGATCTAAGGGAATCTGAGGTTGATTAAAGGTAGATGCACAGCCAACCGTTCCGATAATTGCCTCTTTCAGTAACGTAATAAGAAAAAGAGATTTCGAGATATGATGAGATAGCGAAATCTGATTCATGCTGGAAAGAGGGTAAAAATATCGTGTAAAAATATAATCATAGCATTAGTTATTTTCATATTGCTTTGAAGTAAAAAACATTTCTAGATAAATTCCTGCCTCATGGCAATATGGTTCTCGAGTGTATCAATTCTTTTGATCAATTAAAACCTATAGGAGTATGGGACTCACATTTTCAAGAAATATTACACGAAAATGTTTGAGATATTTACTGTTTAAAAAGAAATGTTGAATTAATTAAATAACTTTTCTTTTATCCATTTTTATTAAATCAAAATATTTTCTCAATGTTTTCTTTAGATAGTTACAAGAAATTATTACAGTGTTAACACAACTCAAATGAATTTTTAGGGAAAATATAACGCAGTATTTTAGTAAATTGAAATTAAACTTCCTTGTATGATAATGTTCCCCAACTTCGCTTTCGGAAATTTGGTTAAAATAACCTAGTTATTCAGTAGAAATTTCTCTTTAAAGTATAGACAGTCAGTCGGTTATCAACCCATTCGCCAAGTATTGTGCACCGTCGACGTAAATTCTGAAAGAATGAACGTCTAATTTACGAGACTGCCTGCCACACGCACACAACTTTATCTCCACTAATTTATACTCTCCCTTTCTTCAAGTACTAAGTGATTTTAATTGTTTTATAAGCAAGATCCATAAAAGAAAACATTTAGCAAAATGCAAAAAATTTTAGGTGAATAAGTTAGTTCCATAACGATATGAGGTATTCATGTTTTTTTGCGCCACAGTCAAGAATTACGAGTTTTGGCTTTCGGTGGTAATTGATATTCTAAACTATATGGTTAATCGATTGGTATTCATCTTATTTTCCGGAAGAATCCGAAGAGGATAAATTTTGTGTTTAAAAGAAAAAGATGACACGTGCACTTCAGGCACTTGTAAACTTTAATTGCAATTTGAGTCTAACGTTTAAATCTTTATCCAATGAAAATTTAGTTTTTTAAAAATAAAAAATGCAGTAGTTGCTACAAACATTTTTTGTAAATGCCACTCATCTATGTTTCTAAGGATTTGTTTTCTACTTTTATAGATCTTTTTGATCTATGTATCGACTTTTTTTTACGGTAGGAAAGATTTTTAGTGATAATTTGTAAGTAAGATAATTTGAAAAGTAAGAAAAGCTCATAATTAAACTATAAAAATTATACGTAAGGGATAAAGAAGTGTGTGGGGGTGGGTGGTAGTGTTAAGGGAGGGGGGGTCGTCCAGTTTTTTTGAAGAAGTGTTAGATTGGGTTTCAGAATAGCATCTTTTATTCATCGAGGCAGCTCGCTGTGTGTCTAGTTAAAGTTTTAACTGCCCGCGGACTAAAAATCGATCTGTTGAATTTTCTTCCGGTTCTTGCATCCCTTACCCACCCTCATAGCCAAAGAAAAAAGATTTTGTTTTTTTTTGAAAATGCTTGTCGAGAACTTCTAGAAAAGTCTGCTTGTCTATTTGTTTCTTCTACCAAAGTTTGTACTACATGCAGATATAATTGCATACATTTTTTTAAATTCACATTATACATGTGAAATAATTATTTTTCTGAATCATGCTTATCTCTGAGGTAATGGAATTGGAAAGAAATTAATTATACAGGTAAATTTTATGCATCAATTTTAAGACTTCGGCAATTCTTGTCAAGCAATTTGATCTAAATTCCTTTAGAAGCACTTTCTAGATTCCGTAAGTTTAATGAATAGAAGATGGTTCAAATGCACATGAAATAAGCTGTGATTTGCATTTGAATGCAGCAATACGGTCGTCTTATTACGAAATCAGTGAACGTAAACAAGGTTAAAAGTTTAATATTTTAACATTTTTTTCTTAATACACTTCCATTTATATAATAAACCTCACAAAAGGAATGGAAAAAACTTGAAATAAAATCAGTGAAATAAAGAGAGCCTAAAGTTTAATATAAACTGTGAAGTGAGTAATATTATTTATAATAGCTCGTTAGTGCTGATATCAGCTCAATATAAGTCGAAATGTACAAAGTTTTCAAGAAATTATTGATGGATTTTATATGGATTTCGTTGAAAAGTATAACGTGTGAAAAAAATCAAATAAAAGAGAGAATTTCAACACGAAGGAAAATGCGACGGCGGATGTGTAAACCCGTTCCGCGTCATGGACAGATAAAAACCGCGGACTCCGTTTTACGGGCAGATAAAAATTGTATGTTTCAGACTGCGGTCAGTCGTGAAACAAAGTTCCAGGATTCTTCGAGCGAGTGTCGGCATCATAACGGTGGCAGATAACTTCTTATTCTACCTTCTTGACAACTTTACGCACGCGATTGAGTTTTCAATGGAAGGGACTTTTTCCTTACGGCAAGGGCCAGGTTGAATCTACCTAACCTGGATCTCTATAACTTGAGACAATGACTTGGAACCCGTCTTGCTCTTTCCTCGATGCGGAAGAACATCTGAACAGAAAATTTCTCGCATTTGAATTATTGAAGTCTTCGTTATGAATTTTTTATAACCGATTGGCAGATACCGTTTGACCTGATATTATCAAACGTATGCAAATAAAAAGTGGAATTTGTTTTGTTGATCTCTTTACCTGGAACCTTTATTCAAATTGTATTTAAGTAACCAATTATTTATGAATTCGTAATATCTATATTTCAATAAAACATTAAGATATACCATATAAGATTTATATACATATATTTATAAAAATGGATCATTATTATATATGTATAATGCATGTTGCAAGGAATCAATTAATGCTCAAATGGTAAAGCCACAAATAATTGATCGGTTTCTTAAATGTAAGTAGGTGACTAATAATCATCAAGATATTTTAACTTCAATTCCTACCTAATGATTTTGGGATAAATTTCCAAAGTATTAAATAATTTTCAAAACACAGTTTTTAGATCCAAAGAAATCTCAATAGAAGCAACACTAAATAGATTTTTAAATGTAAATACAATATGACCTTCATCATAAAATCATAAATGATGTGTACTGAATCATAAATAAGAAGTTTGTAAATTATGTAGAAATATCGATAGTTGTAATTTATTTAAGACGAATAAACGGTATAGGTAGACTGTGCATCTCAGAATGTCTGTTAGTTTAATCTTTAAACGATGATATAATATGTTCTTACGATTCCTTGTAGTTAGATTTTAAAAGGTATAAATTAAAATTATTTATAATTAGATCATAGTTTTTCTATAATATTTCTAGGTGATAGATAAAGTGGAAAACGTGATTTTATCTGTAGAAACAAGATATGTGGGTACATCAAGTCACAGAAAAGAGAAAGTGCACAAGAAACATTTTTTTTATTCGATCAAATCAAAGATCAAATACAATTTTAATTTCCGCTACAATACAATTTTTAACAAAATTTATTTAAAATCAGTTAATAAGAAACGAATTTATAAAAAATATGATAATGGCTAAATGTTCTAAAGAACTTGTGTAATGCAAATGATTACTATTACTACTTGTCCCTCAGCTATTCTTTAATGGTTCCCACCAGAATAAGAAGATGAGCTTTTAATTGTCGGAAGAAACACTTACCTTCCACGAAGATAAAGCTTATATTCATGTAAATTAAATTAAATTGTTTTCCGCAGGTGTATAATCTGTGACTCTACATATTATGCAATGAAAATAATAGCTTTTTATTAAAAAAGATAAAAACTATTTTCAAAAGTCTCTTGTAGATTGTGTTGTATACTCAAAGTTTTCATTTATTAAAAATTAAATTACATTTGTACAGAGAAAAATATTTATTCTCCTAATTTCAGTTTTTTCTTTATTAAGATTAATAAATTTTTAAGGTAAATTTTCAATTTACATGCTTCAAATTTGTAAAAGATTAGGAAACAGTATGTAGCAAAAAATCGAATATTTTCTTCTTCATACTCCTATAAATAAAAAATAAATCTCATCGACAGAGGGTTGCGAATCCATAAAATTAGACCAAAGAAAGTATTCAGCTGAGTTCATGAAATCACCTAATTTTCTTTTGAAATATCTTGCTACCATCATGCATTGAAACACTTTCGCCGTTTCAAAAACACTTGAAATATACTTCCTTCACTTTACACCCGAAGCAAAGAAATTAAGAAACCTTTCAACCTTAACAGTTTTTTCCATGCAGTTCTTTCGGAAATTTTTTACAGACATTTCTTAACTGATCTTAAGATTATTTAGTAGAATAATTTAAAAATAAAGGAAGCAATAGAAATAGCAATTTGCATAATTACACTTTCAGTTTTTTATCTTACTTGAGACACTGCTCTCAGGCCTGCAAAGTTCACACCTAGAGCAAAAGAAATTGCGTGCGATGACCCAATAACGATGAGGAAGAAGAGAAGGTTGACAACGACGAAACGTCGTCGACATAAATAGTCGAAGATAAACACTTGGGCAGACGGTGAAAAGGAGGTGATATGAGGGTAGGAAGAGGGAGAAGGGGGTAAGAAAGCTCGTCGGTAGCTACTTGGATAGAGGGGATCTTTGGTATGAAATAGAAGTAAAGAACGGACCGAGTAGGGTGGCATAGGGGTTTGTGGGAATGCACGGGGGATGAAGTCACGCGATTCGTGTCACCCGTGCCGCTTTGAACCACCCTCCACTCACTAGGTCTTTTATATGTGCGTTTTTTCCTTCCCCGCGTGTGAGTATTTGCACTCTTAACGCTTTACTACAGCCCTAGTCTGATTACGCCACGGCCACCCCATTTCCAACCCCCTCAGATAGACACCCTCTTCTTGAATTTCCACTGAGATTGGGCCCGGTTCACATATATGCTGGTAATCCGCCGCAGAATCGACGAAGAAATAGAGTGATGCCGATAAAGCCGACGAAAGCGTGTTTATCTCACTGTAGATTTATAGTGGGATGCAACCGGGACAACACAACCCAAAGCTGTTTTCCGTTGGACCTTTCTAAGCAAAATAGCTTTCCATGGATTTTCAACGATAAAATTTACCTCGTTTTGTTTGCAGTCTAATGGCTTTTTCTAACTGGACTAGAGAAACGAAAATTCATTTCGTTGCATCTAAGGATAAGTGATCGTAAAATAAATTGGTAAATAATCGATACAGCATTTTTTTCAAGCAGTTTTCAATTGTTAACGAATCTTTCAAAATTGTGAGTTTTTAAAGGATTATTGGAGAAAAAAAGGATAAAATATGGAAGAAGGAAAAAGGAAGACAAAAGCTGAAAATCAGATACGATAAGTTCAAAATTCTCGACAATAAAAAGAAACAGCTTTTCTTTTAGTCGTAATTTATCATGCAGAATATCTTTTACTAATAAAACGATTTTATAATTTTTAGAATATATTATCTAGCTTTTAGTTTATGTTTCCCTCATATTTATCTCTTCCTATACATACACAAATGCACGAATAAACGCACCCCTAAATTAGAGATATGTGCTTGCTCAAAAGTCAATAACACTACTTCCACTATATCCACCCTTAAATATGCTCCATCCCCCATCTGCTCTGTATTTCTGGCAACAACTGCGTTCGACCTTCTATGTTTGCCCTCCTCATAAATGAGTTCAATTACATAAATTTTTCATGACTGTAAAATATAACTATTCTCGAAACCTGTGTTATTAGAATCCTATGAAAATTGACTAGGTAGATTATTGATTTTTGATGCCACTGGCACTTTACTACAAACTCTGGAACTTTTAGTTAAAAAGTTTCTTCTGCACTCCAGAAAGCTAAACCCAAACTTAAATTTTAAGAGATATTATAAATAAAAAATAACCGGCATAATAATATCACAGTAAAGGCGACTGTTATTTATTGAAGTTCAGGAGAACTTTATACTTTCCCAGAGATAAAGATAGTGAGAAATGACAGTTGTTGGGCTTGAAATATGAACCTCTCCAAATGATATGCTTATGCTGAATGAGCTTTCAATAATAGAAGACACAAATACTCCATTACTATAATTTGGTGATGTTATCCCACCCGGCAGTTGCGAATTTATGTCGATCCTATATTGTTCTTTCATTTTAGTATAAAAGATGGATCATGCAGCTTTATGTTACGACTTACGTTTCCTCATGTACATTTTGAATTTTTCAGTTATATGTAATCATTCGTCAATATCAGTCTTGGGTGATTGATGAATAACTTCAGCAATAACTTCATTCATGACTTCGCACTTTCATTCTTCATATTTCCATAGCAAAAGTGATTTAATAATAATATAATTTCAGACCTTTACAGTTGTAATAATATGTTTATTGTGATTTGCAGAAGCGTTTCGGCCAGGTATGTGGCCCTTCTCAAAGCATAATTAAAAAGGATGTATTATAAAATTTCATTGTTTTAAGCTGCGGAAATTGAGAACATTTTTGAATGACTCCACATTTTCAAAATGTTAAGGTATTATTTAAAAATTGAAGTTTAAACTGCTAAATTTTTTCAAATTTAACCTTAAAAGACAGTTAAAATATTGGCCCTGGACCCTTTCTGAGGTCGAATTCCTTTTCAGCGCACCAAAATTCACTAAAAACATCCATCAATGTTCAATCATCAAAATCGCTGTAAAATGATGTTATTAGGGTTCAGAAAAATCTTCAATTGTAGTAAATATTCCAGGGAGATAAATGTATGACAATATTAAATCTGCATGTTTAAATGCTGTCTTTGTGCACCAATCTTCGAGAAGTAAATTTTGCAATATGTTAACAAAAGCAATATTCTGAAACAAGTTGTTGCACATGCCATGGTGCTCTCTCATATAGACATATTCACCACACCTATCATATATCTCGCATTATTAAAAAATGTTTGCAGTCTTTGGTGAAACATATGTAACATAAACAGATCTCGTAAGTAGATAATAAATGCACAATAAAAGAGATGGAGGATCGAGTAATAATATTAATAAAGGGGTAGAGGAAAATTCACTCGTTTCTTTATAACCATCGATCAGGATAATACTGGTTGGGTAAATTGACATAGACACGACGATCCGCTTAAGTACTTTCATGAGCCAAGTTCCGCTTTGCGTGAGGACTTCTGATTGGTATCGGGAAAGGTGATTACATTATCAGGACTAGATCGATCAAAAGAGCTCGAATAATTTCCCTGGAGTTTACGTCAAACGTGACTGGAGACATGTGTTGGGGGCACTACTTTTTTAGAACGGCCATGTCGTTGCACAATGTCGTGCCATCTGTTATACTGGTTGGCAAACTAGCCGAACGACGTTTTCATCGAGCTCTTCTTCTTTTTGTAGACTGCCAGGAAAAAAGCTCGTAGGTAGTGCTGCTGCGCTGTTAAAAATCGCTGCGACAATGTCATGTACATGTGTTGCCATACGTCACGAGTGGTGATAATAACGCTGTCACATATTGCGAATCTAACGATCAACTGTGTCTGAAATAAAATCTAAACTCCCTTGTTGAAACTCAGTTACAAACTTTTCGAAGTTTCACATTTTTTAGAAGCAGAATAAAAAATTACGATGCATTAACTAGTTTTAGAATTTCCGCTTCTATAATAAATGCGGTTTCAGTGCAGTTTGATGTTCTTTCAATTCGTTATCAACTTTTTCCGATAAAGCTTCAGCAAGTGATTAAATTTATTCTAGCAAAATTGACACAAAATTTATAATCTAAAATAGTTTTGTGAAGAATGATGACGTCAGTCGTCGATTGGTCACTGACTTATTTTTACGAATTATTTTAGGAGCAAAAATCACTAGTAAAATTATTATTTCTCAAGATATTGGATTATTTTTCTTATACGAACTGTTACTGGAGAAAAATTTTGTAATTAACGAGAAATTAACGAGAAATGTTTTGTAATTGAAATTAGGAAGTATCAAGTTTTCTGAAATATCAAAAAATGCTTTAAAATCTTTAACAATCTTAAAATGAGTTTCAATGTTTTTCTAACACGGGGAACTTTTGCCACATAATAAAGTTATTAGTAAACGAAATTAAAATTCAATTGGACAAAAATTCTTGCCTTCAGTCTTTAAATTGAATAGCAATTTATCTCTTCAGGTGCCTAAATCTATAAAACTTTCAATATCATTTTCTTTCCTGTAACTTCTGTTATCAAAAGACTATTTCCCTCAATTGAAGTTTCTTAACAGGTCTGAGGTAAAGACAAGTAATACCTTATCCTAAGGCGCTGTAAGTCGTTCTGGTGTATAAATGTAATAGAGAAAGATACGCTTTAATGTATATGAAATCTCTCGGCACGTGGTACGCCTTGAAATGGGTAGTTGACTCCGCGGCTACTTAAAGTGCTTCACATTTCGATCACATCTGAAACCCTTCTTCCGCTAGAAACTCAGTGATTATGAAACTTATAGTGATTATGATTATTGTCGACCTGTGCGTTAAAATCAGAAGAAATGTCAGAAACTATGAATTGGAAGAAAACAAAAATTGGAAAACAATAACTAGAGAAGAATTGACAGGGAGAGAAACAGAGTTTATTCTCTTCCTGAAAAGGGACGTACTTGAGTTCCCGACATTCTCAAAAGCATTTCGCTAGAAACAGAATATAAGAAAAGTCACCTCACAAACCCAGAATCGTTCATTTCTCCTGGTAGACCAAATGTTGCGGTTATAACGACTACGAAATCTTGAAGAGTGTTTCCTCTGAGGTCCTTGTTATCTCGGTCGTACCGAGTGACGTTTGCAGCTTGCGAATCTCTAGGGTGAGATGATGGCCACATCGAAGGAGAAAACGAGCGTTTGCAATTGAAGAGGGGGAAGGGGTGCGAAAAATATATGAAGAATCATTGGGCAAGGAAAGAGAAGAAAACGCCTTTTCTGATATAAAATAGATCGAAGGGTGAGGGTGGTCACGGTCAAGATAAGATAACTTTTCGAGACCTCTATCCTGAAGGAAACAGTTAATGAGGGTCTGCTGACGGATGGCCCTTTTAGAGCTGGACCCTCTGCAAGAGTTTCGTCTCTAGGCGGCTCAACACATGGAAATTTCGTCATATAAAAATAATATTATCAAATAAAGTATTTTCAAAGAAATTGGTAGTATAAAAATTTTACTTAATTAACAGAAGCGAATGAAAAAAACATACAAATTCTATTTAAAATACTTAAGTAATAAATTTAAAGATATTTTTTAGATTAAATTAGGCAGGAACCCGAGAAGGTTTGTTTGTGTCACGGGCAATTGTGGAAAAGCCAGGAAGGGATAAAGAAATCCTTGAGATACGGGATCGTGAAATATGACGATTGGGAAACTATTCTGTGAAATCGGCTTCCCTGTTAGGAAAATCGTTCTTGATATGAGAGCTGTTGTTCACTCTAAACGAGAGAGATTTGTCTGTTTAAAGTTTTGGATCTTTTTACGACTGACTATTAGGTCAAAGTTACTTAGAAAAATTGTGAATTGTAAATATTCTATTACTCTTACTATTATTAAGGTTGATAAACAGAAAGTATTTCGTAATATTCGAATAGTAGAATAGTCAGACCTAGAGTTTTTCTAATTGACTTTGTATAACTATGCAAAGCAAAACGTCAAAAATGATAAATATATGAGATTCGTGAAATGTAGAGAATAAACGAATTAGTTGAGGTAAGCGATTTGCAGTTATGTGTGCATATATGCCAGGCTCTGATAAATAATCCCGTATTTTCCACTATTCGATGGAACATAAATCATGCAAATGAAGCGTTTGACGTGATAAATATTACGCCCTTGTGGCTCGCGCTTCCCCGCACGATTGATTACCGCCAGATAAATCCAGGCCGCACATTAAGCAGAGCCTGCAGCCTCCGGCGGACTTTCCTTAGAGTAATAAAACGACATCTTTGCGGCGGAAAAGACAGGACGTTTTTCAAGCTACGCCGCTCATCCATCTGAACGGTGAAAACTTGGCGCCTTGGATGCAAAAATCTGCTTGTGCTCTCATCTTGAAGCACTGAAGTTCATTTGCACAACGAAACAGTTTATTACATATATTAAAAAATTAACATTTAAAGTTTTATATTTTTTTAAAGAAAGTCTTTTATCTTAAAATATGTATTACGATTAAATGTCCTTTAAAAATTGGTATACCTTGTTGTGTCGAAATTTAACTAGGTACTTTTAATATTAATGTGAGTAAGAGGCACGTTTCCGAAATTTCATTACCGTCTAAGTATCGATAACGTTTCTTGGTAAATTTAACCAGTGACGCTTATAATTTCCCCATTTCCATTTCTGAAGTTACGTTCGCTTCGCTAAGAAGCTTCGAGTCCCTCTTTAATATTCAACGGTTTCAGTTATGAAAGTAAAGTGAAAAAGTAACGCTTCTCTCAACGATACCATAGCCCCTGCTCTGTGCCGCACATAACGTGAATGGCATATTTAAGTCAATTATTCAATTTAGCATTATACTGAGGACTAAGGATAATAGCACAAGTTATCACAATTACCTTGCTCCAACTATACCACCTCGTTTTAAATTATGTCATCAGAGATGCTCGGCAAGTTTTCAATTTTCCTTATATGTTTCCTGCTTACAAGCCTCAGCCATGCTATTGAAATATCGACATAAAATACAAAGAGCAAGCATAGCCACAGGGCGGAGAAACCATATTATTCTCTTTGCAGATGGAGAAATAACCTTTATACGGTTTCGCTCGTTGAAGATAAGTCCCGGCGGTACCATAGCGAAAATTCAAATTTCACTCGTCTTTTATTTGACTTTCTTATGGGCAGACGAGTGGTATTAGAAAATTATTCAAAAAAAGCCGACGTTCCCTATGCGTACGAATGGATATCAAGTTGTCTTGCATCACCTTTTATTGAAACTGCCTGCCGTAGAATTTGCACATTGATATA
>JBAGKK010000028.1:265058-283516 GCA_037177015.1 Euceroptres primus
AATTTTATATATATATATATATATATATATATATATATATATATATATATGTATATGTAACTAATTATTATACCAAGCGGATTTTTTTACAAATTATTTATTAAATACTTATTACTTAATAAAAAGCTTCCTTTGTGAGGAATCAGAAACATTATAGAAGTATAGTAACTTACCTAAAGTTAATCCCAAAAGAACAAGAAAAGTGAAGAATGTTAGCTTAGTCATGTTGCGGGTATACTTAAAAAATTTAGTTCAATTCATTCGTCTTATATACTGTTTCATACTCTTGGAAAAATTGAGAAAAGATAAGCTTGGGCGGAAATAGGTGGAGAGGAATGCTGATAACTCCATTTATCATAGAATCAGTTTATCTATAATTAATGTTGTCTAATCAAAAGTTGACATAAAGTCCAAAACGCGTCTGCAGATTTTCATTTCCTTGAAGCAAATCTGTGTATTTTAATTCGGAGCCGTTTATAAACTATATCACATTTCTAAGGGGGGAGGGATTAACAGATTCTGCGATGATTTGTGTCTGTGGAGGAGATTCCATTAAAGAAAAATATGACATCACGCATAAAAAATTCAACAAATTTTTCCAAATGCGCGAAAAGTAGTTTTTTTACCAACCGCAATCTCAATCTCAACAGCCCTAAATTTTGTCTTTGTTTGCCTATTTGATAGCAGTTTGCCCGAAAATTTATAGACTTCTGTTCCCAACTCTTTTATCACTCAAGGGAGTAAAATTTTCAACGCTAAAGCCCGTATCGATACTTCCTCTCAATAAATACGAAATGAATTTTTTATTAATTATTTCGAAAGGGTTTTCCAGTCCTTTCATTCTATGAAATTGGTTTCAGAAAGTGTTTAATTTTTATAAACAACGTGAAATGTAGATTTTTTAAAAATTAACATGAATTTTCAATAATGAAAAACTTTATTTTTTTTTGTGTCGGGCTGTTTGACAAGCGTCTGTTTATTACAGTTTCAGTTTTGTGGGTTGGTGGAATCAACTAAAAATACCAATCAACTTAGAAACAAAACGACTATTGCAAAAATGCCAAATTTATACTTTTTGGAAAAAGTGGCCAATGGAATCAATCAGGGCTTCCTCAATGTATAAAATTTTTTACTTTTCTTTTTTCCGTATGTTTGATAAGAGATTCCTTGTTACAAATCAACGTTTGCTGGTCGGCAAAATCAACTAAAAATACCAGTAAACTTAGAAAAAAGCAACGACGATAGCAAAAGTGACAAATTTCTAGTTTTAAAAAAAAATCGTCACTGAAATTAATCGGGGCTTTCTGAATAATTAAAAATTTCCCCCTTTCTTTGGGCCGGATGTTTGATACGCGTCTCCTTGTTACAAATTAACGTTTGCTGATCAGTCACAAATTAAAAATACCAGTAAACTTACAAAGAAGTAACAACTATTAAAAAAATGTCAAATTTCCTTTTTTTGGAAAAAGCGGCTCAAGAAATTAATGAAATTCAATTTTTAAAATTTATCAAAAATTTCTTACTACAAAATAACTAAACAGTGAGTGCTATTTTTTACCATCTAAAATTTTAGAAAATAATTAAAAAATTAAAATGAAAAATATTTTAATCAAGTTTAAAAATATCCAAAGATAAGTTTGACATGTTGCAATATTCTTTTACTGATGCTCAGACCGAAATAAAACACTAAACCTCTACAATAATGAGTTTCAACTTATTTCTTAAATCTTGACAAAAAAGTAACAACACTAAAAACAAGGAATTCTAAAACGTTTCTGAGAATATTTTTCTGTTTCTGAAGCGAATTGGTTATTTCAATTTTCATAATCTCATCACATAAAAACTTTTTTTATTGCACGTTTGTTGTGACAAATTGTC
This sequence comes from Euceroptres primus, assembly GCA_037177015.1. NCBI lineage: Eukaryota > Metazoa > Arthropoda > Insecta > Hymenoptera > Figitidae > Euceroptres > Euceroptres primus. Next base: position 266,937 of record JBAGKK010000028.1, read on the forward strand.
TTGATTTAGAATTTTTAAGTATCAGATGTATCGTTCTGCTTTGTTGAGCAGAAAAGTGACAGACAGTTTCTTATCATTAAATTTTTTATGAACAAAATCTCTTATTTTTCAGAATAGCGTATTCTTGTTCTTATTTTAGACAATGCAAAAAAAGATTAAGTTTAGTATTGCATTAATAATGTGCGATCTAGTTAAAAAAAATGCTCTAAAGCTTGAATTTTTTTTGATTTCACACGACTTTGTGAAAAATAATAGTTAATATTTGACACTGATAACTAAATGGTTTGGACAAAATCAATTGGATTGAACGCATCTTTTATAATATACAAGAAACATATTGCAAAATGATAGTTGTAAACTTTAATATTCATTAATGTGACTTTTCAGCCAATCTAAGTAACTCCAAACATGAGTATTTACATCAGGATATCCTTCGGCACAAGGAAAAGATTCCAACTTGAATACCTTCAGAAACAATTGGACCACCAGAGTCACCCTGTTTTAAAAATAATATATTAGTATTATAATATATACAATGTATTCAGTGTTTTCTGTTCAAAGTAAAATATATAAATCTACTATTAACAAAAATATCGAGTATTTTTTTTACAATATATTATACAAAAATGTAAAAAATTGTAAAGAAAGAAATTTATATAAAATTCATTAAATTCGATAATTAGTCTTGCAAATTTTGTAGAAGTGTTAATTTGAAAATTAGTTTACAATTTTGTGAGTAAAAGAAGAAACGGAAATTGATTATAGTGAAATTTAATTATTATTTATTTATTTAGGATTACAAAAATCGTTACGATACTTACGTAACTTAATCTACCCAGCCAGACTAACAACTGGCAAATCCTTTAAGTCGAAGTTTGATTCCGGCAGTTCAACGCTTTTTACATGATCAGAAAATATTATTGAACTCTTCATTTTGATTAGGGCTAAATCGTTCTCATGTTGGCCACTATGATTATACTCCGGATGCACAATTACTTCACTAATTTTGTATCTTGTACTATTTGTTCCTAAGTTTCAATATTTTACACTTTAGATTTACATACTTATTAACACAATGTGTGCCGTCAGAATCCATTTTTCGTTTAAGGGGGTGTGATACGTTATGATGTCACCAATTACCAACGGGGTATAAAAAATATTCGGCAATCCTATTTTAAAACAAACAAAAATATTAAGTTGAAACTTAAGAGGATGATAGGAAATATGAATGGGCACATCTGTTATATGTGTCGTTTTTTTAAAATTTTGAAAAAAAATTTTTTCAAAATAATTTTTTTTCAAAATTAAAAAATATGACACATAACAGATGTCTCCTATCATATTTTCGATTATTCTCTTAAGTTTCAACTTGATATCTTTGTTTGTTTAAACATAGGATTGCCACGAATATTTTTTATACCCAGTCGGTAATTCGTGACATCATAACATATCACACGCCCTTAAGATGGAGCCCCCGCAAAAGTAATTAAATGTGAATCCTGAATAGTTACTTGATATGGAAATTGTCCTTCTTTGGCTATCAAGCCTCCCACGATACAATGGTTTGTGTTTGAAATTTTAGGTTTGACAAACGAATTTCCTATATGAAAGAATAGTTAATTATAAATTTTGAAATTTTTTTTTTCTATTTCAATATATTTAATTGAAAGTAGAATCTAAAAATTTGACTGAATATAACGCTTTCTTCGAAAGAGAAAAGAAACATCAGAGACACAAATAAAAACTTACCTAAGGCTAATCCCAGAAAAGCCAGGAACATACAGAACGTTAACTTAGCTATATTGGATGCTCTTTAAAAATTTGTTTGAATTTATTTATCTTATATACTGATTCATTCTCTTGCGAAAATTAAAAAAGATAAACTCTAGGTGAGAAGAAGTATGGAGAGGAATGCTGATAACTCTATTTATCGCAGCATCAGTTTATCTAATTTTTATTGCCTAATCGAATAATGATAGCAAATCTACAAATCGAAGATGATCTTCTTGTTGACTTTATTTCTTATTAGAGATAATTTATAAAAAGTAATTTTACTTGTATAAAAAATTGTATCATACACAACAGCAAAACTGTGAAATGATGATAATAGAATATGTGAAATTTACTCACTATGGAATAATTATCAACTATTATGATTATTTATTGGAATTGATTTGCCTGACGTAATGCTCCATATTCTTATGTCAAATGTAAGGAAACTCATAGCATATTTTTCGCTTATCATCGATTGAGCTTATCCAAAAGAGATTTTACTACAAAATAATATGTATATGAAATAAGAAAATAAATAAAATAATGTCATTATTTATTTTTTACAATTATATTAATATTTATCGGTTTCTTTATTAACATTATATTAAGTACATAATTAGACTTTATTTTTAATGAGGATTTGTTTGTATCGTTGTTTGAATAAAGGCCGTAAAGATCTTACATTATTAATGTAGGTAGAATTTAATGCTCATTGATGTGACTTTTTATCCAATCTATAAAGCTCCAAACATTTGTATTTACATCAGGGTATCCTTTAGCACAAGGGTATCCCAAGGAAACGATTCCAACTTGAATACCATCAGCAACAATAGGACCACCAGAATCTCCCTATTAAAATACAAATATTATTAGATAAATCATGTAAATAATTTTTATTTTATTTATTTATAATTTTACTTTATTCTATTTGAATTTTTCAATAAGAGGAGTTAAATTATTTCAATTTTATTTATTCTTTATATAGAATATAAAAGCGCAAGTGCACATCAGTTAAAAAATTCCTTTAAAGTAATATTTTTCAATTGTAAAGTAATCTTTTGCAATTATTTTGGAAGAATGGGCTAAAAGTATCTATGTAGATACTATTAATAATAATATCATTTTCCCCCAATTCTAAAAAACTAAAAGACGATTTGAATGAATGGGCTGAGCAGCATAACTATTTTTACTTTTTTTAGTGAACTCCATATTTTTTAATTTAAACTAGTAACTAAAAACTTTAAATACTTACATGACATAAGCCTTCTCCTTTCCTTGTGAAGGTACAGATGTGCTTTTCCAATACAGGAGGAAAATTCGGAATTTCCGCTATGCGTTTAACACAAGCTTCGTGTTGATGAACTTCACTATATAAATACTGCAATTGGTTTGGAGTTGATCCACCCTACATGAGAAAATGGATGTCGATTTTTCAGCTTATAAAATAATATAAGAATTTACGAAGAAAAATTTATTATACGTTACAAATTTATTTATATACTTTATTTTATTTATCAATGCATATGAAAGCAAGTAAAAGTCAATTATTCATGACGTCACAATTCTATTCATGCTTTTAATTTTCAAATATTTGTAAAATTTATTATATTGATTATTGAATTGATTTAATTTAATATTGAGCATCGGGAAATTCGATTCTTTCATAAAAATAAAAAAATTCTTTGATGATAAAATACTTACCAAAAATAGAGAACCCCAACCGGACTCGACTACTTGTAAACCCTCTACATCCATGTCAAATGACGGTAGTTTAACGCTATTTATATTCTTAGAAAATTTGATTGAATCTTTAAGCTTGATTAGAGATATATCGTTGGATAATTTTCCATTGCTATTAAATTCAGCATGCGGAATTATTTCACTAATTTCATGCCTTGATCCATTTTGCATATCTTTTAAGTTTGTGACACCAACGAAAACGGAGAAATTCGGATCCCTGCTGAAAAATATTAATTTACTTTTAATGTTTATTATATATTTTGTAATATATAATTGTAATAATTTGAAAAGTCTTGGTAAATTAAGGTTTTAAAATTTTGCAAATTTACTTATGGGTACAATGTGCTGCCGTCAGAATCCAGTTTTTGTTTAAGATAGAGCCCCCACAAAAATGACCATATCCTGGATAATGAAGTGACACTTGATATGGGAATTGTCCATGTTTAGCAGTTAAACCTCCCAAAATGCGGTGGGAAGTGATATCAAGTTTAGTGATATCAAGTTTGGAAAATGGACTTCCTGTCAAAGAGTTTAAGGCGTTTTTAATACTAGGAAAATACCTTATAGGATGTAAACTTATTTTAAAAAGTGGTGCCTTATTTTTTTGTACGTAACGGTTGAAAAACTACAATATTCGAAAAAGCTGACTGTTTCTTAATTTATATTTTTATTTTTGAGTAAGTTAATTGCTGTAGTAATAATGATAATTATAGTACCATTACTAATTTAGAGTATTCAGTTCATTCATAGTGTATCAAAACATACAATTTGGTACGCAAATGAAAACTTACCTAAGGCTAATGCCAAAAGAGCCAGAAACGTAAAGAATGTGAAGTGAGGCATGGTAAATCCACTTTACAATTAAGGTTTATGGGAACTGATTGGACTTTTATATATACTACCTCATGCTCTCGTAAATTTCAGAGTAGATCAAATCAATAATTGGTGTGGGAGTAGGCTGATAGTTTTTGCTCAGTATCAGATAAACTTATTTACTTAATCGGAAGATAATAGGTAATGAGGCAAAGAAAATGAATCAAGATTAATAAAAATTGACGCAAAATATACGTAGTACATATAGATTATATTTCTTTACTTTTTAAAAATAATTACTCAAAATTTAATAATGACATAGTCTAAGTCGTAGTTTAAGAAAATAGAATTGGCATGCCTTTTTACAAGAATCCTCTTTCTCTTTTTGTGGTAGCAATTATTTACTTATATTTAAATTTATATATCTATTTTCTGTTTTATATATTTTTAATATTTTTCTATATTTTCAAAACATACTAGGACACTTTAAAGTTTTAAATTATCACAGTACATTTTAAAATAAAGAAGGTTAAAATTTTAACTTCTGAATATAGTTTTATTTAGGATTTCAAAAAGTTGTAAATTCCGAATATATGTTTGAAATAACTTCAGTTTCTCTTCCATGTTGCCTTTTTATTTTTGCCGTCATTAGAGGAAAAAATATTATCCTATAGAATAATATCATTTAATATTTTTAAACTTGAAAGAAAAACGTACGCTGTATCAGATTTTTCGTCTGGATTGGTCGATCAGAAAAATGATCGATTAATCTATTTATCATGAATGATTTGATAAAAAGTGATTATTTGTCAGATTAGCGTGTCCGAATAATTAGTTGACACAATTAATCAGCACGTGGAATTTAGATGTTTAGCAATACTGATCGATTAATTTAATAATAACCAAAAGAAATCATGATTCTGCGAATAACTGAATTATTCGATACATAATTGTATTTTGTTATAATCGGTCTTTAAATTATTATTATTATTATTTTCATTATTATTATTATTAGTAGTATTATTATTAATTGTTATTATTATAAACTTTTAAAACTTCATAACTTCCAAAACCCCCTACATCTTCTGACAAAAGTGTCAAAATCGAGCAAAATTAAAAAACGTGCACAATTTTTTTTTGTTTGATACATAATGAAATTGCTTCGAAATAATGCCAATAAATTGTGTAAAACATCGCACTTTCGAACTGCATTTTTTCTGAATTTCGAGAGTTAATTAATTTCATGTAGGAGTGGAGATTTATAAAGGTTAAAATCTTATCCATAGGGCACATACATGCCTTAGAAAAAATGTTTGACTTATTAGTTAAATATACAATATCAGAATTTCGAAATAAGTGCAACGTTTCCAAAGTTCAAGGATAGGTTTTTTTATATATGAGTATAGTTTGAGAGAGTGTTTAAAATGTCCTGCATAGTCTACTTCTACACGGAAAAAAATTCCATGTCTTGTCTAATTTTTTGGTTAAACTAAGAAAACAATTCGGTAAGAAATCGAATTTTTTTCGGTGTATGTTCTGATTGAATTTGTTCGCACTTGGAAATGGTGAAAGACATCTTATCAAAATAATGATCTAAGTTTGTAAAAGAATGAGAAATTTAATTACAATTTTTTAAGTCTCGTGGCTGTTGTATGTAACAGTTTAAGATTTAAGGCATAGAAAAATTCTAAAAATATTTTTTGTACATAATATTTTGTAGCTGCTAATTTCGATTCAGCATGAGTTTCGTTTGTGAAACCACAGGAGTCTACTCAAGTGTTGATTTTTTTCTCTTTTTACCAGTCTTTGGTTATAAGAAGTTATTTGAATTTATTAAATACTTACGTCTTGTTCTTTCAGTCTGATAGACTACTTCTTCATTAAATGTAAAGTGAATAAAATTCTTTTAAAACAAGAGTGGCTTTTAGTAGTTAGTTAAATCCGACTGATGGCTAAGTACTGGAATAAATTATCGAAGTAGTGTTGCTTCCGGAATAATAAACAAGTAAGTGACATCCCGAGAGAAACTTGGCTGCGTTGTGCCATTTACGTAACTTCCTGAGAAGAGTCACAAGTAACGTTCCCTTTGTATCTTGCTCTGGATATTGTCGTCGTTAGGTCGTCTAAGAGTTTCGCGGCCTGTGTACAGCTAAATTTCGTGAATGGCTCGTGCTGTTTCCTCTTCCAAGTCGTCGGCTCTCCCACCCTGGTATTTTCCGAAATTTTCTTCCTTTTAGCGACTTGGACCTTGCCCAAACTTAGTCTTCGGTGTCGGCCTAACTTCCGTCTCGAGGAAACGAATGAGCCCCAATCTCTTCTCCCTCCACTCCTTTCTTTCTCAGCAAGCTCCGAGCTTCCGCCCTTCCGCTTTTTCCCTAAGCCGGTTTTGCCACCCCTCGCCCAAAGGCCGAAGTTACTTATAAGTTATGTTTTCGAGTGAACTTCGCTGGCACTGCGGAATTTCGAAACTTTGATATTCAATAACTCCTCGCTCGAATCTCCGGCAAAAGATTCTTCATTTTTCGCTCTTTCAACGGGAAAAGACCACGTCCGTCTCTGAATGCGCACTCACTCTTTCCACTTTTTCTCTCTCACTTGTTTTTTCTTTTAGTGAGGAGCCCACACTCCGGATGCAGGATCAGGATATCCAATCCAAGCGGCGTTTCTTTCCCCTGTTTTCTCGACACGAACCCGCTCCAGAGGAAGTATAAATGAAATTTACCCTCGCGAAATCCCATTCGAAAAAAGAGCCACGACCACCATTGTACAACTGGCCGAAGACCACAATAGTTCGTCAAGAAGCGCAACCGGGACCGCGATGGTGTTGCCGTAAACCTATTTTTTATTTTTCTTTCCCTTCGACTTCAGGAAAACTCTCGAGTAATCGTGTTATATTAGTGATGTAAAACTTGACGAGAATTTTAAGCGTTGAACTTTGACGCATTCGAGCCGCGACATTTACGATCCATCGTAAAGGCGGCGTAGGTACCATATAGATATGTATATTGGTGCACTTAGGCAAACTACTCTCCAGGATATCTTCATTTTACAAGTGTTTTCATTATCCAATTCTGCTCTCAAATTATTTTCAAGGTTTCACACTCTAGGGTTCTTGAGCTGAATTTGGAACCTATTGTTTTTCTAAGTTACAATAACCGGCGAAAGAAATGTAAACAAAATTCAGTTTCATATATAATTTATAGAGTAAAGTTGCCTAAAGTGGCCCCTATGTATATTTTTGTTTTGGGATATCCAATATCACTACTAATTACAAAAATCACTCAGTTTGCCTTCAAATATGTAGCATACCAAGTTTTGGGACCAGTGATGATGAAATAATTTCAAAAATTAAAATAGAAATTCTCAGTACTCAGTTATGTTAAAATGGGAAAAATCGATTTTGCTAGAGACCAAATAAATCATTTTGCATCTCAATTTTTTATACTACAAAGTTAACCCAAATCTATCAATCCGCAACATTACGAAGTTTAAATATTATGATTAAACGCGAAATATTAATTTTTTTTAAATGCATACGTAGTGTCCTAATGTGACACCCTATCGGGTTTCCTAAAGTGACCCCCTACATTTTGCATGGTAGCTTTCATTTGTGATCGAAAAAGCCAAAATCTCGAATGGTGATATGAAAGGTTACGAAATGGACATTAAAAAATGTTCATTATTTCATAAGTTATTGTAAGTTTTCGTAAAAGTTAAACAATGCAGTATTTTTGCATTAGTTTCTTACAGAATGAACAAAATCACTTAACCTTGGACTTATTTTACGCAGAATTTTGATAGCTTTCGTATTATTTTGTGGAAAAAATTTTATCTTGTAAATTATAAAAATTATGAGAACTTATGCATCTCACAAAAAAAAGGTGTCCTAATATACCTGGCCGATACTGTATATAAGTTAAATAAATTAAATTAGGGATCTTTACGAATTTAAGCGACAATTTAAAAATTTTTCCAATAATTTCAACAAATCGTGAATAATTAAATTTTGAATTAGGATGAGCAAAACAAGTAGACTGAACTCGATATACGATACTAATTAATTTTGTATCGAGTTTTCTGTAGATCAAAGTAAAACTAAAATAAAATTTAATTTTGATTAAATTGCTCAGTAGAACCTTTATTTTTGGTCCACTTGTTTTGTTCAGTCTAGTTCATTAAACTCAAACTATTATATGAATAAAACTAAAATGTCAAGTATATAATCTCCAATGGTGCACATCTGAAAAATTGAAAATAAATTGAATTTCATTGTGTAAGGATAGTACTTTCAATCATATTAAAAAATTTTGCATGTCATTTCAACGAACATTACACATTAACTCAAGTTCTGATTGTAAAATTCAACATATTATCTCATGCAAATATAATCAAGATATTCTCTCCAATCATTGTGGCGAAAAGGACGATTAGTTTCTTATTATTTCTTATTTCTTCATTAGTTTCTCTCTCTCTCGGACGTGTGCAGTTTAACATTTTTCAAAGACTGCTTGATTAGCAAGAAGCTTTATTGGATTTCAGTAACGAGAAAGCGTATCTATTTCTCGAAGCATACTGCCTGGTTGATGAGGGCACCTTTTTAGATTTTTCATTTTTGGGTTCTTTGCTTTCTCTTAATAAAATGAAACGTTAGGACTAAATTATTAAACATGTTTTATTAAACTATACAAAATTGTCAAAATAGGTTGTTTTCAAATATTTTAGAATATTTTAGAACATTAGATATCTATGATTTCCTAGAAGTTTTGATACAACATTTCAGAAGGTTGTAAAATAATATAGAACATTGTAAAATGTTCTGCAAACTTGTCAAAAGACTTAAAACATTTAAGAAACTGCATCCAAAATTTTTAAAATCATTGAATTAGAATAGGGTATGAATTTTCATTTGTTTCGAATAAGGAACTTAGTTATTTATAATTTATTATTCGTGGTTTGAACTAAAATAAACGTATTGTTTTATTTAAACTACTAAAATTAATAAAATCTCTCTTGATTACTCTTGATTATTTTATTTAATAAATATTAAGCCTAGGTCTGTTCCACAGTCATTCATTCCACAGTCTCGAACTAATTGTGTTTTGAAGAAATTCGAGCCTCAAAATTGAAATTCCGATAACTCCCAGGATTTTGAAAATGTTTGAAATCCAATGCACCCAGCAACTTCCCTCACCTAACAATAAAGTTTCACGAATTTTGATTAAAATTGAAGGACCCTTGTACAACTTTTATGTTCTTGAGAAATTTTAAGTCAAGGGAGAGGTACTTTTCTACCATTTTTGAAATCACCAAGCAAGATTAGTGGAGTAAAACATGTAGGAAAGTTAGGAGAAACCAAATGGGGGGCAGTTACTCTTAACGACGAAAACTTTCCAAGCTCATTGCACCTAACCGGAAGCGATCTGATGGAAATTCAAGGGAACAATCCACGCGTGCAGTTTGCGTTCCGAACTTGTGTCCAGAATACAGAATAGAATTAGGTTCGATCTCACCGAAAGTTTTGCTCGGTTCGACCGATTGCAAGATCAATTACCATGAAAGTATGAATAAATCGATTTATTGATTCTTAATGAGCAAGATTTCCAACATCACTCTAACCGTATTCTTTTTTAAACGAACCTGTAAGGTTTTCTGATCCGAATAGTGCTTTATTGATTGCTTAAAAAAATTTTTGTTTAGAGCTGTGGAATGAAATACGTTGAAAAATGACGGTGTTAGATGTGTTGCTCGGAAACCTGTACTTTCATCTGATCCCAGACCTAAGGATTTGATAAGAAAAATTTGAAAAAAGTCTGATATTTTCTTTAACATTTTCGGAATATAGTAGAGGTTTTGAAATTTCAAAATATGTAAATTGTAAAAATTTTGTTTTTACGAGCATTTTTGTTGAAGACCTTTATTTTGGAGTCTATTGCAGCTATCACACCGTTTGATGATTTAAAATGTAGAGTAATGCACACCAATTACTATACTTCCCTTGAAAAAATAATAAAAATTATCATTCGGGAGAAATAACATTTCGAATATTCTTGCGTTTAAGGAGATAAGACGCGTGCCAAAGAATTCAAGAAAAAACGGTACGAAAAAAGGTTTATTCTATTACCATTGCCTAGAGACCTAGCGAGAGAAAGTCCATGTCCACCAGATACATTTTTCTCTCGCTGGGCATAGTAATCGATGTGCATTACTCTACCTTTTAAGTCATTAAGCGGCATAATAGCTGCAATAAACTCCAAAATAAAGGTCTTCAACAAAAATGCTTGTAAAAACAAAATTTGTACATATTTTGAAATTTTAAAACATCTATTGCATTCCGAAAATGTCAAAGAACACGAGAATTTTTTCAAATTTTTCCCACCACATCCTCGGCTCTGGGATTAGGTGAAAGTGGTATTCTCTAAATCTGAATTAGTAGTTTTCTACTAATGAAATAGTGCCGAATCGTTTACCAATTCCATTAGTAAGCATTTTTACTAGTTAATGGTAGAAAACTACTAATTCATAGTAGAAAACTAGTAATTAGTAGTTTTCTACTAAAAATTAGTAGAAATGCTTACTAAAGCAATTGGTAAACGATTCGGTACTATTTCATTAGTAGAAAACTACTAATTCAGATTTAGAGAGCAGGTTTCCGAGCAACACACCTAACACCTTCATTTTTCAACGTATTTTGCAACGTTTTTGTAAACAATTTATAAAACACCATTCGCTTCAGAAAACCTTACAGATTTGTGTAATCTTTATTAGAATCAGCTGCGATTTTTTCCTGCTGAGCTACAGCCTTCCAAAGTCGAGGATCGCCGATTTTTTAATCCTACTTTAATATCAATAATTACATAAACTATTTTGCTACCAATAAAATTATCCATCAGGATTTCCACGAATCAACTAATAATTTACTCAAGTAACAAAAGTTTTATATAGATCATGGTACAGTTATCAACATGTCACACAGTGGATAATAAGTATGTATTCAAAATTAATAATTTATGTAAAATAATTACTGCCAGTTAAAAAATGGCCTTCAAAATTAAAGATTAATTCTTATAATTAAGAAAGTACCTGATTCTAAATAAAAAATATTTCCTAGTTATTTTGCTAGTTAAGAATATTTGTCTAAAAAGAAAGCTTTGTAGAAGCAGCATGATATGCGAGACACGTTTCTGGGAAAAGAAAGCACTGTTGTTAAGAGGGATAGTGAATGTGGCTGCATGAAGAAATTGGTAGATCGTTTAGCTTTTATAAGGTTTGGGGAAGGGGGGCGGGGAAAGGTGATAAAGGTTTATAAGAGGTAGAGCTAAGGATCGCGGATGACGGAAGCATGGGAGAAGTGGAAGAAAGGGAACGAGATGAAGGGGCTGGTACCTACACTCGAGGAACTCGAGGGTCGTCTTCGCGTATATTCGTTTAATCGTTCTTTCATCAACCTCTTTTTTTCTCTTGGTTTAGCCCTCTCGAGACAAAGTCCTGCACAGACAAAGTATAAAGTTTCACAGTTTTCAGGATCCTCGATTTTGGTGAAGAGATAACAACGTTTCATTCATTTTTATCAAAACAAGAAGATGTTGATTGAAATTCAAAAATAGAATTTAACTTTCATGAGAGGAATAAATTTCTCGTTGTTACGATCGATTGGAGTAACAATCCCAAGGAAGAACATGGTCCAATAAAGTGCAATTAAAATGCTTCACAGAAAAAAACTGGAGGTTCCTTTTTGTTTCAGTTCTAATGGGAAATAGGGAAATCACGCAGAAAGTGGCGCCATCTATGAGAGTTCCTTTTTGTTGCATCTCCATTGGAGTGAGGAATAATTTTTGTAGGTCATACGGTCCTTCAAGTAAAACCAAGAAAAAACGAAACTCACTCACTTTTGATTTGATTCTCATCAAGTCTGATATTAATCTCCATTGGAACCCGAAAATCGGTTTTAATTAACACTTCAGTTTTTTCTGTGTTGAAATGATTTATATCTTTCGAGAAACTTGATTGTTTATTTTACACTATGTTTTTAAATATTTTTATAATTTATATTTTCATAATGAGCTACTTCAGAGGGGTGTTTTGTTTGTTTGTTGAGCACAGGTGGAATTTTATTTTCTTAGTAAAATGTAAGGGGAATAACTTTCGAAAAGAAGCGTTGAAAGTCAATGATATTCAGAAATGCAGGAAAATTTCTTCTATACATTTTACTATGTAGACACAGAACGAACGAAATGTTCTGTAGAAAGTAGAAAGTCGCAATAACAGTTTTTCCTGTGGCTGGCTAAAAGCATTTCTGTTCTCATAACCATGGATGTTTCCTCCATAAATATTCTGGGTCATAAAAATCAGAATTCATGTGAAAATAGTTTCAAGATGATGATTGACGAATCGAAATTGTGTTTCTTTATCCAACAGTTTAAGTTTAGTTTTTATACAAATTATGTACACAAACGAAATCTATATCCTGAGGATTGTCAAAATAAATTTAGATAATAATTTTAAATTAATTAGTCAGTTTATCACAATATAATGGAATGAAAAATAAATTTAAAAACCAGTCACAGTTTTAGAAAAAAAGGCTACCGCCGTTTTTCCCAGTCTTTGGCGATATCGCAGAATTGGTGATGTGATTTGCAAATGTCAGTTTTTACGAAGGGTTGCTTGAGCATCTATATCTACTCCTTTTTATATTAAAATGATATCGCTCCCTCATTTGTTGGTATCTCGGTATGCAGAGAAAAAACGAAATTTGAACATCATGCATGGATGCTATCGATTCCTCTTCATGCGGCGCCACATTCTCTATAAAATAAACTTGTACCTCCCCACAGACTCTCGAGACTGAAGGTCGAAATTAAGCCGACTGGAAAGACGTAGGGAAAAGAGAAAAAGGAAGCAGATGAGAGCAGAGCTCTGAGTATAAGGATCCTCTGTTGTGGAGTCAACACATATACTGCTGTAAATCTGGGAAAAGAAATCACGAGAGAGAAATTATGGTATATATGCTCTATTGTCCTGGATCATTAATTTAATGGTATTTGCATGGTGAAGTGCTATTGTACCGAGAAATCAGTCTTGGATTTTTCTCTTCAACTCAACCTACTTCTTTCTAATTATGACAAATCTAAACTAAAAAGTTCTGTTTATTTTAAAAATTAAATCTCCAGTAAATAGACTTAACGTTCCAAAAAGTTTTGAATTTCAGAAAAGCATTTACATTCACAAAATGTAAACGCATCTTATTATAGTAGTAAATTGTAAATTGTAGAAAAATGAAAAATTGAGTTTATTAACCAATTGTAATTATGGGATAAAAGGTAGAAAGACACGAAGGCCTCGAAATGCCTCGTGCCGCGTAACCATTTAGATTTATCGGTTCCTGAATCATGTCGACGTGGCTGATGGAGGCAGTCTAATTGACTTTTCCACCACTCAGAATTTTATGGCTCGGCGTGAAGTTCGAAGCGTGCTACTATCTTACAAAAACGTAAAAGGAAGCTCTTCTTTCGGAATTGCCGTTGAGTTTTGTGGTTATATAGAGGTGGTTGGCACCAGCAGGTTGTGCCAAGAACATGTAATGGGTAAGCCTCTAAACGTATTCACTGTCTTTTAGGAACCACATACGTTCATCAGCTTTTGATGAGAACCACAGTGAGCGAGGCTCTGATGGGTAATCGATTTTCATTAATGGACGTCGCTTGATGCAGTAACAGGAGACGAAGTCCTGTCTCTCTTACTAAGGTAAAACGAGGGAGAGCCGTTGGAGCATGTGCCAACAATCTTTGCAATAACGTTCTCTAAGGATCTCGAGATGGTAATTTAACGTGAAGACTACGTCCAATTAATATTCTCGTGTGAAGAAATTACCCATCCACTCAAGTCTGAAAACACCAATTTGATAATAATGGATCAATATTGAAGACATGAGAATGACAACTGGGTAAATACTATTTGATGTTAGTCCCAGAATCAGGATATTTTTATTATTAGGATATTATTAGAATATTTATTATTATCATTCATTATTTTATACTATTGTTTTTTATTATTAGAGGCCAAGTTAAAATGGTCTCTGCCGATGTCATTCTCATGTCTTCGACTGGGATTCTATCTCAAATGGGCTGTTGGAATCAATAAAGATTTACATTACTATTAAAATTCGTGCATAGAAAATTCTTTGAAGAGCGAGACACAAATAAATAGTAATTAGAAATTGAAAGAATTTGAATAAGTATAATATCAGACATAATAAATTAGAAAAATGTTCAGTCGAACTTTCACAAGTAAACTAAAATTGAAAATAATTAAGTAAACTAGTCTGTGTATGGTCTGACATTCACAAATAAAGTGAGATGGAAAGTTAATTAAAACGATGAACAAATAGAGAGTGGGAGAATTTTAATAAGTAGAAAATCCTGTGCTTGTTAAGACATACATCAATAGATTATTTATCGATATTTCAATGTCATATAATTTTCCAGTTACTGAATATATTTCACATTTTGATGATTTTCTTTCGGACATTTAATTAAAATATGCGCAATATTAATCGGGTCGACTATGCCAGAGATGAGTGAATAATGGAGAACGGATAGATGAAATTAATTGGAGGAAGCTGTATTTCTGCGTGGTCGGTATCATCGCGAAAAGTAAGTAATTTATAGTTCCACAATATTTTGATTTATATGAAAAATATATTTCTGTGATACTGTACAAAAAAAGAATATTTTTCAGATCAACAAGTTTATTGTTATTTTGTAAACCCTTTCACTTCTGACAAATTATATAATTCATGTGAAAAATAAACCGAGAAAATTATTCTTATAGAAAAAATTTCAAAATTAATTACGTACTGGCAAAAAATATAAAGGATTCTGGGATATTAATGTTGTTTGAGAAACTGCACATAATCGACTATTTGACTAGAAATTTAAAGTTGAAAGTTCTCCGGCATTGTATCCGACAATATTCACAATAGCGAATAGATTATATCACGCTTCTTTGCCCAACAAAGTACAAACTCCACTTAAAACTTTCGATTTGGGACTGGATTCAAAGGATATAGGTGGAGGACGAAGAGACTTGTCGTAAGCGCCAGCAGAAGTACACTGTTCACACACATGTCTAGAGAATATACAATATTCTCCATAGACTTCCTCCCCTAGTGCCTCATTTCCCGAGGAGGGGGGTTACATTATTCCGAGATGCTTTTCATTGTTACTGGGCAAAATGCCAAGCGTAATGGCTGAAAATCAGAAAGGCCGCATAGGTCGCATTTCCTCCTGCACTTTTATTCACTTGTATTCTGTTACTAGACATATTAATTGAACTCAAACTTTCAGCGTCTTATTCTTGCATGTACTTAAAAAAGAAAAAAAATTGACATTTCTTATTATAATGAAAACATACAGCCTGAATTTACAGAAAACATACAGAATTTCAAAACTCATCACAAATTTACTTTTGAAATCTTGCATTATCTTTGCATTATCTTGCATTATCTTTGCGTCTTTGCATTATCTCATCTCATATCTCTTTTTTTTCATAATCGTAAAGCAACATAAAACTACATGACTCCACTTCGCGTTAGCTCGGTACTTTGACAAAAAATAAAAAGTTGCGTAATTTTAAAATATGAAAAAAGTGACTCTATATAATCATATAATTTATTACAGTAATCGCGATCCTTTTGTTTCACATTACACCTATTATATAGCATGCCCTTTTAAAATTGATCTGCTGACTTTCTCTATAAGTGTTTTTACAAACAGAGCACTAATAATTTGACGTAATGAGGGTATAAATTACATTTTCTACTTCAGCGATTCGACGTTTCAGTCGAGTACGAGCTTTGAAATCGTGCTTGGTACTGATCCGACCAATCAGCAAGTAAATTTAGAGACCGAGCTCGTTGAAAATACAAATTCAATATTTAAAAAAACTCTTTTATATGCTGACGAATACTATCACTTGGACAATTTGCCTTGTATTTTTCGATCGTTCTTCTACGAATATAAATTTAAACAATCTTAAAAAATATGACATACCTTTGTTGGTTAATTAAAGTTATTTATTATCTTAATTATCGAAATTAATATAATTCAATTCATGTTTTTAAATAAAAACTCTCGTTTGAGTTTTAATGCTATAGTAAATAATCTTTCAATTCTGCTTATTGAACCAGCAACAAATTTATAATCATTTTTTCAACTCTGTGAATTATAAACAAAAAATTCAGAAGGCTAAAATAATGT
>JBAGKK010000028.1:378803-398439 GCA_037177015.1 Euceroptres primus
CTCTTTACAAGATACGTTATATTTATCCCAATTTAAAATTTTTTAGGATAATTTTTAGGTATCTGAAATCGTTGAAACCCGTAAATTCTGAATTTTTCACTTTTTAATCTGTGTATGCAGCATTGAAAAAAATTTATTCTTAATTTTTAATCCTCTTCGGTTGGCTTACCTGCGGTCCTAGCCGATGAGCTACCTGATAGAATGTGAATTAGCATATCTTCAGAAATAGTCAGACTCGTCAGAAATGATCAGGATGTTCAGAAATCGTCAGAACTTCTGAACATTTGTGACGATTCCTGACTTTTTTTTTTAGTAGGGAACTTTGATTAAAAAATAGTAGACTTTGATTCAACAGCGATGCTATAAATTCCAGTGCGTATTACTTAAAATCTACAGCACAGAAACACTGGGGTTTCTATTAGAACCGATTTTTGATTCTAAGGGAGCTGCAGAAAAAAGAACTTCTCTTGCTGAAAAGGAAACCAAAAGGATAAATTGTTCCAAAGGAACCCAAAGTATGAGTTCTAATAGAGACTTTTTGTACAGAACTCTTTTTCTGCCTCGACTCACTTTGAAGATTTTACAAGTTAATGATGCACCTTTTACGTTATAATACAGATTTAATTATGTTGCACTGTGAAAAATTTAATGAAGAAACCAAAGTTATAGAGATTAGTCATTCTTGAAAGGAAGATAATGGACATGAAATGTGACAGTTTTTAAGGTTATGTTGAAAACTTTTACCGACTGCAGATATTTTTCATGTCGTCATCTATCGGATATCAACGAACTAAAAAAGAACCCTCAAAAAGAGTTCTATTGGAGTCTCTGTTCTAAAGGATACTAACTTTCACTTGAACCGCAACATTACCGAACCACCAGTTTTTTCTGTGAGCATCTGCTTTTGGCAGATAGTAATAGCATATGCTATAGATTCAAAGTATTTTTTTCTCAGTGTATATTTACATTTACTGAAGCAAAATATATCTAATCTGATATTTGAAAGAGAAATAAAATTTTGATCATTTTATAATGATATAAAAAAGAAAAACTCTTGGGATACAACTTGACAGTTTAGTTTTGAATCAGCCGACTTCAAATTGAATTTTCTGTTCTAAATGATAACATTTTCGAAACTAATTAAACTTTTTTCTCTTTCTGTTGCAGGTGAGTTCTCATTATGCATGTTTCCGTTCATCATTAGTGGAGTTGGAATTCGCAAGTAGCAAAAAAATTATAGTAATTCTAATTTTCTTTTAATTACAAGAGATATATGTGAATTTATAAATTTTATCTCAATGAAAAGGTAATATAATTAAGTGAAGAGATTCGTGGTACGAAATTTGCGTATTTAGGTTTTCCCAACAAATTTTCCCATCTTGGTTCTCCTTGGAGGAAATCGAAACGAAGAACCGATACACTCGCTGAACAGCATAGAAATTCAAAATTCTCGGAAGTGTAAAATATGCGAATAAGGTATAAATCTTCTGGTCAGAAAATGGTACCGTGAGTGCACATATTCCCGACATAGACTGATGATGGGGACGGTAATGGTGACAGGATGAGATTTCCATATGCGAAAGTCAAAATAAATAACCCACTTTAACGAGCCTCTCGTCCTTGCTCGTGCTTGAAATATAGGTTACCACGTTTGGAATTTTTTCATATAATAAAATTATATTCCCTCAGATTTATACGAAAACCGCGTCAGGAATCTCAACGAGGTACGCCGGTGGCTGGGGCGGTAGACGCGTTGGAAAAATTATGACAACGATATTAAATTTCAACTGTGATTTTAATTATGAAAAACAAAAGAATGCGTAGAATTCACAGACGAGGCATGAGGTGGTAACATGTTATTCGGTTTTATTATTCGCGACATAAAAAGCGAGAATGGTTTTCAAGTATCGTTGTAATCGTCTGTCGCACTGAACTTAACTGCCGGGAAATAGCGAAAAAGATGAACACCGTATCAAATGAAGTTAATTGTCCTGCTAGGTTCGTCAAAATGAAACGTCTTTTTTAGTGACAAGCAGAAAATGCGCTTTCAATAAAAATCGTCAACTTTAAAATAAATCACTTTAATATAATTCTTATTAATCAAAATTTTCAACCAATGTTTGTTTTCGTAGAATATGATAATGGTCAGGCCTGCCAGCGAATCCATTTTTTCACGTTTGGTTACTTTTTTAGAACAGGTCTCTTTATCCAATTTTTAAAAAATTTCAGTTATTTTTCTCACTTTGTTCGTCACATTTAAAAAATTTATAATTTGAATGGGAATACGTAATTACAAGGATCATAGTCAATCCTCTATTCCCCTATTATTTTAAAAATTTCGTAAAATTTCTTTATTTGGGAATTATATTCCTTTTCCCTCCTTTTCTAATTCAAAGTTCCAATTAATTTTCCAAGAATTACGAGAAATAAAAATTTATGTAAACACTCTTTGACCACTTTCTGAAATTTTCCATAATTTTCAGATTTTCAACTCTTCTAAGTTATTCCATAACCAACTAAAATTTCAGAGAAATCCATAATCTTCCAGACTCACTCAGAGTCTTCTTAATTTTCAACATTTTTTTCAACGTGTATTAAAAATTTAAATTCAAAATTTTATAAACTGTTCCAGGATCTTCTAAAATCTTCTAAAATCTTCTGAATTCTTCCATAACCTTCCAGAATCTTCTAGAGGTTTCCAAACTTCTATACAATCTTTTAGAAACTTTTATAATCCTGTCAAATCTCTAAAAGCCTACCGAAATTTTCTCTAATCCTTCAGAATCTTCAAAACTTATCTCAAATCTCTAAAAATTTTCCAAAATATTCGAGATCGTTCCACAATCTTCTACAATCTTCTAGATTCTTTTCAATTCTTCCATATTCTTTTATAGTTTTTTTTTTATTTTCCTATAATAATCTTCTAAAATCTTAAAGAATATCCTAAAATTCTTTAACATTAAACAAAATATGCTAGACCATTTCAGAATCTGCTAAAACTTTCTGAACTCTTTCAAAACCTTTTAAAATCTTCTAGACGTTTCTAGCATTCTCCAGAATCTTTGAAATTCTCCAAAACCTCTAAAAGACTCCCAAATTTTCTCAAATCTTTTAAGATCTTTAAAACTTCTGAATTCTCTCTAAAAAATTCTCCAAAATATTCGAGGCTGTTCCACAATCTTCTGCCATCTTCTAGATTATTCTGGATTCGACCATAATCTTTTAGAGTTCTTTTGGATTTTCATGTAATAATCTTCTAAAATCTTAAATATTATCCTAAAATTCTTCAATATTTTACAAAATACACAGGACCGTTCCAGAATCTTCTAAAACCTTCTGAACTCTTTCAAAACCTTTTAGAATCTTCTAGACGTTTCTAGGATTCTCCAGAATCTTTTAGAATTCTCCAAAATCTCTAGAAGACTCCTGAAATTGTTCCTAATCCTTTAAAATTTTCTAGATTCCTTTAAGAATATTATGAGCTCCAGAATTTCTAGAATTTTTTAGAATCATTTAGAATCCTTTTAAATCTACGAAATATTCCCATAATCTTAAAGTATCTTCTGACTGTTTTGAGAAGCTTCCTAGAACTTTGTAGACTCTTTGAAAGTCTTTAAAAAAATCTGAAAGGTACTAGAGGATTTTAAAAATTTGTCGGAGAGTGCCGAAAATTTATGAGGATTCTAAAACAGTGTAGCATAATATTTTTAGAAATTATAATAGATTTCGGAGTGTCTTCAAAGATTTTAGAAGATTTTGGACGACTTTGAAAATTTTGGATATATCTGTAGATTTTAGAAGTCTTGGAAAATGCTGCAGGCTCTTAGAAGATTTTGAAAGAATCAGGAAATCTTTGGAAGATTCTAAAACATTCTAAAAGATCTAGATTGTAGAGATTTTCGAGGGATTTCAGAAGATGTAACGAATCTACATTAGGGTGGTCCAAAAATGCATTGGAAAGTTTTTTTTTCGAATTTTCATGCATATCGCCCTTAAATTTGTTCGAATCCACAAAAAAATAAATGCGTTTAAAAAAAAAATGATATTTAGAGGTTCCCCAAGCCCCATGAAGTTTAACACGTATTTCCCATAAGAAGAAAAGACGTTTTTATAAATTTTATTCAGAATCGTCAATATTAGGTGAATCGAGTTGAAACTCAACATTTCTCTTCACAATTAGCCATAGAATACGAATAAAAAATTACTTTCTAAATATCACCGTCATAAGTCTGTTTTATAGGGTCCCCAAAAGCCCCATAAGTGATAAACAGGATTTTGCGAGTTTTTGGCGCTAATTATTATTTTTTTGCGGTTTTTTTTAGTACAAATTGTTTCTAATACATAAAACATTACTTTATACTGATAATTAGATGTTAAAATAAATTGTTTAAAGAATTTATAATTGTTTATAGCAATTTTCTTTTAGAATGGAGTTAGAAAGTCGCGACTTCTTCCGAATTTTTCAACATTTTTTCAACTTTTCAATTAGAGCAAAGCAATAATCAATTAAACTTAACAGAAATAATTGACTAAACAATTTATTATTATTTATAACGATATTCTCTTAGAATAATGCTAGAAAGTTGCGGTTTTTGTTATAGTGAGGTCATAATTAATTCAAGTGAAAAAACAGAATTTTCAAACAATTTATTATTATTTGTAACAATATTCTTTTAGAATAATGCTAGAAAGTTGCGGTTTTTTCTAAAATTTTCCACCTTTTGTCCAATTTTCAATTAGCGTGAGGTAATAATTATTTCAAGTTAACAAACATAATTGTTTGAACAATTTATTATTATTTTTAATAATATTCTTCTTGAATAATGCTAGAATTTTGCGGTTTTTTCTTTCAACTTTTTCCATTTTTCAACTTTTTTCTTTTTTCATTCAACTTTTTGTCCACTTTTCGTTTAGAGTGAGTTAATAATTAATAATTAATCTTTTAACAACTTTTCAATTAGAGAGAGGTAATAATTAATTCAAGTTAACAAACATAATTATTTTAAAAATTTATTTGTTTTTTTAAAAATAACACCCTCTTTGAATAATGCTAGATAGTTGCGGTTTTTCCTGAAATTTTAAACTTTTTATCCACTTTTCACTTAGTGAGGTAATAACTAATGCAAGTTAACAAGCACATAATCATTTAAACAATTGATTATTGTTTATAACTATCTTCCCTTAGAGTAATGCTAGAAAGTTACGCTTTTTTCTGACATCTTCAGTTTTGCTTTGACTTTTTATTTATGAAAAAATAATAAATGAATATTAACAAGAATCATTTTTTAAATAGTATTATATTTTGTTCAAGGTGAAGTATTTTTACTCTTTTGCTAATGTTTTAAAAATATTAATTTAAAGAAAAAGGCTATCTTACAGTAGAGGTAATAACAAATAACATTTTACTATCGGCCCCCCGTTCCCTCTCTTACCTTGGAGAAAACATGTTGTCATCTAATGATTATGTACATATAAAGAGGTTAAAAAGGCCTCAATAAAATAATTAATTGATTATGTTATAACCAATGAGAAGCGGAATTCATGGGGCTGACGCAACCTCTAAATATCCTTTTTTTCCAAAAAAATGCAGTTATTTTTTGAGGATTCGAACAAATTTGGGGACGATATGCATGAAAATTTGAAAAAAAAAAGTTTGGACCACCCTAATCTACATATACAAGTATATGGAAAATTAAAAATATTCTAGACGATTCTAAATTATTATAAACTGTTCCAGAATTTTCTAAAATCCTTTAGAATCTTGTGAACTCTTAGTTTACTGTCTAGAATCTTCAAGATGTTTCCAGAATTCTCCAGAATCTTTTCGAATCTTCTAAAATCTGTACAAGACTCCCGTAATGTTGTCAAATCTTTCAGGATCTACAAAACTTATCTGAATTCTTTAAAAATTCGCCAAAATATTCGAGACTGTTCCATAAACTTCTGCAATCTTCTAGATTCTTTCATAATTTTTTACAATTTTTTGGATTCTTCTATGATAATTTTCTAAAATCTTAAAAATATCCTAACTAGAAAGTTTGGCACTAAAGTTTGAGTATTTATATGAGGCCAAAAATCAAAGCAAGAAATGCAAGACTTGGAGAAAACGTGCTTTCCAGAAATTGATAATGTTGATGTCTCATTCTGGCAATAATATTATGGATGCAGAGTAAAGGAACTCGTCCTGGGTTGCAGAACTAGAGCGCTAAAGTTTATTTAGCAAAGTTGGAAGGTGGGCAGGTATCCCAACAACCAAGCAAGCAATGTGTTTGTGCTCTCGTGTTTATTTCAACGTTTGCACTTTGTGCCTGTACTTGTGACCCTTAAACCATTCAACATATATGTGAGATATAAAATTATTTGGTGCTTTTTATCACGCTCTGCTTGTTCTGGACTGAATATGCACTGCTTTCACAAGCGGAATGTTTTCATGAATTAGGCATGCAGCCAGGAAATCTGTTGCGGAGGGAATATAGACAGTTAATTCGCTGGGGTGAAAAAAAGCATTTTATCCTTTTAAAGGGGCAGGCAACAAATTTATTCAATGTTGCTTTAAATTATTTCTTTACTCTCAAAATCTGAATTAGTAAAATTTCACTAATTCAGCAGTGACTCAATTCTTGCCATGACAATTAGTAGAATTCTACTGACAATCAGTGGGAATTTCTACTAATTGTTATAGAGAGAATTTAGCCACTGATAAATTAATGAAATTTGACTAATGCAGATTTAGAGAGTAGGGGAAAGTTGCCTAAGACGAGCCCCCTCCTAAGACGGGCCACCCTTAATATTTTGGTTCGAAAACATTATAGTCATCACTTACGCATCCGCATACGTGCTCAGCAGAATCTAGTTATTTTGAAAGTGGATTTTTCTACATTGAAAGTAAATTACAAAATACAGAAAGGAAAAATTATTTTTGTACTTTAGAGAACGAATTTTTACCTGTTTTAGAAGTTGTGATTTTAATAACTTCTAATGATTTGAAAGAGAAAGTTATTTTTTTTATAGATAATTTTGTAAATTTTGCAATTGGTACTTACGGTTTAATAATTTTTATGCTGTTTAATAAAAACATTTAAAAAATTGTGAACATGCAAAATTCCTAAGACGAGCCCCGTTTAGGCTAGAAAAATATAGGTTAAAGCGAAATCTGCCTTACCTACCAATCAGTTGTAACTTTACCTAAACCTAACCTCTTTATTGCTTTTACATCATGAATAAGAAAGTTTTAAAGAATGTTGCTTTTTCGATTTATATCAGTAAATTCTTGATCTAAAATGAATAATATTTGAAATTTTACAACTTTTCATAAATATTTAGTCCTTGAACTTTGTTTACACTTATTTTCTTTTAGACCTTATTTAACGCTTATTTTATGTTTTATAATGTATTTTGCATAACTATTATGTTATAAATGTAAAGAATATGTTTAAACAGTACGCTGCGAATAAAATTTATCAATATCTAGTGTTTAATTAAATAGCTTTTTTGATTTCAAAAAGGAGCCCATCTTAGGATACCGGGTTACCTAAGACGGGACAAATACATATTTTTTTCAACATCAAAGTTCATTGCCTTTTAAACATTTTTCGAACTTTTAAGCGTATGAACTTCGTAAAGCAAACATCAAACTATGATGTCAATAATCGCTTTTGCTTCTGAAGTTCCTTAAAATCGAAAATTTTCGGAAAATATGGAAGGGGGCTCGTCTTAGGCAACTTTCCCCTATGTTAATTTACATGAAACACTAAATAAAAGTTTCTTGGATACAAAGAAATTAAATCAATGCATTTAATATATTTGTTTCCATTTCTTTGAACCGAGGCATTATATTTTTTACAGACAAAATATTTTTTGTCATGAACATAACTGAATTAACTCAAATTATTCCTTTGGCACTAGAAACCTGAGTTTCTTGAAATTCAGTATTGCAGACAGAGAAATATGTTTCTAATTGAATCAAGTATTTGGGTCTCTTTGACTGGAAGAAAAAGTTTTTTCAAGTGAATATGAATATTCTTTTCTTGAAAAAGATATTTCTTTGAAGCTGAGAATTTAATTGGCTTTATTCTTACAATCATAAACATCTTTTGATGCAAAAAATATTTTATGAAATTAAATAATTATCCATTTCCTTTTGAAAAAATATTTTTTTTATAATCATAATTTTTTAAAGAGGATGTGCCCCCGACCAGTTTAATCATCATTTCGGCCCGCTTCTTCGATGAGTGAAAATATCTGTGGTATTTTTTATTTTCAGCATTTTTGTGTCATTTTTCAGTTCTTTCCAAGAACAAAATTTTATTAATTTTAAGATTTATATTTTGTAATGAAATATTTAGAATTTGAATCAGTGTTTTTTGATAGAAACAACTATTTTATAAGGTATAAAGACATCATAGATTTTCAAGATTATGTTTACTATTTTATGTTTTTAGAATAAAGAAGACATTTCTTTGTAGCAAAGAAATATTTATTGAAATTTACAGATTACTTTATTCGAACAAAAAAATCATTCCAATCAAACAATTTTTTGCTTCCACCAATTTATATTTCTTTGTCTTCAGTAAATATTTGTTTCATTCTGAGACACTTTCTTACATCAAATTTAATTTTCATTTAGTTTGCAACGTCTTTTTCTTTCAATCTCAGAAATTTTCATCACCTGAAATAAATACTTCTTTGCCTGAATCTAAATCAGTTTTTTATTGCATTTTTATCAATATTTCTCAATAAATTTTTGTTTATTTTATTTATTTCTCCATTGTACACTTCTTTCAGTTTTACAATATGTGTATCCCTCATCATGTTAACTTAAAATCTTCATTTGTTACAAAACTATTGACAGTATTACAATATCAAAAAATTACAAAAAAATATTAATAACTAATTATAATACTAAAATTTTTGTTATTTTGCTATTTCTTTTTCCTCAGTCAATTAATTACTAGAATTGATCATTAAGGTCTTAAAAAATTCCTCATCTGTTGTTTCACATATAATTCAACATTTTTTCCCCTGAAAATCAGTAAACAGACATTATAAACATTTAAAGTAAATCAGATTGTAAGGGAAATAAAGAGAGTAGATTTATTTGAAGATTATTATTATTATTATTACAATTCAATCCTCTTTTTTTCCTGAGACATTTTATTTGGAAATGATGTACTTTTATAGAGTAGTCGTAAGGATATTCTGTTCGCCGAGGAGCATTTTCTATCAAAGAATCGTAAACTATTCTCCCTTGTATTCCCTCTGGTTATTTTCTGGTAACGACTCGTAAACCGTGTTTCCAACAATTCTCAAGGTATCCGGATGTCTCGAAAGACATCGGTCGATGGCGTTGACATTCGTAGAGCAGAAAATCCCAATCACATTTTTGTTCCCTTCGTATAATTTTCGTTCCCCACTCCTCGTCTCTATCGGGTAGTGAAAGAGAAAGGAAGTGGTGTTCGAAGATATATGGTATGGTAGTAACGATAAGAGATTGAGCATAATAGCAGTTCACATCCTACATAGACATACTCAGCCGACTCCATGAAAAATACTAATGGGACGAGGTCACTGCGGGAGTAAGAAGTAAATTTTGCAGGTGGATGGTGAGCACAAAAGATAAGAGTGGGTTGAATCGTAATACGTGAATCGCTTGCCTTCCCACTTGGGAAAGGATTTTTCGTCATTTCGGCATTTTTATATTTGGCTTTTTCTTGATCTCATGACGAAAAGCACTGTATTTGCCATGTCCAAACGAAAATTTTGGCTCGAGCGATTGAATCCCTCGGCTTCGCCTCGTGATTTAAACTACGCTCTCACCAAAATTTGCGTTTAAACTTGGCGAATAATATACTATAGATTGGTTTGTCATGTAAAAAAAAATATATAAATCAAACTTTCATCAGACATTTTATTCCATCAATCAGATTGGGGGCCGTACATCTACCACGTGGACATTTTTGCTATAGTTGAAATTCCACATTTATTTTCGCAATTAGCCATAGAATACTAATCAAAAATTACTTTTTATATACCTACCCCCATAAGTCTGTTTTATAGGGACCCAAAAAAACCCCATAAGTGAACAATTGTGTTTTGTGAAGTTTGGCGCTAATTATTATTTTCTTGCGGTTTTTCAAAATAAAAATTGTTTCTAATAGAAAAAACATTACTTTCTACTGATAATTAGATGTTAACTTAAGTTGTTTAAACAATGTATTATTGTTTATAGCAATTTTTTCTTAGAATAGAGTTAGAAAGTCGCGGTTTATTCCGAATTTTTCAACTTTTCAGATAGAGAAAGACAATAATCAATTAAACTTAACAGAAATAATTGACTAAACAATTTATTATTATTTATAACAATATTCTCTTAGAAAAATGCTAGAAAGTTGCGGTTTTTGTTAAAATTTTCCACCTTATGTCCACTTTTCAAATACAGTGAGGTAATAATTATTTCAAGTTAACAAACATAATTGTTTAAACAATTCATTATTATTTTTAATAATATTCTTTTTGAATAATGCTAGAAATTTGCGGTTTTTTCTTTCAACTTTTTCCATTTTGCAACTTTTTTCTTTTTTCATTCAACTTTTTGTTCACTTTTCGTTTAGAGTGAGTTAATAATTAATGCAATTTAACAAACATAATTGTTTAAAGAAATTATTATAATTTATAACTATCTTCTATAGTAATGCTAGAAAGTTGCGATTTTTTCTGAAATATTCAACTTTTTGTCCACTTTTCACTTAGTGAGGTAATAATAATTGAAAGTTAACAAATATAATTATTTAAACAGTTGATTATTTTTATCAGACCAGACATTTACCTATCTCCATGAATCATATCATGAATTGAAACACTAATACAATCAATGACTCCGAGTAAACATGCAAATCTTCCAACCTTAATTCTCGGCTCTTTAGAGACAACGCACTTAAACAAGATAGAAGGGAAAGAAGAAAAGAGAGAGATCCTATCTTCCCTTAGAGTAATGCTAGAAAGTTGCGCTTTTTTTTAAATCTTCAGTTTTGCTGTGATTTTTTAATTATGAACAAATAATAATTAAACATCAACAAGAAACATTTTTTAAATAGTATTCTATTTTTTCAAAGTGAAGTATTTTTACTCTTTTGCTAATGTTTTTAAAATATTAATTTAAACAAAAAGGCTATCTTACAGTAGAGATAAAAACAGGAATAAATAGGATAAACAGGATAAAAGGATGGAATAATTAGGATTAAGTGGGAGGAGTGGGTCTGTAAATGAATTGTAAAAATTTTGTTTTGAATTACAGCACGAAGCGTAAAATAAAAATTTGGAATTGCACACATTTCACTATCAGCCCTCTCCCCCTTCCCCCCTCCCTGGAGAAAACATGTTGTCATCGATGATAATGTACATATATAGAAATTAAAAAGGCCTCAATCAAATAATTAATTGATTATAACAAAGTTATAATCAATAATTGTTACAATGTAATAATCAAATAATTAATTGATTATAACATTGTTATAATCAATTAATTATGTGATTGAGGCCTTTTTGATCTCTAAATGTACATGTATATTATCATTGATGACAACATGTTTTCTTCAGTTTAGAAGGATGGGGGGGAGAGCGCTGATTGTAAAATATGTGCAATTCCATTTTTTCTTTTACGCTTTGCCATAAACTTCGTGTTGTAATTCAAAACAAAATTTTTTACAAGTCATTTACATGCCCACTCCTCTCACCTACTGCTAATTATTCGATCCTTTGTTTTTATCTCTGCTGTAAGATAGCCTTTTTGTTGAACTTAATACTTTTAAAACATTATAAAAAGGGTAAAAATACTTCACTTTAAAAAAATAGAATACTGTTTAAAAATTTTTTCTTGTTGATGTTCATTTATTATTTGTTCATAACTAAAAAGTTAAAGCAAAATTGAAGATTTCAGAAAAAAACGCAACTTTCTAGCATTACTCTAAGAGAAGACACTTATAAACAATAATCAATTGATTAAATAATTATGTTTGTTAACATGCATTAATTATTACCTGACTAAGTGAAAAGTAGACAAAAATTAAAAAATTTCAGAAAACATCGCAACTATCTAGCATTAATATAAGAGAAGATAGTTATAAACAATAATAACTTATTTAAACAATTATGTTTGCTAATTTGCATTAATTATTACCTCACTCTATGTGAAAAGTGGGAAAAAAGTTGAAAATTTCGGGAAAAAACGCAACTTTCTAGCATTATTATAAGAGAATATTGTTGAAAATAATAATAAATTCTTTAAACAAGTATTTCTGTTAACGTTAATTGATTATTGCCTCGCTCTAACTAAAAAGTTGAAAAAATGTGGAAAAATTCGGAAAAAATCGCGACTTTCTAAATGTATTCTAAAAGAAAATTGCTAAAAACAATAATAAATTGTTTAAACAATTTATGTTAAACATCCAATTATCAGTATAAAGTAATATTTTATGTATTAGGAACAATTTTGACTTTAAAAAACTGCAACAAAATAATAATTAGCGCCAGGAAATTGGTCATCTTTTCAACTTTAAAAAAATGTTAGTTACTTTTCTCACTTTTTTTGTTCATAATAGAAATAATCTTTTTTAAGTTTCGTTCTTTGATGAAACTTATTGCTGTGTGTGACTTTGTCACATTCTAAAAATTTATAATTCGAACGGAAATACCTATAATTACAAGGATCACATTCAGTCCCCTATTCCTTTTTACATTCTCATTTTACCTATCTTTCCCTTATTATTTTCAGAATCCAATTATTTGAGAATTTTATTCCTTTCCCCACTTTTTTCTAAATAAAGATTCCAATTCATTTCCCGAGAATTATGAGAAATAGACTCTTCTATAATCGACTAAAATTTACTTTGTTTTTTTTTTAAAATCATTTAGAATTCTTCAGAATCTAAAAAAGACTCCCTAAATTTTCTTAAAAACTTAGAAACTTATCAGAAATATATAAAAAAATTTTAATATATTTAAGACTGTTCTAGAATCTTCTGGGGTTTTCCAAAATCCTTTAACATCCATTAAAATCTACAAAAGACTCACAAAATCTGCTAAAATCCTTCAGAATATTCAAAACTTATCGGAAATTTTAAAAAATTATTCAAAATATTCTATACTGTACCATAGTCTTCCAGAATCCTTTAGTCTTCTTCAAAATCCTCCAGATTCTTTTAAAGTCTTCTTTAACTTTCAAAAAAATTTCGAAACTGTTAGAATTCTCTGAAATTTCAGATTGATCCATAATCTTCCGGACTCTCTCAGAGTCTTCTTATTCTTCAAAATTTTTTCCAACATCTATTTAAATTTTTCAAAATATTATAAACTGTTCCAAAATCTTCTAAAATTCTTTAAAATATTCTAAATTCTTCGATAGTCTTGTAGAATCTTCAGAATTCTCTAAAATATTCTAAACTCTTGCATAACCTTCTAGAATCTTCACAATTCTCTAAAATATTCTGAACTTTTCCACAGCCTTCCAGAATTCTCCAGAATCTATTAGAATCCTCTGAAATATACAAAGACTTCCGAAATTTTTTCAATCTTAAAATCTTCAAAATTTATCTAAAATTTCTAAAAATTTTCCAAAATATTCGAGATTGTTCCAGAATATTCTGCAATCTTCTAGATTTTTATGGTTTCTTCCATAATTCTTCCATATCTTATAAGATATTATAGTATATCCTAAAATTCTTTAATATTCTACAAAATATGCTAGTGTTCCAGAATTTTCTAGAATCCTCAAGAATATTCTGAACTTCGCAATTTCTATAAGTCTGCAAAATCAGTTAGAATCCTCTAAAATCTACAAAAAACTCCCATAATCTTGAAGAATTCTTCTAGACTGTTGTCAGGCTCTTTCTAAAATTCTATAGACTCTGAAAAATTCTCGATACCTCTGTAAGATATCAAAAGATCTTGGAGGATTTTAAAATGCTTGATAATTTTCCAAGAATTTGGAAGAATCAGGAAGCCTCTGGAAGATTTTGAAAAATTCAAAAAAACCTAGAAGATTCTAAAGGATTTTGAGGGATTTTAGAAGATTTAACGAATCTACAAGTATTTATAAAATTTAAAATAGGTATTCTAGAAGATTCTAGAAAGTTATAGAAGATTTCATGAAGGATTTTATAAAATTCTAGAGACTTCCAAAGATTTCGAATGTCTAAAAATTTGAGGAGTACTTATTTTCTAGATTCTAGTTCTAGATAGGCATCTAACATTTTTGAGGATTTTTTGTAAGATTCTGGAGAATCACAGCAGACTTATCGCAGAAATTTGATTCGTTGAAAATTAAAAAATTCGTCAATTTCATAATTGATAATTCGGATATCGAAATTCTTGTCCGCATATTTTAGCAGCCGAAAATTTTTATATTTATATAACTGAGATATTTTTTCCTCCTTCTTGTTAAACGGCAATGAAGTTGTACATCTAAGGATGGGATATAATTTTATTTGTTAATAAAATTTGAGTTTTCCTATAAAAATGTTGCATTTATTAACATTAGTGGCATTTTTTGTATTTTTAAGAGCACAAAATTTTTTCCTTTTTTTAAAAAAATCCCCTTTTTCGAAAAAGAAATCCCCTATTTTCCCTAAAATTGAACTGCTGAAGCGCTGTGATCTCCGACGTAATAAAATGCCTAAATTGTTTTTGATCACTTTTTGAACTTATTTTTAGTGTTACTTATTGATGAAACGGGCATATTATTTGATTTTATTTAAGTGAATAGAACTATAAACGAAAATTTTTCGGTTACTTTTCTGAATAAATGGCCACTTTCCACTTTTTTCAATCTCGGACGTTGCTGTCAGACCTCCAAAAATGTGCCAGCGAATTTAAGATATTTTATTATAAAAAAAATAGTTCCATTATTTTCTTCTTTTTTTTATACTGGATAAATAAACAGGATATAACCAACCGCAGAACCGAGGTATTAACTTCTTCTGCGGCATCAATGTCGGTTATAATTTACGACTTGGAATATGCTGTTACAAAAGCAGGCGCGTGTATGTACGAATTTTGAACTGAATAACTTCCTTTTTATAGGCTATTGTAAGAAAAAAAGCCATCACCAGAGAATATTTAATGGCAGGAGCTTTATGTAGTTTTTTTTAAAATATGAAATGCATTATGCGAAAAAAGACATTTTACACAGTATTTAAAAAGCCTATTTTCTCTTTTCATTCTTTCTGAAATCAATGTTAGGGTTGAAATAAAATGAACCCACATTTTTTCTCTGAAAGTTGATGTATAAAGTGTCTGGTGAGGTCGCATTCTGTCAGAGCGAGACAAGAAAAATTCGCGTGGCGGTGAATTAATGAAATGCAAATTGCGTTTAAGCTCACCTATACCAACTTCTGCTTTAACCTCCTCGTCTCTTTTCTCTCGGATACCGAAAGTCCTTGCTGGGATTTAATTAGCGTCATCCAGCGTGAGAAATTCGCGGAATGCTGTCGTCTCCACGTTCGCCGTACTTTCATTACGTCCTGGTTCTTACTAATTAAGATGAAATCATCTTTTCAACTAATACGTTACGAACTTTATAAATCATTTTTTTATTTTTCACATGCGCAAAAAGTGTCGCTACTTATATATTAACACTTGAACTCTCTGGCATTGTGAACCGTGTTTTTCTTTCTAAGAAGAAGATATATTTTTTTAAAGAAGATATATTCTTCCTAAGAAGAAAGTCTCTTTAAAAAATCTTTATGTTTCGCTAAGGGTAAATTTATGGAAGATGTTCAAGCATGCGTAACAGTAATCTTCAGCACCCTTGTTTTCCTCTTCAGCTGTGACGGAACGAACGGAACTGAAGTGGTTATATGTACGTTTAGCTTCTACATTAACAAGTGTCTTGAGCACAAGTGTATCTTACTAACCTAACTTGACGCAACTGTCTTCCTCTCTAACTTAGAGCACAAGATTTAACTGTGTAATAGGATCAAAATTAGTATGCATACATATGAGAAACTTGCATGTCTTCATGTTAATGTCTGATTGGATATTAATGTGCATATAGAAAACTTATTACCGATTTTTCACTGAATGGTTTTCCAAAAATACGTTCAATTTCTAATCGGTTTTTAGAATAAAACAACATTTAACTCTACCAATTGCAGTACTTTCCTCTCGGTACAAGTAGTTGCTTAACCACTTCGACCTGCACTCTCCTTTCGAAAAGTTTCAACTTCCCAAATCCAGACTTGACCATCCATTCATGTACTTACTTCGACGTCGCAAATGAGAGGCTAGTTCCCTTATTTGGTAGCGAATTTATGTACCTTAACTTAGAACCGCGAACTTCTAAGAACGTCGAACTCTCAATACTCCGAGATCCAAACTAATTAGGTTAATGGATAATGGGAAAACTTGGTAGCCGTTGACGGTTTATTGTTGGGTATTTACAGGATGGGATTCCCGAATGTACCTAGTTTCCGTGACGAGTACAAACTTTCCTCGGAATTCGTACCTGTGTGGACCTTCGTTCCTCATTAGCTTTAATTTATGGAAGAACGCTCGAAACGCGACACGCGCATGGCTTTGCTCCTTTAGTCAAATGGCATTGTTGGCATTACCTCGCGAATTCTCGGAAATTATTTTCAGATTGCACTATTATTTAAATTCTTTCCCGCAGAAGTTAATCTGTTCTCGGTAGTATTCCATTGTAAAGAAATCGTTCACAAGTGAATTAAACAAGTGAATTAAATTAAATTAAATCGAATTGCCAGCAATTTTTATAAACAACATTAACCAACTATGTACCTAGATGCATTTATGTGGATTTTAAAAAATCCTCAATACTCTTTTGGTATACAATTGCCCTCGGAGATTGAAATACGGAATGCCAAAGAGGAAGCCACTCTGTTCTCGCGTGAATAACTTCACGTTTGGTAATCCCGAAATAGTAGTACTTGTCCCAGCACCGCCAGTGGCATATATTAATAAGGACGAGAGATTCAGGGGTGGTGAAATGGGTGGGGAAAAGGGTTGGTTGTGATTCCCTCGCCAGCTGCTGTCGTCCCGATATGCACTGTATTAACGGCATAATATGCCGCACCACGCTCGTACCACCCACATCCAACATGTCTAACCAAACTCTTACCACCCCTCAACAACCACGACTCCACCTTTGCGTCATCTTCCAATGGACTATGGCGTAATTCACATCTTTCGTCCTTCATGAAATATTTAAGAGTACATTCCCTGTCCTCTCGTAATCATCATTATGCTTATGCAAACCTCATTCTGAAAAACGTTCACGAGGGCTTATTCATAGACACAATCGCCTGCTTACCTAATCTTCCAAAAATTCATCTCATTTCAAATTCTGAATAATTTTCACCCCCAATTCAGCTCAGGAATTTTTTAGAAGTTCCTCTACTAAATAAGGTACATGTCACAATTCCTGGTCATTTGAGGAGACGTGCTGAACTTTTCTTAATATGGAAATTTTCTATGATGTTTCAGACTTATAAGTTTGATTTCTCCATGTCATTTGGTTATTTTCCTTTAAAAGGAGCAAACATAAACTTTAAAATGTTGATTCATTTATTAATTAAAAGCATTTGTTTTCTGAATGGCGTTTGACACTATTCCTGATCAAAGGAGATGTCCCAATTCCTGGTCATGTCAGGTTATTGATAAATGCAATTAATATATAACGGAATTAATAATTTTAGTTGCTAGAAATCTCAAAAAAGATTTATTATTGCCAAATGATATTCGAAAGACATAATATAGGAGAGTGACCCGAACTGGATACTCTCTAAATCTGAATCAGTGAGAAGTGGGTCAGCGAATCAAATCAGAGAAATTTTCACTGACAATCAGTGAAATTTCACTGATGTTCTCAATGAAATCTGAGTAATCACTGCGAAAATCAGTGCAAATCGCCACTGATTTGATTCAGTGACTAATTTCTTACTGATTCAGATTATTAGAGAGTAGGTTTCCGATCTGAATAATATGTAAAAATGACTATATATTTGAATTAAAAGAACTGGAGTAATTTTCTATAAGTAAATTTATCAAAAAAAGGATTGTGTGATAATACGGTTTACCACTTACTTATCATTATTAAATTAAAAAATTAAAAAATGTGTTTTTGATATGGCGACGTAAGTTTTTACCTCTGATAATTATGTCTGACTGGTTTTTTTCTTTACATTTTTTTCTAGTATTATGCGTTTGTATGCGTATAAACATATTTATAGTTTTAGGAGCTAGTATCAAAATAAGTCTAGGGTGGGTAATATAGTATTAAACATACGTAGGTACACCAACTAACAATAAGTCTTTTACGTAAATAGGGTAAGTTCACTGGTCTCCGGACTCGTATCAGTGGTCGGACGAATATTTATTTTCTCCGAATAAAATTGTTATACAGTGGGACCTCGTTCGTGTCGCTGACTTGGAACCGTGAACCTCGTTCGTGTCGCAAACGTTACTTCCGGTCGTTTCAGGGGCGTACTTAGGTGTACGTACCGCGATTGATTCTAATGTACCCCAAGTATCTCTGCTAATCACAGCACTGGCTTGCGGTGCGCGCGCAGGTTTTTGCCGTCACTTCCGCGACACCAGCGAGGTTTTGAGGGATCACGTGACCACGACACGAAGGCGACTGCGACACGAACGAGTGCGACCCGAACGAGGTCCTACTGTAATGTTATAAAAGTTCTGTCATATGAAAGAGATTGGTGTCCGAACATAGAATCGCTGACCGACCACCGCACCGGTCCATTTACCCTTTGGGTCTCGTTGCTAAAAAATTGTAAAATTCAAGTCCCGACAGTTTTACATATTTTACATACCACTGCACCGGTCCATTTACCCTTTGGGTCTCGTTGCTAAAAAGTTGTAAAATTCAAGTCCCGACAGTTTTACATATTTTCATTACTTAATATATTTTTTTGAATACCACTGGAATAAAATACATCGAAGTAGTTTTTGGTAAAGTTTCAAAATTTTAGGTGCCTTTGCTTAGAAATTAGAAATTAAAATATACCCAAAATTTCCACTCAGTATCCTGTCCCCAAGTACAGATTCACAAAATAAAATTGCGAAATAATGACAGAAAATTGTTATAAATGATTGATACTCATACGAGTCATTTGTATAAAGTTAAAGAATCTAAAAATTATGAACAGGGATAAATATTTTAGATTTAAAGATGTCTATAAATGTTTAGAAGTTTCTCCCTGAAGTTTCATGTCCACACGGTAACCCTGATATTTTAGGTTAGAATTTAGAAAAAATCACTTTAAAAAATATAAAAAAATCAAAAACTCATTACTTTTAGTCTTACGCAAGTGTTTGTATAAGCAGAATCATTTTTATTGTTCGAAACTTCAAAAAATTTCTGCAAATTATGTACCGTACGATTTATAATAATGTCCACTCGGTAATCCATTTTTAAAAAATGTTACTTAAATAAAAATGTAATCGAAAATCTGGAGGCACAGTCCAATAAAATGTGAAAAAGAAGTTTTTACAATATTTTAAAAATTTTTATGTCCACTCTACATATTTTGAAAATAATTTTGAAATTTATTTTTCTGCATTTATTGAATGTCCACTCGGTAACCTTCCTAACATGTAAATTATTTAT
>JBAGKK010000028.1:451553-475283 GCA_037177015.1 Euceroptres primus
TTTGAAAGGGCTAAAGTTCTTCGCAAAGTAACATCATTTTAGTAAAAATACAAAACAAAAAATCATTTATGGATTTACGGACTTATTAATTTCAATATTTTATGCAAACTGCGCGCATGCGCAAAAATATTGACCAAGCTAAAAAATGAGTTTCTACATGTATTTAGATTGTCGGAAAAAGTTTGAAATGTGTGCCTTAAGATTGGTTTTGGAACTTTTATCTTTACTACTTACTTATATATTATTTAAATATCTCTGAATATTATTTCCTTCATGGTTATCAATGTTCTAATACCTTTTGGTCCTGACTTACATTTGCTCTCTAAATCTGAATTAGTAGTTCTCAACTAATGAAATAGTGCGGAATTGTTTCATAATTGATTTAGTAAGTATCTACTAATTTTTAGTAGAAAACCACTAATTCACTTAGTAAGGCTTACTAATTCAATTAGAAAAGTTTTTTTAATTAGTAAGGTTTTCTACACGAAGGTAATTTTTTTACTACGTGAATCAGTAGTTTTCTACTAATTTTTATTACAACTTTTAAAATGCTTCAAAATTAGAAGAAGTGCAAAATCGTTTATCAATTACATTTTTACTAATTTTTAGTAGAAAACTACTAATTTTTAGTAGAAGACTACTAATTCGCGGTAAAAAGCTACTAATTAATTTAATCAGGCATATGAATTCAGTTAGTAAAGGTTATTCACTCAATTAGCAAGCCGATAAGATAATTAGTAAGTAAATTTCTACTAATTTTTAGTAGAAATACTAAAAATACTAATTTTAGTAGAAATTACTAATTCACTTAGTAAGATTTACTGATTCAATTAGTAAGCCTTAAGTAAATTAGTAGTTTTCTGCTTAAAATTAGTTGGTTACTTTTAGTTCTACTAAAACTTACAAATAGTGCGAAATTGTTCATGAATTGCCTTACTAAGTATGTCTAATAATTTTTAGTAGAAAACTACTAATTTACAGTAGAAAACGAATTCAATTATTAAGCCTTACTAAGTAAAATTAGTGAATTCGTTAGCCATAATAAGTGAATTAGTAGTTTTCTACTAAAAAATAGTATAAATGCTTACTAAAGCAATTCATGAACGATTTTACACTATTTCATTAGTAGAAAATTATTATTTCACTTAGTAAGGTTTACTAGATCTATTAGTAAGCCTTACTAAGTGTATTAGAAGTTTTCTGCTAATAAAATAGCGCTAATTCATTTGCTTTAATAAGCATTTTCACTAATTTCTAGTTAGAAAGACTACTAATTCACTTATAAAGGCTTACTAATTGAATTGGTAAGTCCATTTTACCAAGAGAATTTATTTACTACGTGAATTGGTAGTTTTTTACTGTAAAATAGGAATTTTCTACTAATAACTACTAGAAATGTTTACTAAAGCAATTGATAAACAATTTCGCACTATTTCATTAGCATAAACTATCTACTGATTTAGATTTAGAAAGTGGATACTAGGGTGGATGGAAAAGTTTTTTTTTTGTATTTCAAAAATAAACGGGGCCTAAAAGTTTGTGTATGCTACTAGTAGTTTATTCTGAAAATTTTAATTCGATAAAAAAATAATCCAGCTATCGTAAGCGAATTTCAGCTTTAAACAGCGAAGAATGCCAAATTTATTTTATGTCTATAACTTTTGATTATTTTTATCTACTGGAATTGATAGTTCATATTGTGGCCCACATATTCTGACTGATAAAGATAAAGAATTTAATTCAAAAAACTGCATAATTTCACTGAAACTGGCCAAAAATGTCTAAAATTTACGGCTTTTGTTTTTTTAAAGTGACCTAGAATCCAGAAAAATTATTTTAAAAATGTAATAAAATAACATGTTTTTCGGCAAAATATAGGTTTTAAACTGAGACCAGAGAACTAAAAAAATCTTTATTTTTTACTGAGTTATGACCGAAAATATGCAGACATGCTTATTTAGAAAAGTCAAAACTGAGAAATCTAATGTTTTTATTTTTATTTTTTGTCTTCCTTTTTCTTTTCTGACAACTTTCTGCCACAAATGTTTCTGCTACGTGTTAGTAGAAACATATTGTAAGTAAAAAAAGACGGAATAGTACAAAATAGCGTTTTGTATTATTCTGTACTATCTTCACCTTTTTTTATTTACAATATATTCCTACTAATAAATAATACAAACTTTCATGACAGGAAGTTGTCAGAAAAAAAAGAAGAAACCATTAAATCTCTCATTTTTAATGTTTCTGAAAAAACATGTACATATTTACGGTCATAACTCAGTGAAAAATGAAGAATTTTTTAGTTTTTTAGTCTCCGTTTAAAGCCTACATTTTTCTGACAAACTTGTAATTTTATTACACTTTTAAAATAATTTTACTGAATTTTAGGACACTTGAAAGAGACAAATATCGTAAATTTTAGAAATTTTTAGCAGTGTTAGTGAAATTATGCAGTTCTTTGAATCAAATTCTTTATCTTCATCACTCAAAATGTGCTGGCAATAATATACACTATAAATTCCTGTAGCTAAAAATCAGCATAAGATACATAAATCATGCATCAGTCATAAAAGAAATTTGACATTCTTCGCTGTTTAAAACTGCAATATGCTTGGGATAGCTGGATTATTTTTTTATCACACTTTTAGACCCCGTTTATTTTTGAAACTCAAAAATAAAATTTTTTCTGCCCACCCTACAATGTAAAAAATTTTTCGGAAATTTTTCCGAAAAAAGTTTGCCAACTTATAACCCAAACATTTAAAAAATTTTTCCTAATGCATTCGGAAATAATACCGAATTGTAGTTGGAGATTTATTTATACAATCTCCTAAGCTTTACGAAATATTTCCTAACTTTGCGGAAATTAAACAATATATTCGGAAAATTTTCCAATATTCTCGGAGAAATTACCCCTTTTACTCGGAGAAACGTATATCCGACCTTTTTCGGAAAAATTTCATACTATTTAGTCTTAAATTATTCCAAAATTTTTTACAATGTAGTGGACACGTTACCTCGAAACATATCGTTCAAATTATTTTTCCAACATTTCTATTTTTTGAAACCCAGCTAATGCTTATTGCTAAAAAATTCAGCTAATGGTTATTGCAAGAAAAATTGATTTGGATCATAAAATCTAGTTTAAAACTCTTTTATTTTTGCCAAAACTTGATCCACATTATGCTTACTTGAATTTTGAGCATTTTTAACACATGATACCCCCAGTTTTCGATTCTTAATGGGTCTAAAGATCTTATGAGTAATGCGTTTGAATGGCATCGGACGAGGAAGTTATGTAACGAGATCGTATAAACTTACAAAGAACTAAGCATGCATCACTCGCCTCTCGAGATGGAGTGACATTGTCGGGCCACAACATTGTAAGAGTGACGGCCTTACTGCTCTCGCTCTGTTCTCCTTCCTTTTATTTATTTTTGTTCCTGGTGCGTGCACTGTCCGCGGCGTTTCTGCGCGTATTATTAATAGGACAACGTCGTTTCTCGTTACGTTTGAGGATCGACCTTGCGCTTTTTTGCAAAGCGTCGACATCTCAGCAGGCCTTTTTGTCCGCACGTACGGAAAAGAGCGAGAGGCATATATCCGAGCAGAGCCGTAGCAGTGGCCGCTTTATTAGGTATGCACCAGGCAGAGGGAGGACAAGGCAAAGTACAAGGAAGAGATGCTGGAGAAGGAAGAGGATAGAACTCGTGATCCGTGCAGCGTTATTAACGTCCAGCGCTAGAGGCGAGCCCGATCACATCGCGTTCGTGATAAATCGCTTCGGTGGTTTCCCCCGGTCGTCTCCCTTGCGTTCACCATTATGTCTTGTACGTTTCATTACAAATTTCCTTAAGTGTCGTTACCCCAGAACTTACTTCCACTTACAGACTCTTATATTACACAAGATCGCAGTTATGCATGTAGTTTTCAATTCATGTAATTACTTGCAAATATAGAAAGAACAAAAAGAAGTCTATAACTGTCGTTGAAAACGAACTGATGATGGAGAAGGGGATTTCATATCTGATCGGAAAATTATCTCCCTCATTGAGTGTAGTTGTAAAATTATCTACACTCATTGAATTTAGTTGAAATAGACACATTGCAACTTCTTGGCTTGGACCACTTTTTTTTTGTAGTGGTATTTGGAATAGTAATTTCTGTTCCTTGATGAATCCAGCTAAGCTGTACAGATGTAGGGTCGGTCTTGCTCTTGAGTGCTCATCTCGTCTTTACTCGGAGCGCCAGCAGGTGCTGTTAATGTGGTAAACAATGAGCCCTGTCGCTTCGAATCGAGGGTCCAGTGAGCTTCAAGACCGCTCCACTTCGTCCCGCATTAACGTCCTGATTTCCTGTGCGATCTCCCAGGTGAATCCAGAAAGTGGATTGTACGCAACTCCTTGAGAAGAAACCATCCTCTGTATCCTACTGCCTTTTTTCTTCACGTAAATGAAACGAAGCAAGAAAACGTTAAGAGACGAGGAAGCATTAATAATTCATATTCTCATTCTCCCGGGTTGAAATTATCGTGAGTGAACACTGAAGAGCATCTGCCTTGGTTATGGAAAAATTTTCAGACAGTCATCTGTCTCGTAGCAAGAAATGATTGGACTTTTCCTTCCTGGAGATGATGGCAAAATTGACTTGGAATTTTCTTTGTAGCTGGATTAAGATGATTTGGATTGAATTGAATTTAATATTGCATTAAAAGTCTTCAATTGAGAATTGAGAATTTATAATTGAAAATTGAGAATTGAGAACCTTGAATAGTGCGTGGATGTTTTATTCGCATTGTGTTCTTTCTCCGCAACCTGGAGTTTCCCTTGGTCGTGCATTGCTAATCAGCTTCCGAGAGCGATCGCTGTTATCGTGTCTTCTCGTCTCGTCCCATTTTGTATGTCGTCCTCGATCCTGGGACGTTTTTCACTTAGACTCTCTCAGCCGTCGAACATCCTTCAACCGTTCTGGGTCTGAACCTATTTGAGAGGGATCGAGAGTCAAACCAGACAAGGTATCCTTGCACGAGTAGTTTCAGTCGTTGTAGGGTGCTTATATGTACACTTGTACAACCTTGAGCTTGTCACGTGGTAACTATCAGCCGATCGCGATCGAAAACCCACTTGAATCCAATGCCATCTTTACTTACACCACATCCGGTTGGTAAAACGAATAAACTTTTGCTATCCACCATTTCAGACACGTTGTTGCCTCTCCGATTATGTTCAATGTTCAGTGTTCAATTACCAGAAGCTTTCGATACATAAGAATTGATGATAATCATTACGGTATCATGTTGACCGTACAAGGGAAACCGGTTTCATTTAATGAGATCACCTCATTAAATAATGCTTCATTCACAGATTTGCTTAATCTTTAAATCGCCGCATTTTACAGCGATATGACGAAGGAAAATTACTATACTTTTCAGCAGCTGTTATCGAAACATCTATTAGTTTAGGTGGTGGGAACGCCTCCTCAATGCGGAAGAGTATCGAATCAGGAAATTCCACTTCACTTTCTTCTCAAGATAATATTTCGCTTCACTGCTACCAGAAGATCGGCTACCCAATCTTTCTCAAACAATTTCATCGCTTCCATTGTAACAATGCAACATTCCTAGCCGATGATCGCTCTCTGTAATATGACTAGTCAATAGGTTAGGCGGTTGTTCACACACTGCTATAGCTATCGATATTCATCAGTTGGCTACAGAACTAATAGAATATCTGCGGATTTGTTTGACCACAGTAATAAATACATGGTAATCCCAGCTAATTCCACAGAAATATGCCCTCTGGGAAACATTGAAAGTAAGTCATAAATAATTGATAAAAGCTTGATTGGACACGAAGCGTCCCCGCATTACAGTGAGGAAATAAAATGTACGTTACAGCCGTGACAGTGTGGAAATCTTTGGAATTCGATCGCGTACCGCATGGCTCGAACTGAACTCGTATACTATCGTTTCCCGTAAAGCCGGATTACTGTTACCACCATCCTACGACCGTTGCTTTCAGGTATTCGCACTTTGCAACCACGTGTTTATGGTGCCCAATGCACCCATGGGTTTGCACATATATAAAATGTGTTTATCTGTGCATGTCCTCTGTGTCGTACGGAAGGTGGTGTACAGTCTACAATGGCGTTGGATAACGGTGTTGCTATTGAGGGTGTAAGCCCTTTCTTTCTCTCACTCTCTCTCTCTCTCATATGTTTTCTCTCCATTCATTTCCGTCTCAACTAGCATTACGCTCGAATATTCGTTCACCCATGTGTTTTCTTGCAAGCTAATTGCCGCAAAAGCCGTTACTCTCGAGACGGGATTATGCGAGCGGGCAGTGCCGTTAATTTCGTGCAAGTCTTCCTTAAGCTTCGAGTCGTACTGCACAAGATTCCACTGTTGTCAATGCCATTTTACTTGACTTTAAAATTCAACGTTTACTGGGAAACAATTTCACAATTTCAGAATAGACAAATTTTTTCAAAGTAAAATAAATGTCCTAGTAATCGTTTTGCCAGTAATCTTATTTTTTGAGCATTTGAAGCGTGCCCTGCAACAGTGCGTTATACGTCAATTTGGTCGACATTGAGTTAGCAGTGGAATCGTATTTTAGGCACATTTCTGCATCGTATGCAGTCATATTATAATAAAAATATTATTCATAAAGCTATTTTTTTAGTTGTGAAAATATCCTCTAGTCATGAATCACTGAATGTCATTGACGTATAGCACTGTTCTTCTTCCGCTTGTCACATAATGCGTTGTTTTACTTTGAATCTAAAATAATGGATGTACTCTTTGAGAAAATTCATTTCATTTTTTACTAGCTCTTTAACGGACACTGTTTCAGCCGATCAACGTTTACTTTTTTCGATTTTCTTGAATTTTCATGTAATAAACTTAGAATTTTGCAAAAAAATATGCTGATTAGATAAAAGTGGACTACTCCGCACCTCGTAGGGTGGATGTAAGTTATCGTATACTCAATAGAAACCGAGAAAACTAAAACAAATTTTTAAAAATTTTAGTGCTGAAATTGACCAGAAAATGACCATACAGTAAGTCAAGTAAGAGCATGATTGGCAAAGGTCGATGAAACTGCACACTAAAAATAAATCATTGTTATAAATTGAAAGAGGAGAATTTTCTCTAAGATGCAACGTGTTCAGAATGCTGTAATTCCTTGTGTATTATTTTTGAGCATTCATTTTTTCTAAACAGGTCTAATCTATTTGCTAGA
This sequence comes from Euceroptres primus, assembly GCA_037177015.1. Classification (NCBI taxonomy): domain Eukaryota; kingdom Metazoa; phylum Arthropoda; class Insecta; order Hymenoptera; family Figitidae; genus Euceroptres; species Euceroptres primus. The sequence goes on from JBAGKK010000028.1 coordinate 458,798, forward strand.
AAAGCAAAAAACGAAATGTCTGAGCAACGTCACGTTTTAGAAACAGCCACTAAAGAATCTAAAACACTTCAAACGGAAAGTTCAGATCACTAGCTTTAAAATCGTACCTAAAAATCTTTTAAAGATTCAGTGGTTGCGAAGTTATTTACTGTAAAACAGGATAATACAACTTTCACACCTTATTGCGCTTTAAATGCGATATCTGCATGAGAAACAGTGAAAACAACTTCATCAATAGCTCACTCAAAACAGAATTTTCAAGAGAAAGCAACTATTATGTCGAAAATTAATAGTCAGCATCAGCAACATATTTATCTAACAATTTATCATGAAAAACTCAAAGAATGCAAGAAGTGAATACCGTGATTATCACAATTTTCTACCTTGATCAATATCCTTAAAACCAGTAGTTTTCTTTTGTTCGCAAGTGATCATTTTAAAGTTTGTTTTATGTAGATTAAGCGCATTAATGTTCATAATTTTGCTATCATTTTGGTCTAAGTGACAGAAATTTGAAAATAATTGGCCTTGTTTTGCGTCTAAAATTGACTAAACAATATCGACTAGACTCGAAGCGTATAGAGGAAACAAAACCATTTCTTTGACACTGCATCTTAGAGTAAATTCTTCTTTTTCAATTTATAATAATGATTTATTTCTATTTATTTATTTATTCATTTATTTATATATTTATTTCTATTCGTCGTCATTTGCCAACCACGCTCTTACTTGACAGTCTGTACATTATTCATGAATTTTTTCAGAATTTTTAGTAAACGGGTTTTAGGCTTGGCCGTTAAAGGGTTAATCTTTTTAAAATGGACGGCGTGAGTTCCAAAATGTTTGTTTATTGTAATAAATAAAAAACGAAAAAAGAAACAAAACCGATGAAATAGACAAAAAATCTTCAATTTTGACAAGCTACGACAAATATGAGAAAAAATATTCATTTTTAAATATCAAATAAAATATTAAAGTAAATTAAATACATCGTTACATATGACAAAAGTTTAAAATAAATTATGAGAATTTTTAAAATAAGATCAAATAAAACTTGGGTTTTATATAATTTATATTTATATATATATATATATATATATATCATTCCAAAAATTTTTAATTCAAAAGTTAGGTTATAACCACGCAATCAAAATCAAATTTAAAAAAATATAAAAATTAAATAATTTAAATGATTGTAAAACTATTTACCATTTTCTTAGGCTTTTTTAAAAATAAAATAACGGGCAAAAAATGCAGAATACTTTGACATTTTATATCACACTAGAAAGATCTTGAAATTTTAACCACTTTTCATTTACTGTGATTGAAAATTCATTCTCTCTAGATCTGAATTAGTCAAAAACTACTGGTGAAATTGCAAGAAATCTTCCACCAATTGAATTGGTAAGCATTTCTACTAATAATTAGTAGAAAACTACTAGTAGTCTTTTTTACTTATTATTAGTAGAAACGCTAACTAATTTGATTGGTGGATATCTCGCTATTTCACTAGTAGTTTTTGACTAATTCATTTGTGACTAATTCATTTACTTTTGATTGAAAATTAATTCAGTTACGGTAACTGAATGAAACTTCAATTAAAGAAATTGAAGTTTTTTCTAACAGTGTTTTTAAAAATTAATAAGTAAACTCTTATTGTTGATGCTGTGTGGTAAACGTTTATACTCTTCTTAGTGAAATTTTCCGATATTTTACAATCATTTGAACTACTCAAATCTCATCTGCGAGATATAGTTTTGATTACGTGGTTATAATCTATTCGTGGAATAAAATTATTCGGAATATTATAAAATAATAGAAACCCTTTTCTTTCGTCAAGTTAAAAAAACAACAAAATGGGCTCAAAATACGCCGAATTTTGAAGTTTTGAATATTAGGTTATACTCAGGTATCAAGCGATGGTAAAATAAACGTGTCCAGGTACTGAATTTGTACTTAGTTCTGTTACAGATTTTTTTCCGTGCACTCTTGTAAAACACGCTTTATTTATACCTTCACACTAAATCCTATGTTACCATTTTGATCTCCGATTGAATCAATTAAAGCTGCAGTGCTTTAATCCCTCGGTTCATAAAAAAATCTACATTCGATCAATTTCAACTGACAGTTGACACGAACCAACGTGAAGTAGTGCATTGAAGGATTTTTTTCATCTCACATTAATCTCGAAACAATCGGCAACATTTTTTTAATACCTTATAATTTACTGTGTTATTGTTATTGGTTGTGATAATACCACAGTAAATTATAAGGTATTAAAAAAGTGTTGCTGATTGTTTCGAGATTAATGTGAGATGAAAAAAATCCTTCAATGCACAACTTCACATTGGTTCGTGTCAACTGTCAACTGTCAACCGAGGGATGAAAGCGCTGCAGCTTTAATTTATCCAATCGGAGATCAAAATTATACCTTAGGATTCACTGTGTCATAATGCTAAACCACGTTACGTTTTGATGCCAAATACTTCTTTAAAGATCGTTTATGATTATTTCTTTAGGTTACATGACAATTTGCTAATCACTGGGACCGGAACGATTAAATGGACTGTTTTCCTTAAATATATGTAAAGAACTTTGCATAAAACTTGAAATTCGATTAGTTGCCATCTTTGCAGTTAAGGTATAAATGCTCGACTCTTTGCAAGAAGTTAATCTAGCTGTCGATCGAATTTCGATCAACTGTACTAGAAAAATGGCAAATGTATTGCCTATGAAGAGAAATAACTCTTAGGCTATGATCTTAGACTTCCATCGGCCTTCGAATCACCGTTAAGCCCTTGATCGCAATTTAACCCTAGGGCGAGTAATACCGGATCGTAACGTCTGGGCGATTATCCAACCGCGCGAGCGCACGCGCATCCGATCTCTCTTCATCCGGGAAGAGCTATCCACGTTTATCACGATACTGAACTGTACAGCAAATGCAAATCTGCATCTAATAGAGAAACCAGAGTTTTACTATAGCAATAACTACCACCGTGAGGATCAAGGAAAGAAAAATAACCTATGCGGTTCAGTCTAATGGTCATTGAAGATTTCCATCTCCTCCTCCAAATAAAAAAAAAGAAGAGAACAGTAGGTGATGTGGAATGGAAATGAGGTCTTGAATTAGGCCGTTATAAGCAATGATTGCGCAAATGGTCATCCCATTCGCACCAACAGATCTAATTAAGTGCTATTGGCAGGTACACTCTGCAAGTCTGATCAAAGATGTTTTAGAAGCGTTGATTGACTTGATGAGCAACAGCGAGAGGGAGAATAGGGCAGGATGAAATGAGAATAGAGTAACCGTCTCTCATGTTGTTCAGCATAGTGGTTGTTCGACATGTAGAGTATGAAATACTCTTTTTCTTAACTCACTCGACACATCCTTGGCACTACCACTAAACAACGCCAGCGAGTTATTGCTGGGATTAAACAACTTTACCAGGTGATTGATTACTTTCTGCTCGCCTGCGTTAAAATCTTTTCGCCGCGAGACTCGCACCCACGCGAAAAGGCACTTTCGCAGTCTTCCTTCTTTTTTCAAGTAATCTCTTCTCGCAACTTGCCTACGAAATCGTTACCCACTCCTTCACTTTTTTAACCAACAACTTTTAAACCCTGCGTCCGCCTAGGAAAGTGGTACATTTTTATCCATGTTGACATCTTAAGTTTAACTATAGCTTGGTAACTGATGAAGAAATATCATTAAGAAATAAGAAATTGTCAAAGACATATCACCTTGAAAATGAGATACAAATAGGTCAAGTTTTGCCTATTTTTTTTCTTTGATAATTAACCGTGGATCGATATTCTTGGTATATTGAAGTGGGTAGTTTGTAGTTAATGATTTCGATATCTTATCTGTTTGTGTGTTATTGAGCTGGAACAACTGTTGTTATAGGTAGGTACATCCGTATTCCAGGAGAGAGGGTGTTTAGGTAAGCATTTACCTACATAGCACCTTGATTCGCCAAGTTACTACCCTAGCTCATTTGATTCCGTTGACCATCGACCACTAGAAGCTCTGGCTTCTAGAGGTATGATTAGAGTAGGTTATCATTAGACGAATAGACCCTTAGCCTTATCTGATATGTTTGAACCATCAACAACAACCTAGCGTGTTTACAGCCTGCTGATGATTTTGATCATCTATTACGAAATCCGTCGGAAAATATCAGGCTACCGGTTTTTCATTATATACTCCTAATAATGATAATCTACGAGTTTTCTTCCTTAAAATAACACGAGAGCTACCAAAGCTACCAAAAGCTTTTGTCTATTACAAAATCCGTCAGAAAATATCAGGCTACTGGTTTTTCATTATTTACTCCTAATTTACTTATTATTATTATTATTTACTCCTAATTTATTCCTAATCTAAGAGTTTTCTTATTATTATTTATTAATTAATATTAATACTTAATATTAATATTAATACTTATTATTATTATTATTTACTCCTAATTTACTCCTAATCTAAGAGTTTTCTTCCTTAAAATAACACGAGAGCTACCAAAATTCTACGATACACAAGCCCAAGGTGAAGTGATCTCCCAATTCTCTAGGAAAACATTTGTTACAACTTTTTGGAAAACTTTCAATCTTTCACAGAATGTTGGAAAAAATGGACGGCTCTTCTTTCAATCCATGAAACACTGTAGAGATTTATTATTAAAATCAGCTCGAGACATTTAAAAATGGTATTACAGGATTGATAAAATGCAGAAGTTTTGTTTCATTAATATTTTGAGAAAAGCACTTCATCTCGTAGATTATTAAAATTAGGAGAACTTATGCATCTCGCGAGAAGCAGGTCGTGTCACAGTTTCCGATATTACTGTATGTTTAGTCTAGTTTAATGTTTACACTCCATAAATTCAATTTTATTTTTGCAAAAAAATATAATTTTTCAGCTTGTACCACTATCTATGAATAATTGTTGACTGAAGTCTTAAACGGTACCGACGATTCAGGATGAATCTAAACCTACGTGATAATTGCTCCATACTGCAGCGAGAAATCCGTAAACTCCGTTTCACGTGATGATTAAATGATTGCGCAACGCATCTCGCGAAATCGATTTCAGATTGCACGATTCCGATCGTCTGCATCCGGTCACGCAGACAATTTCCCATTGCAACAGGAAAAAGGAAAAGATGTCTGAGAAAAAAACAACTGGTATCCGAAATAGAGAAGGAATGAAATGACCGTTGGAGAAAAGGTAACGGACTAAGTCCAAAGTTGCAACCAAAAGTGCTTCACATTCCTTCAGATGATCGTGATCGGATAGACTGATCGGTGCCGGTTGAATAATTCATTTCGATGAATGAAAAAAGCAAGCACGCTCGGCACGAACGAGATCGCGTGGGACATCATTCGTCATTCGCGGACGAAGCATTATGAAGATCGTGTCCGCGATACTCGACGACGGGGAAATTACGCTAGTAATTTGTAACGTGGGTACAACAGCACTTCGTATTTCCAGTCCCGCGAGCTGTCGAACTGACACGATTGTAACCAGGCAAGTGGTCCAACCGTAAATCATCGCGCCCTGATAAAAGTTTTTCTGAAAAGTCCAAATTATCGAAATTTTCCAATGACATTCTCCGAATACTGATAACTGCTTTATACGGGTGTAAATTGGCAAAACGAAACTATAGAAATCAAAATCAAAAACCCACATTATTGAAATAAACTTTAACTTCCGAGACTTGGTAAAACAATCAATGAGAAACATCCATATGATGTCTAACAACTTATAACTTCAGAGATCATAGCGGTTCAAAAGTTCAATTTCAGGAAAAATAGGGGATTTCTTTTTTGGAAAAATGGGAAAAAGGAAAATATTTTTTCTTTTTAAAGTACCGAGGAAGCCAATAAAAGTTCATAAATATTTTTTTATAAGAAAACTCAAACTTCATTGACAAATAAAATTATATTGACTGCATCAAAACCAGCAATTAAATCATAAAAATATTATCGGAGGCTCTATAATATTTTCGAAAAAAACATTTTAACGACACGTTGAACTTAATGAAAGAGAGAAATTCAAAAAGCAAATATTTCCAAACGAAAAATTTGTCGACTAAAAATTAAGGATGTTCAAGAAGAAAGAAGAAAGTTTTATTCTGAAATGTTCAAAGAAAGTTTTATTCTGGCTTTTTCCAAATTTGATGATTCGTTAATTAAGAATGTTTACCCCCTTTTCATAATTGATAGCGTGTTTTCTTCTGTAAAATATTATCTACAATTCTATTTGAATGACTTTGATTAAAAATAAGCTTGTTAGGTAAATAGTTGGAAAAAATATTAATTAATTCACAATTTTTTTATGCAAATTTAACTGTATTTTAATAAAAAAAAACAACCAACTAGTATTGTAAGCAATATTTTAAAGAACATAAGATATCAATGATGAAGATTGAATCAAAATGACCATTTCTTTCTAAAGCGAAAGAAAAAATATAAAATCTCAAATAAATAATGTTAAATAAATAATTACAGATTCTACTATTTTTTCCTACATGGCAATTAGATTTCTCTTTTGAAAATTGTTATATTTAACAATGTGCTTATTTTCCTTGATTTTACAAACTATTTAAAAGATTATTAAAATTTTAAGTGAGATAAAGGGTAAACATCCTTAACGACATGTAAAAATTTTCGGCTGCTAAAATTGCTGACAAGAATTTAGATTTCTGAATTACCAAAATTTTTAATTTTCAGCTCATGAAATTCCCGAAATGAGTCTGATAAAATTCTCCAGAATCTTAAAAAAATCCTCAGAAGTTTTACATCCCTGTCTAGAATTTAATAAAATACTCCACAAACTAGATTTTCAAAAGATTTAATATAAGATTTCCGAAAATTTACTTTAAGATTTTACGAATGATTTTTCGACAATCTTCTAGAATTTTGTAGAATATTTTAAATTTTCCATGTGATTGTTCGTTAAATCTTCTAAAATCTTTCAAAATCCTCTAGAATCTTCAAGATTTTTTGTAATATTTTAAATTCTTCAAAATATTTCTTGATTCTTCCAGAATCTTCTAAAACCCTCCAGTATAGCTAGAACCTTCTAAAACTTTACAAGAATTTTTGAAACTCTTACAGAAATATCTAGGCTTTTTCAGAGTACTAAGATCTTCAAAAATATTCAAATATTTTTCAAAATATTCTAGACTGTTTCGCAATCTCTTGTAATCCTCAAAAATCTATTGAATTTTGCCCCAAACTTCTAATATCTTCTAGTCTCTTCCAGGCTCTTTTTTGAAGAGTTTCGAAAAGTCTGGAGAATTTTAGTAATATTTTGAAAAGAGTCTAGAAGATTCTTGAGGATCTTATGGGAATCTTTTGTAAATTTTAGAAGGCTCTAAAAAATTCTGCAGAATTTTGGACTTCAGAATATTGTGGACAATTCTAGAAAATTTTGAAAAAGTCTAGTGTATTTTTTCAAGTATGAAAGAATTTCAGAAGATTCCTTAAGATTTTATAAGATTATAGGAGAAGCCAGAAAAAGATATTCTAGAAAACCTAGAAGATATCAGACGATTACGGAAGAGTTTAGAAGATTTGATTACGGAACATTTTGGAAGACATTGAAAGAATCCGGAAAATTTAGAGTCAGTCTAGAAAATTTGGGAAAAGTTTTGAAGTATCTAGAAGAGTTTGAATCTCTAAAGCTTTAATATTGCGGCACGCGTTTTTGAATGTCATAACTTTCTACTTACTACAAATCTTAAAAAATTAATCGGAACTTTGAATAAAAGAAGGGATAAAGGGGAAAAATCCCAAAAATAGGGATTTTAGTGAGGAACATAGGGGGGAAATAAATAAAAAGGTGGGAAATAGGGAAGAAATGGAACTTGGAAACTGGCTGTGATCGCTGGAACTTTATTATAAACTTTTCCTTCAACGTTTTGGAATCCTAATGGATTTTCTGTTCAAGGATCAAATATTTAATTCTCAATTGAATAATGTAAAAATTTAGGAAATTTTGTCTTAAAGTATAAAAAATGTTTAGTTATTGCTGACTCATTGATTAAAATCTACATCATTTTTATGTAAATAAATTAAACGCTGACTTAAAAATATGTTTTCCCTCAGAGTGGTTTAAGATCAATTATACTAGTGAAAGCTTTCATTTTACGTGAATCCATCTAGATTCACTTTGAAGGCTCCATACTACACGATCTCTCCATTTCCTTCATCGCTAACGTACATTCATCTCCCACTCATTCATTTTCCTAGAGCTTATTTTCCAAGGGAATTTTATACTTGACGTATAATATAATAAAATTCCTCTCTATCTCCTTAGAAGAAATTCGACAAAATTGTTCTTAAGTGAATGCAATTTTTAACGCCTCGAGCGAATTTTCGACTAACATGGTCGAGCGACAGTATCACCCAAGTTGGCAAGCATTCAAAAGAGTGACGGGGTCGTTCGAACAATGAATTTCACACTTATAATTGGATGTGCCGTTGTTACGGGCAGGGTTCCTAATGGCGAGTGCTTTTGGAAGCCGCGAAAAGAGTATACTACTTTCTTGTGCTAAAATGAACCCAAGCAATGCTTCTCTGGACATTCCTTACGAGATCTTTTTATAACTTAAAAAAAGTAGGGCTTTTAAAATTATGAACTTTAAATAATAATAATAATAATAATAATATCATATATATAATAATATATAATAATATATATAATAATATACGATTGATGGAACAAATTACCAAAAGTGAAAGAATTGTTCATTTTCTAATAAAAAATGTTAATATTTCTGCTGTTAGAGAAACTTTTGTAATTCCCTGGACGGGACGAACGATTGGGCTTTAATCCCGTAAATCTATCTTATCCCTGGGAATGCCCGGCCGAATCATGTTTATCCGGGTCGAGCGATGTAATGTGAATTTTCGAGCAGGGTTCAGCCTTGTGGAAGCATCGTTTCGAGAGGTTCGCATAATTCGTTACCCTCGGTACACAGGGCATACGTCATATCCAGAGAGGCGTGGTGCATGTTTTTTCCACTAGCACACTCTGAAAATTCGTGTTCAGTAGCTAATACATTTCCTTTTTTTTTATTCGTGCCCCACTTTAAAGCTCTTTAGTGATCTCACTTAATTCAAACAAAAAAACTCTACAAGATATTATAATGCCTAACGGAGTTTCAAAGTTAAAAAGTATAGTGTATTTTAGACATTACGTGTGTTATGAATATTATGGACTGGAAATTATGAACTGAAAAAATCTGAATATCACGATTGCATGTTTCAGTACTAAATTTTTTTCTACAAAAGACTTTAATTAAGCGGAAGAGATATATGTAATTCCATCTATTTAGTAAATGTCTATGGAGGTTATACGTGTCGGAGCGTGGCTGCTCATTAATGAAGATAAACTGTATAGCTCCTTTTCAACAAACCCCGACTGGCTAAATTGGAGGTTTTCTGTGAACTCGTGAATGTCAAGAGAGGTAATCGAATGAGAAAAGTATATTGCCTCTCGTTGTTGTAAAATGCATAATGCACTTATCCGACGACACGTGAGAAATCTTGGCAGTCGTTACCGCGAGCGGAAGGCTTTATATTATTCAAGAGGCGGTAAGACGGCTTAGATTCAGATACGGCAGTTCGCGTGAAAAGAAGAGCATCTTTGAAGCAGCAGCGAAGTCATAATCTCGTTTTATAAAAGCCCAAGATCGAAAATAACGAGTCGTGCTTGCTTTAATTTTACCGATTATTTTTATCTAGAGTTCATCGCAAGTGTTTGTAATTCTAATTAAGTTATATTTCAAACCTCCTACTCTGTAAGTTTAATCAGGTTTAGGTATTTAAAAAGGACACTAGGAACTAATTAGAGATCTAACCTGATCTAAGATATTTCTTTAGTTTTGCTAATCAAGTTTTTATACTTAATTTACGTACTTCGAGATTGTTACTTAAAGACATTAAGATAAAACATTTATGAGTTGTTTTTGTATAGAAACAGTTATATTAATAGTTAAAATTTCCCATAGTGTAACTTACTTTTCCCAATAATTTTTTATATGGTTTTTACTAAAACGTTTGAAATTTTAGTCAACTAAAAAATTATCCTTTCTATTGAAACAATCGGGAACACTGAAGTGTCCCACTAAAAAATACTTTCTCCACTGGAGATTCGTACTTTTATCTACCGAAAATTTGTAAACATAAATATTTCACTAAAACTTCTTTTCCTATCATACCCTACATATTTTTAACATATTCTATGTTTTGTTTAGTCTTATAAACTGTTATTTTTCACCAAAAAAATTCCTCGTAAATCGTCAACTAAAAAGCATAGTTGGGCAAAGTAGTAAAAACTACTTTCTAATTCTGGTAATAACATTCTTAGGATTAGAACTTTTTATATTTAAAAAACTTGCTTAATTACTACTTACTTACGTAGTCACAACTTACCTGCTTATTCACTATTTACTACGATTATTGAGTAATTACGTTAACTAAAAAAATAATATTAGGGTCTTAAAGAACTAAAACCAGTAATTGCAGTAACTATTTTCATTTTTATCACTTTTATTAGTTATTTTAATGGGTTCTACGGGCTTCTGGTTAAAAAAGCTAATTTATTAATTAAAATAAGGAAGAAAAGTTAAAAAAATAAAAATGGTTATTGCAACTACTACTTTTAGTTCCTTAAGGCCCCAACGATATTTTGTAAATTAAGGTAGATAACTGGTTAATAATCTTCTTTCTGCTTAATTTGACATTTTTTATACATTTAACAGCTGCCTAACAAAAAAAAAATAATAACTGAAAATTAAATGATTAAAACAGTTTGAATCTAAAAAATTCAAATTTTGATGAAATCAAGATTCTCTTGAGTGCGCATTTGTTAAATATGAGAGGATTTTAGCTCAGTGTTAGTTCACCTTTTCTACTTAACGAATCTGGGACATTCTATGCACTGTCCCACCAAGAAATACTTTTTCCGCTGGGAATTAATACCCAGAAAGTTTTAATTTATTAAATCGAATTTTGTATTACGCAATCAGAAATTAACCTTTCTACTAAAAACGTGGACAATTTTATATATTTTACAGAATGTTACATGTCTAACCAAAAATTACCGTTTCTACTTAAAGGTGTGTGATACGTTATGATGTCACGAATTACCGATAAAAAATATTTGGCGCTCCTATTTTTAAATAAGCAAAGATTATGTGATTTTTAAACAAACAAAAAATATTTGGCAGTCCTATTTTTAAACAAACAAAGTTATGATGTCACGAATCACCGATAAAAAATATTTAGCGGTCATATTTTTTAACAAACAAGGATATCAAATTGAAACTTAAGAGAATAATAGAAAATATGATAAGGCACACCTGTTATGTGTCATTTTTTAAATTTTGGAAAAAAAAAGTTTTGAAAATTTTTTTTTCACAATTTTGAAGAAATGACACATAACAGATGTGCCTATTCATATTTTCCATCATTGTCTTAAGTTTCAACTTGATGTCTTTGTTTGTTTAAAAATAGAACCGCCGGATAATTCGTGACATAACGTATCATACCCTCTTAACAATCCCGAAACATTTTATATACTGTCCCACTAAAAAATACTCTGACCAACACTGTCCTTTTCTACTTCACTGGACATTTTGTATGCATTTAACAGCTGTTTAACAAAAAATAATCTACAGAAAAATAAATAAGTATACAGCTCACATCTAAAAAATGCAAATTTTGATGAAATCAAGATAGTCCGGAGTATGCATTTGTTAAATATGAGGGGATGTTAGTTCAGACTTGATGAAAAAGTGGAGAATAATGAAAAAGACTAGAGGTATAATTAGAGTATACAGGTTAAAACAAGAGGTTCTAGTGCAGTTCAGTTGCGAGGTAAGCTCAGTTCTCCTCGCGTATGGCTAATACGATGCTGCGTGAAGCTGCGTGGACCACCGCTCTTGCACTCCTTCGCCCTCGCACGTAACCGCGTATTATGTGGATAGGTTACGAGTACGTAGCATGCGTATATTTGTAGTTACGCTCGCACGTACATGTAGAGATGGAGGCACGCCCAGCCCTCTCGGTGTACCAACCCTCTCATTAGAGAGGGACCTCATTATACGTGTGCGCGCCGCAAGACTTTGCTACGATTATATTACATTATTGTAATTGATTGCGGCACATGTATAACCTGAACACGGCTCTTAAACAATAAAATCATTACCGGGTAACAAGTAACGTCAATGGAACGGCAATAATAACCCATCTCACGTAGAAAGAATGTATTTCGTACGAATCGTCCTGCTCGAGCAGCATGTTCCATCGATTTATTTTCTCTCCTTCTCTCCTTCAATAGCGAACAATATCGCTCTTGGTGAAGCGCGCACTTCACTACCTGGTATGCGCCGGATATTTACCGGTTACTTGTGGATCATCCTTGATTATAGAGCATCAAACTCAAGTGGATCTCTTCATTTGCCTTTTCATGTACGACTCTGTTACCAATTTTTTTCACGCATTTGAACCTTGACCCACTTCATCACCATTGTTAACACATTTTCTCAATCATTTCTTAATTTTTGCAACAAACTTCATTTAAGTGAACTTTTCATTCAAAAAATGCATTTATTTGTTTCCATTTCTTTGTACTGAGGAATGAATGAACTAAATATTGCTTATAGATTTCTTTTTTCTTAGTGTTTAACCCTAGAAAAAATAATGGATAAAGTTTACCTCGATTCTGGGGTAAAAATTATCTGCAGAATAATTCACAGGATACAATTAAAATCTGAGGTAGAAATTATCTGCAGGATAACTTCACAGGATAAAATTTTCCTAAATATCGGTTAAAATTTCTTTTGTTTGTCCATGACAATATGTGAGGTTCTCTGAATAAAATTTAGTGGACACGAAAAATTAAGTCTCGGAAAACATATTTAATTATACTTTCAAGAACTGTAATCTTATTATTGATGGTATTTTTTAAAAGAGAAAGCATTATTTTTCAAGAAAAAAATTTGAAACATACGAAAATTATTTATTTAAAAAAACTTTTCTTACCGAACTTTTCTTCTTCTCGCTTCTTACAAGATTTTTAGAAATAAGTCGATTTTAAGAAATACTAGCTTATTTTCTCGAGAAAATTTTCTACAACTTGACTTCATCCAATTTTTAATAAGAAATTTTTTAATGGCTGAAACTATTAAAAAATAATTTTTGAAACAAAAAATTTTATGAACAAATAACTATATTTGATACTAATTTATTTATATTTGTTTGGACGACTAAGAACCATTCGCAATCGAAAAATGAATTTTCTGAACAATATCAAAGTCTGGGGCTTAATATCTCTGTTTAAAATATTTCATTTGACCAGGAATTTACATATCTCAAAGGCGTGACTTTCAACAAGTCACTTTGTATCTAGAGAAAGAACGTACCTTGAGAAACGTCTTGATATTCAAATATTTCAGTCCAGTGCTGAGAAAATTTGTTTTTATTTTGGAGGTGAATTTTTATAATAACATAATTAATAAGTTATATGGTGTGGTGAAAGTGAAAAAATTTTCTTGGGTGCACGAGAATTAAACAAAGTGGTGAATAAAATAATTGACAAATTTACTGTGAAATAGTTTTTGAGTGGTTAGTGTAGTTGAGGTGTCTCGACTGATCCAAGTGGATTTTTTACTGAATTTTCTGGTGGAACAACAAGAGGATAAGTTTTTTATCATATACATAATATTTTATAATAATTTGTATATATTAAGGTTTTTAGAATTGAAACATGAATTTTCTAGATATTGAAAGGAATTGGGGGGTCAGAGCAGTGAAAAACATAAAAGAATTTTATTTGTTTAGTAAAAAGCTTAGAGAAACGGTAATACAAAAAGATTTTTTAATTAAGTGCAAAATTCATGGTGTGTTACCGAAAAAAATTTATGATGTGAACAACAAAGTGAATTGCTTTGAATTTTTTAACAGAAAAATTGATAAGCAGTTTGGGGAGACCACTAATAAATTTTAAAAGGCTATTTTAAATTATGTAATCAGTGATTCTCATGCGAAAATTAACAGTTTGAATGAAAGTATAAAAAGGACTCTTAACAGATTGGATACGCAAGTACCGGCTTTCGTTGTTGCGAAATAAATCATTTTTGTATATAAAATATTTTTTCCATGAGAAGTAAACTTTTCTTTTTTAAACAATACCATCAATAATAATATTACATTTCTGAAAAGTCTAATTAATTCTGTTTCCCCGAGACCTGCTTTTTTCTGCCCATAATACGTTAAAAATTATATCTTCAACAAATTTTTATTCTCAGTTTTTTCTGTGACGATGCTCTTTCTATTATGAACCATTATTTCTTCTCTATTATATTCTTTTTTTTTTGGCAATGTATCAACTAACCAAAATGTATTTCGAATTCTCGCTTCTCTGGCAGTGTCTCTCTTTCTCTTTTGGTGGACCATTGCGGTCAACACCAAAATCGCCCATACGAGCGGCCAATAACGTTCTATCGATTCACCGACTGTGGAACCGAACGACCGGAAACGATAGCGAGGGTCTACTGTCACCCGAGGGACGCACTGTTATTTCTATGAAAATTGGTCTGATTTTGCGAGATCGGGCTAAAGTAAACATTTCGGAATATATCACAAATTTACACACGCTGCGTGCTTTCGATTTGTTTATTAATTCGAGACGCCCTTTGTCAAATCAAACGACCGTTAAAATCTATCATTACGTGCCAATGTTTCCAGAAATTCTAATTGGATCAAATTCTTGTTGAAATTTAGTTACAAAAATTTAAATTATATCTTACATTTTTCACTGGTTACGATTCTTTCTTACAACTCGCATTTTTTATTTTCACAGATTTATTTGAGATTTAAGAACAATATTTGTCAAAAAAATTGCTATATGTGAAAATAAATTTTAAAAAAGTGAGATGTAAGGAAGTTAGATAATTTTTTGAGTGAATACATTTCGAAAATGGGACTTAAAAAATCCAATTTTCTCAAATTTAGAACTATTATTTACAAATATTACAAAATATTAAATATATTTTTGAGGCATAAAGGTTACTTATGACATGTTAATACTGCCAAAAATGATCCATTTGACGCAAAGAGGTTAACTATTTTTTGAGGGAAGCATGAGTTCTCCTAAATTTGATAATATACAAGATGAAATTTCTTCCTCAAAATAGCACAAAAGCTACCAAAATTCTGTATTAGATAAATTCGAGGTGAAGTGATTTTACCAATTCCGAAAGACCTCTCAAAATACTCCTTTGTCCTATTTTTCCGAAAATGTTGAATAACTTACGAAATAACTTACATTTTCAAATGACCTTGGCTTAATTTTAAACATAAATCTATACAGAATTTTGTGAATGTAAAAAGAGAACTATTCAATTTTTTTCAGATTCTGCCAGAAGTTGAAGTTAGTACAAATAATAGTAAAAAATGAAATAGATTGTCAACTCAAAAACAAATAACTAAAAATTTTTAAAATTAATCATATTCATCTCACTGTAATTTATTACAACATAATACAGATTTGTGTATCAAAATGTGTATCAAAATGCAAACTTTAAACAGCGATTTTCTCTCGAGATTTCAGTTTTCTGAGTTAATTACAGTTTCGGAATTTTAAGTTACAAGTTTCAGAATTTTCAGTTATAAGTATCGTACAATTACCTAAATGTAACTGAATTTTCTGTTACTTGCAACTGAATTTTCCTAAATTTTTCTTAAATTTATCAAATCGTAACTGAAATTTACCAAACTGTAACTGAATTTTCAGAAACGGTAACTGCATAAAGCTTCAGTCTCATGTCTCTGAAAATTGCCATGGAAATTTCTAATAGTGTACCGTAACTGAATCCATTTTCGACCAAGATTAAGTGAATTTTCAACCAAAATCAATGAATTTTCAACTAAAATAAGTGAATTTTCAATCAAAAGTGAATGAATTTTCAATCACAGTAAATAAAATTTCAATCACCAGTAAATGAATTTTCAATCACAGTAAATTAAAAGTAGTTGAAGTTTCAAGAATTTTCTAACAAGGTAGTGTAGATTTTTGTAGCCTTGGTAGGTTTGGTTTCTTATTGAGAAAAGAATTTCTTCTGGTAGATTATCGAAATTAGGCAAAAAGTAGGTGGTCTTATCTGCCGTCCCAATAAGAAAAGTAGTAACTAAATTTCGGAAGATTTCTCGTCTTTTTCTAACATCAAATTCTAATTTTAACTAGTCAGCATCAAAACCAAATTAGAAAAAAATTTTTGATGTTCAACTGAATTTTGAATCAAATAATATATTCATTTAACCCTCCATTAGACGCAACCCTAAAACTTCCTAGTTTAGACGCAATGTGCCTGACAGGCCACCTGTATTCACTCGAAAAGCACATCAGAAATAATTGTTATAGAAAGTTATCTTAAGGTTTTTGGGGTCGCTGATTACGATTCTGATGTTAAAA